>VSDK01000619.1:190378-207691 GCA_009767595.1 Symbiodinium kawagutii | reverse complement strand
GCAGCAGCAGCAGCAGCAGCAGCAGAACAGCCACAACAAGGGGCACAAGACTAGGAAGACTGAGCGTCTTGCAGTGCCAGTGGTGCTACACATGGCCCCAGCAGTGATTGCACATAGCTTCTCATCAACAGTGGCAGGTGCAGTGACAAAGATGGGAAGAACTCGTTAAATGATCCGTGAATGGTAAACTCTCTTATCCTACACCTGGTCCTCTGACCTTTTAGCAAGTCTTCTTGTGCAGGGGTTGGTCTCTCAATCTTTTGCAGCACGCTTTTAAATCTCCCAGTTTAGGAACATTCAACATCACCTTTGGATGACTGTTGGGGATTATTCCTATAATTTTTGGGTGATGTCCAATTGGGACATTTAATGATCCCTGTGCAGTGCGCCTGCATCAAAAGCTCAATATCAAGCCAAAACAGCCCAATCCATTATTTTGACAATGAAACTCACTTCTTCATCTTCTCCTCCATGCCAACTCAGCCTAAAAGTTTGCATTTGCAGACTCACATCCATACATGTCATGTCATGTTTTTTCGCGCTACAAACACCTCTTGTGCAGATCATTTACCCTGCACGGACTTGGCATGGAGCTTTCCACACGCCTAGTCACCTGCAGCTAATCGCCTGGAGCTAGTCACCGGCCGCGGATCACAGATTCGCCATCCCTGCGGCGCTTCATGGGAGGACATAGCTCCGGAGGCGGCCTCTTCGTTCCAATCTCGCGCTCTCCGTGCGCATTGTTGCAGTTCTTGCCATAGATGCAACCCTTGGCAGTTTTTGTCGCAGGATCCCAGAAAACACATAGCCTGGTTTTCACCTTGCCGCAAACGGACAAGCCGATGGTTCCTAATTCACTTTCAGTGTGTGCAAATGGGCAAATCTTGCCAAGCGAACACTCACCTCTGGAAAAGCGCCCACACATCTCTTTTTTCTTTTTCAGCCTCATGTCTGGCACTTGGCTTTCAGGTATATCCCCCTGATCTGCCGCAGCCCCGTCTTCCTTTGCAAAATTGTCTGGCACATCTGGCGAGGCAGGGTGGAGCTCTTCATAGGTGTGTGCGAATGTGCAATCTTGTCCTTGTCGGCAGTATCCGACCGTCACCAAAGGCTTGCAGAGTCTCATGGGACGAAAACCTTCTTTGAAACGTAAAGGCTGTGCTGATTGAGTCTTTGCTCTTTTTTCTTGCTCTTGCTTCTGCAGCTGCTGATAAAACTGATACTGCTGCATGTATTGCATTTGCTGGGCTGATTGCGCAGCCGCAGCCACAGCTGCAGCACCTTCGCCTTCCACATGGCCATCTCCACCACCAGCAACACCAGCACCACCAGCACCACCAGCACCAAGAGCGGGTCCATTTGGAGCTGTGGCTGCTGGCGCTGGGGCTTCAGGGTTTGGTGTCGGAGCTGGCGGTCTTGCGTCAGCTGATGGTCCCGGTGGCGCCGAACTAGCGGCTGCACCTAAGGCTTGCACAACTGCACCCAACACAGACGGGTCTAACCCTAGAGCGACCGCAACAGCAGCAACTGTAGGATCTGTGGCTGGTGAGTTGGGTTGAGAAGGTGCTGGGTCAGAGGCCTGCGCAGGTGCTCCCATTGTGGGCACAGGTGCCGCCGGAAGTGCTGGCATGGATGTTGGCGCTGGCGGCATAGAAGTTGGCGCCGGCGGCAAAGGCATCGGTGCTGGAGGCATTGCAGGCACTGTTGGCAAAGCACCCGGCACTCTTGGCGGCTGCAACCCCGGCTGCGGCATCGCTTGAAAAGGCACCGGCGGGGCCATCTGTCCCAGTGGTGCCATGGTTGATGCTTGCGCCATAGGCGGAGCCCCAAACATAGGCATGGCCCCCTGAGGTGGAAGGGCGGGTCCAGTAGGTAGAGCCGCACCAGGAAAACCACCGCCAGAAGGCAGACCTGGAACCATCTGGCCCATAGGCATTTGACCTAAAGGCGCCTGGTTCGGAAACTGCATCGGAGCTCGCGGCAACATCTGCCCCGGAAACGGAGCATTTGGTGGCAGCATGGCCCCTCTTCAACCCGGAGGTTCTGAACTAGAGGCATTTCCTTTGAGGTGGAAAGATAACTACTGAATGCAAATGCAATGCCATGTGTGGCGAGATTGAATGATAGGAGAAATGCAAAAAGTGATACAGGGCACATCGGCTGCCAACATTTCTGCAAGAACTGACAGCACAAATTGTTTGAACCTTCTGAAAGGAAAAAAATTGCAAGTTTGCCTGTGTGTGCGTGTGTCTTCTAAGTCTGTATAAAACAGACTAGACTCGACTATATGCAGGTAACAATTTATAGTTTGCCATAATTCAAAGGAAATTGGATTTTCAAAAGATCGACAAAGCCCGGGGTGAAACCCTTAGCCGTTTTCCGTGAGACGCTTTCGATAAACGCTTCGAAGATTGTCTAGATGGTACAGGGGGTGACACCTGTTCTTTTTCACAGGTGGCACTAGTGATACTTGAGCAGAGCCCGAGATACGAAGTCTCCGCAGGTACCGGCGTGCTGTCAATCTTAGCAACCGATTTTTGTTTGGTCTTGTCCTGGCTTCCATCCAGCATATCCAAGAACTCACTGAAGTCTACAACACCATCACCTGAGGTGTCATAGCTGTCCAAAAAAGTTTCAATGGTCTTGGCCTCTTTTTCGTGTTTGGCTTTGTCACGCCCCGAGGTGAGTAGTTTGCAAAGTTCAGCCTTCGTAACTGTGCCACTACCATCTGAGTCAAAGATCTTGAAAGCCTGCCAGACTATGTCCTGGCCACAAACAAACTGCCGTCAGGGACACACTTCAAAACCAGCCTGCACTTGACATCACTTAACTAGGATTCAAAGTGACTGCAGCCTACCTCTCAATCCAAAGCGTGCCGTGAACACATATTTCATCTGGAATTTCCAACACTATGCCTGTCAAAGCATCTGGTTACAGTCCATCTCACGACAATGAGCGCACATGCCACGTGACTGTACCCAAAGGTGCTCTCTGTGGCATGTGCGTTTTCACTCCCAAAAACAGCCGGGTCAGGTCAGACTTGAACTTTGAAAAGATGTCCCCGTGACAATCGACATCAATTCCTTTCTCACCACTTCTACGGTGATGTTAAGGCATGACGTTCTTTTAATGAGCTGCCATGTAGGATCCCGAACGGTCTGATGAGAGATGGTTCATATGATTTGATGTTGGCACATATTGGTGTAGATTTCCAAGCTTGACAAACCAGCTCTTCTTGTCTCTTCTTGGAGCTCTGACCGTTTCAAACTGCGACATCTCCAGTCCTCCTTGAGGATCTTGGTTTTGTCCAAGGCAGCAGCCAGGAACTCGGTGTACTCGATGGTATCATTGCCATCAGTTCCAACACCACAAATGCTGAGATCTGCTGGCAGCTCCAACCCCACCTCAGCGAAAGCTCCTCGAAGTTCGCTCATTGTAACATGGCCATTGGAATCCTGATCCAGGCATTCAAAGATCTGCCGCAAATGTTGCGTGTCTTCCTCCGACGCACGCCATGCCAAAGCTGTCAAAGCGGCCTTTTGCAGCATGTCCATGTCTTGAAACTGGATCATTGTATCCACCATGCCCTTCATCACTTCTGCGGATGGCAAGGAAGCATTGGACTTTAGCCAAGAATGTCGCAAAGCATCAGCAATGGAGCATCGATTCTCTGGCTTCTTCCTCAGCAGTTCAGCAACACTTGATTTCGCATCTTTCGTGATTTTCTTCCAGCGAGGATTCTTGAAGCTCACAGGTTCCTTCCTGATCTTCTGCAACAATTCGTCCTGCGGGGCGGATGCAACATCCATCAGATGCCTTCTCAACGAAAGAAAGAGCATTGTCTCAGCCACGTTCAGAATCAGCATAAGCATCATGGTTATCATCATAATCGTCATTGTGGTCGTCATTGTTGTCACGGTCAGCATGATCCTCGTCGTTCCCCTTCTCCAAGTGGTTGTGGTCGTGGTCATGCTTGTCGTCATCATCCTCCTGATCCTCATCCTCATCCATGTTCATTCTCATTTTCCTTTTCACCATCAGCAGCATAACACGCATTATAATCAGCGTCCTGAACATCATTGATATCAACATTGACATCATCATCATTGTCGTCGTCGTCGTCATCGTCATGAACATCATGAACATCAACATTGACTTCCGCCTTTTCATTGCGATTCCAATCGCGATAAGGGTCCAAATCCGGAATTGTCAGCCATCCAGTAGATAGATAGATTGATAGATAGACAGATGGATGGATGGAAAGATAGATAGATAGATAGATAGATAGATAGATAGATAGATAGATAGATAGGTGGATAGATAGATAGGTAGATGGAAAGATGGAAATGTGGATAGATACATAGATAGATCGATTGACAGATCGATAGATAGATAGGTGGATAGATAGATAGGTAGATAGAAAGATGGAAACGTGGATAGATAGATAGATAGATAGATAGACAGACAGACAGACAGATAGATAGATAGATAGATGGACAGATAGATAGATAGACAGATAGATAGATAGATAGGTGGATAGATAGATAGGTGGATAGATAGATAGGTGGATAGATAGATAGGTAGATAGATAGATAGGTGGATAGATAGATAGGTAGATGGAAAGATGGAAACGTGGATAGATACATAGATAGATGGACAGATTGATAGATAGATAGGTAGATAGATAGATAGGTGGATAGATAGATAGGTAGATAGATAGATAGATAGATCGATAGATAGATAGATAGATAGATTTTCGAAAAAGTAAATGGATAAATCGACACGTGGATAAATAGATAAATGAATTGATTGATCAATGGTCTGACAGATAGATCCATGGATCGGATCGGATCGGATTGGATCGGATCGCATCGGATCGGATCGGATGGGATAGGATTGGATTGGATCTTATTAGATTGGATTAGATTAGATTGGATTTGATTAGATTGGATTGGATTGCATTGGATTCGATTACTTTCGATTAGATTTCTTGAGATATATAGTCAGATGAATGGATAAATGGATAGATGCATAGATGGACAGATGAATAGATGGACAGATGCTTAGATGGATAGATGGACAGATAGACAGATAGATATATGGCTGGAAAGATAGGTATATGGATAGATAGATAGATAGATAGATAGATAGATAGATAGATAGATAGATAGATAGAAAGATGGAAACGTGGATAGATACATAGAGAGATAGATAGATAGATAGACAGACAGACAGACAGACAGACAGATAGATAGATAGATAGATAGATAGACAGATAGATAGATAGATAGATTTATAGCGGGATAGATAGACAGATAGATAGACAGATAGATAGACAGATAGATAGGTAGATAGATATGTAGGCAGGTAGATCTCTCTGCGTCGCCATCGGAGCAAGCTCTGTCTCAGCCAGGCAAGCAGACAGCAGTTGTGCCGCCCCATGCTACACTAACGAGGGCATACGGTTCTCAGCGAAGGGGTGCCTTAGGCACACAAAATTCTCTGTGCCTACGAGGTAGGCAGGTAGATGTACAGATAGATTTGTAAATGGGAAGCTGAATAGATAAATAAAATGGATAGAAATATACATAGATACAAAAAGCAACAGGCAAACAAACAAACAGCCAAGCAGATAGAGGAGCAACAGTGTGCTTCGGAGAAGGGCTTCAGAGACAACTGACCAAAGCAGCAAGAGACTACATGAAGCAAACAATATATAATTTCTAGGGACAAGATGGATGTACAAAAATCTCATGCCTGCAGCCACCGCGCTGTCTCGCTCCACAAGGAACACTCAACAACTCCACAGGTTTCTTCATCACCAAAACTAGCATCATCAAGTAGAAGGTTATCATCATATATTGGTTAATGTATATCCTGCATGCGGGTTAATACGATCAATGATGTTTATGTCATTGATGAGGATGACACTGAGCAACCAGAAACACCGCCAACATCAACAACATTGTCCGCGCAATGCTTTCCATGAAATTGCTGATCAGTGAAATTCAATAAATCTCTCTCCTTGGTTTTGCCATGAAACGGGTATTGCCCAGACAGCACGATGAACATCACCACGCCTGCACTCCAAGAGTCGCACCTACAGGGAGAATGAAATGAAGCTTTGGCCCTCAAAGATCACTATCGAAAACCTTCCGGTGCAGCACAGCGAGAACTTAACGCAAAGAGAACTTCTTCATTTCGCGATCCTTTTTGTAATATCTTACCTGTTATATATACCTTCATCTTTATGTGTAGCCATTCAGGCCACGACATAAGCGCACCCTTCGAAGTTGCCCCACAATGGACCACATGTTTTTACCAAGCACCTCTGGTCATACTGCACTGGAGGTGTCACCAACTCCGGTGCAACACTGTATGGGGTTCCAGCTGCACGAGTGATCTTAGCACCAGGCCGGAAGGGGCAGCAAAGTCCAAAATCAATGAGTTTGATGCTGCCAACTTCACCTTCCTTCACAGGCTTGGCAAACATGATATTTTCCTGGGCTGCATCTTGTGTGAAAGGGATGCACAGGAATACTGGTGTTTCCATGTTCAAGTGATTCAAGTGTCACCTCAATTTCTGTACCCTTACGGCAAGCACTTTACAACCAGGAGAATCAACAAAATCAACTGCTGCTACGCTGGCACCCTGCAGTTCATCGGTGATCCATTCTGAGTTGCTCGAATCGTTGATTCGTCATCGCCTAAATCTGTGCACCAAAAACTTTCTGTGGCAAGCGTCAGTCTTAAGATCTCGGAAAATAAAGTTCGCTTGGTGCAGGTAGAGCAACGCAGACAATGTTTGTCGCATGATTTTGGCAGCTTGTGCTTCTGGAAATCGCTGCTGCATGCAGAGAGTTTCCAGCAGCGTACCGCCAGAACAAATGTCCATCACGAGATAAATATTGCGACGATCTTCGTAGCATTCGTAGGCTTTGCAAATATGTGCATGATCCAATTGCCGGATCACATTGAATTCATCTTTGACCGACTTTGGATCTGAAATTTTCTTTTTAGGAATTGTTTTCACCGCGACATAGGTCGCCATGGATACGCATTTGTTCCGGACATCCCTGGCCCTGTTCACCACTCCGAAGCTTCCATGGCCCAACCTCAGCTGCAGTTCTAAACAAAAAGCTACGTCACTAGTGTCAGCTCCTGTGTCTGTAGGAATTCCCTTTCTAACAGGTGAAAATCTGCAGGAAATCGGCACTGCCCCTTTGCACAAGGCCCAGTGACTCCTCGAGGATTTCATAGTTATCTTCCAGCTTGCCTTTCTTAACCTCCGCAGGGTCTTGAAAAAATGGAGGAAAGAATGAGCCCAAACATCTTTGTTCGTGCAATCGTGCAAAAAAAAAAAAAAAAAAAAACTGGATTGGGCGTAAGCTCATAATAGCTCATAGTAAACAGCTGCATCTGCTTCAGTAGATTGTCTCTTGAACACTGCTATGCTTTGGCTCCCAGACACAACCAGACCACCTCTCCCATGGCACCTGTGCCAGTAGAGCACGGTCAAAGGTTTGCAGATCCTCGCCTTCGTGCGCCGAGACTGCTGGCCGCTCCACCCGGGCACACGGCGAAGCGACCGCAGCTCCCATGGCGGCACCAACACATGGTTAACGCCACCAACCAGTAGGGAAATCCATCCCTTTGACCCCAAAGCTGAGACTTGGGAAGGGCCAATCCACAACTGATCTCTTGTTCACAACCACTCTACTAATCCACACGTCCCTCCGATCATTCGCCCACATCCGGCATCAAAATTTTCAACGGTCGGATGTTTGGGTCCGGTCCTGCTGCGCATATATGCCTTGGGTTGTTGAATACGGAATTCTTATGTAGACGGCGCGGAGGAGATTACAGACTGCCGGTAATTTGCCGACGCAGGGAGCAGTTGGCTGTTGGTTTGTTGCGTGGACAAAATTTTGCAAATGCATGTAGGTGTGGGAGATCTACCAGGGGAGGCAGGGCATTCTGTGAACTGGGTGTTGGGGAAACTGTGTAGGCACAACGTGGAAGCAGCGAGTGATGAAAGCTCAAGCCGGGAGATTTTCACAGCAATTGGGATTGGATATCCGCCGAAGTCAAGAAGTTCTACAATGTTGCAGCTACTATGTGGCAGCTACGGCGTACGGCATACGTTTTGGTGGTGTGATTTTTCGGTCACGCGAAGGCTTTCCAAGTGGTTATAGCCGAGTACAAGTAGGACCCGCACGAGCCAGGGGCGGAAGGTTCCAAGCATCTAAAGGCCTATATGGAAGACTGGTGCTTATAGGATGCAGCGACACCAAATCATCGGCGCAAAATGGCCGCCCCAACGAAATCAACAGCACACAATGAGCGCAACAAAAAAACAACACTGCAAAAAACGTAAACGTACACCCCAAAACGTACCACACAAAAACTTACCACACGAAAACGTACCAAACAAAAAACGTACCAAACAAAGAACGTACCGCACAAAAATTTCCCGCGCAAAAACGTACCAAACAAAAACAAACCACGTAAAAAAAAAAAAAAAAACATACCACACGAAAACGTATGGAACAAAAACGTACCGAACAAAAAAATACCAAAACAAAAATTTACCAAACAAATTTGTACCAAATAAAGAGGTACTAAACAAAAACGTACCAAACAAAAATACCAAGCAAAAACGTACCAAACAAAAATGCACCAAACAAAAACCTACCAAACAAAAAACGTCATGCCGCACAAAGAAAGTACCGCGCAAAAAACGTACCAAACAAAGAACGTACCGGTCAAAAACGTACCGCACAAGAATGTACCAAAACAATAACATATCAAACACAAAAACGCACCAAACAAAAACGTACCACACAAAAACCTACCAAACCAAATCTGGTGATGTCGGAGAAGTTTTGTTTTGCATGACAGGCACGGTAATTGGTGCGTTTGGAGTTGTTGGAATTGATTTTCGTGCTGGCCGATGTTGGACAAGTCTTGGGCCGTCATTTTGTGTAAGAGGCGTGCTGTCTGGTGAATCTGGAGCTGGTGTGGGATTGCTTTTCGGATTGGGAAGGCTATGACATGGGATGTTGGAGAAGTGCTGTACTATTTTGTAGTACCCTGTAGTACCGTGTAGTACCATGTTGTATTGTACCGTTGTACCAGGTTGTAGTACGTTGTAAGACATATTTTGTTGCCTTGTACTACCTTATAGTGTTTCATAATACATTGTAGAAAGTTCCTTTCTAAATACCTTGTAATGTTTTTTTTGTCCTATTTTGCAATACCTTGTTACCTTGTAGTCATTGTAGTACCTTGTAATACCTTGTAGTACCTTGTAATCCCTTGTAGTACCTTGTAATATTTTTCTCGTACTTTCTAATGCATTGTGCTACGTTATTACGCTGGTGCGCTGATGGTCGCTGATGCCCCTGTACGTTTTTGTCATGGTAATGGTAAGTTTTTGTGTGAATACATTTTTGTTTGGTACCAGTCGCACAGCCCTGCCAGCGCAAAAAACAATCCCACAACAGCTCCAGATGCATCAAATACCAGGCCTGTCACGCAAAACCAACATCCAACACTTCTCCGACATCATCAGTCACAGCCCTGCCAGTGCAAAAAGCAATCCCACAACAACTCCAGATACACCAGACCCCAGGCCTGTTACGCAAAAGCATCCCCCTTCGAATTTGGGGGCTGCTCTTGGACATGGCATTTTCTAACTAGAAAATTGAAACCTTTTAGAAAATGATCAGCCACAGGTTTAGACAACATTTCAATACCTCTAAACAAGGCATTTTCTAAGGATTTTCAATGTTTCTCGGCACACCCAAAAATCAAAAATTATGATTTCAACCTCCTAAAAACCCTTGCTTTTGGCTAGAATATGGCCTGCCATGATACATAAAAACTAGCAACACAAACAAACTTGCTTAGATTTTGAACCAAAAAATATTCCAGGCAAATCCTTAGAAAATGAAACTGTTTGCCAGCCTGAAATGTGGCACTGGGGAATTCTGATTTGTAAGGACCGGAATCAGACAGAATTTGTGTGCTCAAAATTTTGCATGGGAACTGAGACCAACAAAATGCTGTGCTTCATGAAGAAAATGAATGAACATGGCACTTGATCCTGCTATGCACACCTCAGATGCAGCACTCACCAGTTCCTTTTTTCTTCGCATTTACACTGGAACCCAATGGAAATCCAGTTGAAATTACTTCTGCTCAAACAACTTGGTCAAGCTACACTGACTCTGAATGCCATAAAATATTGGTTCTTTAATCTGGCATACATATACATTTTCTAATGAACGCAAAATATGACAGTTCAATGGCTTAGAGGATGAATGAGTGTGACTCTAATAGATACATTCCATGCACTACCTCTAGCATATTCATTTCTCTATTCCAAAACCCTTAAGAATCTCTCTGGATCTCTTCTCTCTGGTCGGTCTTTCTCCTGCAAACTCATTAGATAATGCATTCCAGCGATATGATGCTCACCACCACACATCAAGAAGTATGTCATTCTGGAAACTCAGTGTTTGATTGGACCTTTCCCCAAAAGATCCTGAATAGCCATTCATTTTCTAAGGCTACAATAAAACTACATTAGAAAATGGCACAGTGATCCACAATGTAACCAATAAATCAAATCCCACAATCAAATTCCTGTAGCTGTTGAATGTTTGCGTGTATCACATAACTATGAAATCACATTCTATCATTCTGTAATGAACAACCAAAAACTAGGTCCTGCTTAGAAAATGATTGGGTGACTCATTGGAATGAAACTGCGTGCGTTTTTTTTCCATTGTTTTCATTAGAAAATGAGACTGTTTGCCACTGGTTGGAATGGCTAGGGAAAATGACATTTTCCATCATTCCCCAGGAAACACTGGGTATACTTTGAGTTCCCAAATTCCTTTATTATTTAGATGTTTCCATTAGAAATTGATGGGGGTTGACTGGAAACATGAATCAAAACAATTCATTGACATTCCCCAGGAAACCCTTGCTAACCATTGTCTCCTTAGAAAATGGTAACTTTCTAAGGGGGCCAAGTGCTAGCATTCTGTAAGGGAAATTCGAACAGGGATGCAAAAGCAACATCCAACACTTTTCCCACATCACTTGTCGCAGCCCCGCCATTGCGAAAAACAAGCCCAAAGCAGCTGCAGATAGACCAGATACCACACCCCTCACACAAAATGACGATCCAACACTTCTCCAACATCACCGGAGGAAGAGCTGGCTGCGTTCATCACACCTGACAAAGTCGGGTTCAGAGCCCACCCGTTGAAGGAAAATGAGGCCGAGTTCAGTGTCTAATTAGTCTAATTCAAAGAGGTCATGCAATGACTTGCCAGCAATGTTTTCCAAAGTGACATGCAAACGGCCTGTCACACCAAAAAGAAATGCCCGGCGCCAAAACAGGCATCCAGCCAAAAAGGAAAGCCATTCAAACGGAAAACCCAGTGAACCCACGAAAACCAAGAACCTTGCGGGTCCCTAGCGCGAACCTAAACGATCAAGCTCGTAAAGCGTTCGCACCAGAACTTCCGTTACGCTTCAAGTTTGTGAAAGTAAGTATGTAAGCGTGCCAGAAAACCTAGGCGCGATCAAAAAAGCATGCCTAGGAACCATCAGGCCTAAACAACACGCAAGCCACAAAATTGAGGTACACCCAAATAGGCGCGCCTAAGACCCACAAATCCAAAAAGCACACATCCCAAAAATTAACGACTACTAATGGAATGGACCTAAACTCCAATGACACGCAACGCGAATGCTATGCAACGCTGCATGAAAAAATCTTCCATGTCCTTCCACAAAAAATTTTGGCGATTCAGTGCTGCAGCGCGAGTGCTGCTCACTCCTTTTTTCGGTTGGCGAGAGCGAAGAATTCACTCCAGCAAAATCACACCAGTGCATCTAGTGATGACAATGCGCGCGAGAGAAACACGAGTACCAGCGGGTAAAGGTAAGAGAGGATCCAAGCAAAACACGCTTGACCAGGACAAGAGTCGGGATAGCCTGAGCGGAAAGATCACACGGACAAACAAAGAACACACAAAGGAAAAAAACAAAGTGCGATACCATGCGCAAATAAAACTGCGCAATAGCATTCAGAACATGGTGAACTATGGGAAAGCCAAATTTATCGAGACATCGACCAGCCGGATTGCGAACCATGCCCAAATGAAATCGATGAATCGGTCAAATCAGCTTCCCTTTTTTGCTGCACTACTAGGTCTGAAGTGAGCTCGGCCACCGACAGCTTGCATTGGAGGAAGCCGTGAAAATGAGTGAATGGCCAAAAAAGGATTGCCAGGGCCCCGACACACGGTCTTCAGCTGAGAACGCATGCGTGCCAAAACGGTTCAAAGCATCAGCCAAGTCATTAAAATGGCCAGGAATGTGAACAATCCTGGAAAAAATGCGACGCCGACGCATGAACATGAAGTATGCACCCAAAATCGAAGCCATGCCAAGATTGACGCTAAGCCCTTTATCAGCAACCTCTTCGGCAGCAGAATTATCTGAAGCTTGAGGCACCTCCATTGCGACGGATCGAGGTCCAAGCAGCTCCGATATGATGAAGGTCAAAGCGAACTGAGCAAGCAACTCCCATGCAGAAATGTGTTTCTGCATACATAGGTGAAGAGACCCAAGGCCAAACTGCTTGAGCTTCTGCAAGTGAAATTCTGAATTGAATTTCACTTGCACATCTCGCATCGGTCAGACAAACAGCTCCGCCAAAACCAGCAGAAAACCGATCGGCACAAGCATCAGCTCTAGTTTTGCAATTTATCCACATGGGCAATAACATGCTGAAAGACATAAGAGTGGATTGAAACAATTTCCTCCAAACCAGCAAGGACTCCGAAGCCAAGTTGTCCAGCTTATGCACGGGACTACTTGGCACTGAGATGGTCGCCAAAAGTCGCTTGGAGTGGCGCATCAAGGACCGTGTTTGCTGCAGGTTCGTGTTGGCAATCCGCACGATACGAACACCTTTCAAAAGCGATGCGCGACCAATGTCGGATGTAAGTACCAATGATTCATCCATGACACGCAGGCACTCATCCCACTGCGCAAGTGAGATACTGACCATGGTTGGAGGTGGATGATGGAGGCCCATGTACAAGGAGCTCGCAATTGTTTCCACAAGTTAGTGACCCACAGGAGCTTGCGAATGAGACTTTCCAAATCCTTGACATACAGTTTCTTGGCACTAGAAACTTTCGAAATGAGGTCATGAACGCGCGCACTTTTTGTGGGAGGTAGAGCGACAAATATACTCCAACCAATCCAGCAGATCCGCTGAGAAAGCGCCGCTTTGTGCCAGGACATGGGGATATTCAGGACCTGACATGAAACCACCAGAAGCGAAAGCCACAAGGGAGCTGACGCCTTGTCAAGCCAGCACAACAAATCACCCACATATTGGAACAAGCAATACCGCACATGAATGATGTGGTGAAAGAACCGCACCGTCAATCCAGCAACTCTGCTCCAGTAAAAACCACTTGCTCGAGCGCCGAAATTCCATGTGACACACCGGCACGGAACACCATTGAAATGAAAGCACAATACCCCAGCATCGTCTGGATGAATGTGGATGCGGCGATGTGCCTTGGCCACATCCAAAACCAAAGCAAGCATCTCTTCCGCTGAACAAGAGACTGGAGCAGCAAAGACCACGTCAGAGATTCTGGGCAATGTCATGCGGTTAGGCAAGCAAATATTAGCAATGACATTGCTGATGGAAGAGTCGACCACCCATCGGGGCGATCGACCCTGCGCAACAACAAGTCCAAGTTTGCCAACGGCCACCCCAGAATACTTGCGGCGGAGCGCATCAACGCCCCCAGGTTCCACAACAATAAAACCCAAGCGCAATTCCTCCTCCAGAAGTTGTTGAACAAGTTGGGGATCAGATAAAACGCTTTTCCAAGACGATTCACAAACCAAAGGGGGTGAATCCGGGACAGGGGCAGCGTCTTGCTGAGGCCAAATGGGCGAAGGTTCGCGCGGCGCTGAAACACCCAACGGTACACCCTCATGGAGGCGATCAACAAAGGAGACCTCGGGGTCACCTAGCAACAACATGAGGCGCTTCCACAGCTGCAACCTGAAAGGCTGTCCAGGCCGCATGGCCATGATGTCATCGAAAGACCTGTCATCCGACTGCAGGAATGCTGCACAATCTTTTAGATAAGGTAAAATAGCTGCATCATGCAGAGGTGGTCCCTTGTCAGCTCTCAAGATGTGCCAAAATCCGATGGCAATCCCCTGAACGACTCACCCGATAAAGCCACAAGCGTGGCCGTGGAAGAGATTAAAAAAATCCTCAGAGGCAGGCTGAACATGAAGCGCAATGGAAATCATGCCTCCGCTGTCTTCAATACGAGTGGGCAAAGGCTTCCCAAATAATTTTGGGGACAACAAAGTCTTCCACATCCGCATTGTAGCCACTTGACCATGGTGGGAAGTATAGCGCGTGATGATGGTCGCTATTGCTTCGGCCAGTTGAACAGGATTCTCTGCTGTTAACCTGGTCAAAAAAGCTCCGTCCGGGAGGCGAACCCCTGCTATTCGCTCATGTGAACCCGGGGGATGGAAGCATTCAGTGGCAAGCTGATGAACGACAACCTTGTTGGACACAAACATCCAAGCTTTCAGCCAATCCAGTCCACATGTACATGCTGCGGCCTGAGCGGATCCAAAAAGGACCTACCCGTTTTCTCAACTTCAGACAAACTGAGGCGTGCCCGGTCGTGGATTATTGCACTCTCCTGCATTGAAAGCTTTTGCGCCAAGGTGTTAGACGGCAAACCATCCAAAAAGTCCGGTGTACCGACCGGAGCGGGACCCGAACCTTTCCGAAGCGTGGCCATGCTATGTTTGGAACAGTACGGGGCGGCCAATGCAGCCCCAACCAATCCAGAACCCACAAGTGCGAGGATGTCAGCAAATACGTCATCGTCCAGAAGGTCCATGTGATCCCCAAAAATTTTGTCGATGGGTTCAAAACGGTCGACAGAAAGACGGCCAGCAGCAGCGCGAACAGGACTTGAATGACCAAAGTACAGATCTAGAAAAAATTTGCGCGGTGGCCAAGAAACAGAATCAAGATTAAGCGAGACAGCCGCCGAACTGATCGAAGGCGAAAGAAATTGACGGCACACTGCGATGACGCAACTTGAACGGCTGGATCCACCGGAAGAGCACCTGGCCTGGAGAAACTGAATCCGCTGCCTGCGAACCGTGTCAGTGGGGCGACGACTTGCGCGCTTTGACGGTACGCGCCCCAAAGCAAAACTTGTTACCCACAGGAATTGGACACTCACGCGCATAGCGGCAAGTGTCACCTCCTTTACACTTGCCAAAATGGTAGCGTACGCAAACGCCCTGGCCACTTGCACTCTGCTTTGCGCAACTAGGATCCCAGCCCTTGCCTTTTTTCTGAGTAGCACTCCGCTTGGCTTGCTTTGGCGAAGCATCATACGTGTCCTTGGCGGACGACGCCGCTGGAAGACCCTTGCGTTTCGGAGGCTGCGGCACTGACGCAGCAGCAGCAGCAGCAGCAGCAGCGCCGCCAGCAGCAGCAGCATTGGGAGCTTTTAACCGGTAGCCAACGAAGTATGGAAAGTTTGGCGGCGGAAAGCAACCTCATTGAGGGAGTCATTTAGGCTCCACTGCTGCTTGTACATCAGCTCAGTCACTGAGAGCCATGCAACCTTGTCCGCATCCCGAATTTCAATCAAAGAAGGACAACGAAAATGAGAATCCCGAGGTTTTGCTATGGCCAAATCCAGAAATTTGGAGCGAAAACGTTTCAACACCAATAGGTGCCGCGCAGCCCAACATCGCCACAGCAATGGAAAGGATTGCCTGACACTTGGAAACCACAACTTCGATGGAATCATTGCGATCGATAACTGCTTCCGGACCAATGCAATCGACGCCATCTGTATAGAAGCCAGCAAAGTCTTCAATAACTGATTGTCAATCCTGGGCCTGCGAGTCTCTGTGAACTGCAATTCATCCGCTTCAGATGTCCTGCTTTTCCAGGGGATCCAAGAGAGACATTGTGCATCGACTTGCTCCTTCAACAAAGAAAGAAAAGAAACGGAAGGCATAGATGCTGCAATCAAAAACTCACCAGGATAACGCTTCAGGAACTGTTCCTTCATGTCCCGCACTTCCTGGATTGTGAGTTTGGGTTTCGAGCCTGCAAGCACTGGTGGTGGAACAGGGGCAGAAGGCTGGCTGGCAGGTTGATCCACACAAGATGAGATTGCCTTACGCAAAGCTGCTGCTTGAGGAGCATACGGAGAATACAGTTCACCAGCTGCCACGACACAAATGCGCTGGAGAAATTGTTCCACATGTGAATGACCGGGGCAAGCATGAGCAAACGGCGACACCGTAGCGCACCCCATTCTGTAGATGCGATCACTTTCCATTGAAGAGACACCACATTCATCCAGCAACGCCGGCAAGTTGTCAGCAGGAGGATCCATGGCTGAGAATGGCAATCACCAAGGAGGCGTCGCCGCTCAGTAGTTGAAACAAAAAAAGGCCGAACAGCAACAACTGAAAAACATCGCCATGGAACATATGGAACAAAACAAACATGGAGCAGTGACCAAGCGCATGGATGAAAGTCGTCATGGCCGGGTGCGCAAACGCAAACCCTTGATCAAAACGCCACTGAAACGCAAAGCACTTGGCAAAAGGGCGCCACCAGCTCTGTGACATGTTAGGGGAAAGGAACATGTCACCAGCGGGTGGCATGCAAAAGGAAAAAGACTGTCACCAACGGTCGACAGGCAAAGGGAAAGAAACATTTCACCAGCAGGCGTCATTCAAAAGCAAAAGGAATGTCACCGGCGGGCGACGCGCGTTACCAGCGGGCGGCACGCAAAAGGAAAAGGAATGTCACCAGCGGGCGACAGGTGTCACCAGCAGGCGACAGGCAAAGGAACAGAAACATGTCACCAGCGGGCGGCATGAAATCACACATTTGAAGCCAAAAATGGCCACCGGCTCATTGAATTCAACCGGGCACCAAAAGAAAGCTTTCCAAAGTGACACGCAAACGGCTTGTCACACCAAAAAGAAATGCCCAGCGCCAAAAGAAGCATCCAGCCAAAAAGGAAAGCAGTTCAGTCGGAAAACCCAGCGAGGGTCCCTAGCGCGAACCAAACGATCCAGCTCATAAAGCGCAAACTACAAGTAGCCAGCGAGCAAAAGCCGGCAGCCAGCGGGCAGAAGCTGGCAGCAAACGACAACAAGTGGCCAGCGAGCCCAAGACGGCCACAA
>VSDK01000619.1:162657-179458 GCA_009767595.1 Symbiodinium kawagutii | reverse complement strand
AAACAAATCCGACGTCACCTGCGTCTGTTCCTGCGGCGGAAACGTAATGCTAAAATCAACAACATTTTGCTCGAATTTTCTGATTTGAATCGTTTGGACAGGGTGTTGCAGGATCCGATCTTGAAACAAAACAAATGTGTGGACATTCAACCTGAACCTTCTGATTTCGGTTTGGTGCTGAAGGATATTTTCAGTACTGATTATGGGAATGGTCAGACCATATGTTCGTTGGTGCACGGCAATGATTTCCATGATGTTCCACCCTTTGCATTGGAAGAACTGGTGGCTGCATTGCGCAACATGAAGAGCAAAAAAAGTCCAGATACGAACGGGATTGTTTCGGAAATGTTGCGACATGGAAGCATTGAACTTCACAAATGTTTGCTCAACATCTACAACAGTATGTTGGTCACAGGCATCCTGGAACCACACTGGCGTTACACTTTGTTCAAAATGTTGCCAAAAAGCGGTGATTTGTCCACGCCGGGGAATTGGAGACCCATTGCGCTGTTGGACGTGACGTATAAGATCTTTGCAAAAATGATTCACAACAGGCTCCGGCGACGCCTGGATGCTCAACAATCAATTGATCAAGTTGGTTTTCGTCCAACCTTGGGCCTCGAATTTGCAACTGTTGTACTGGAAGAAATTTGTGGTAAGTCCTTGGAATGGGGATGTGAAGTTTGGATGGCCAGTGTTGATTTAAGGAAAGCTTTTGACAGAGTGGACCATGACTGTTTGTTTCAAACTTTGTCTCAACAAAATGTGCCGACACATTACATTAATTTATTGCGTGCGGTATACAATGGACAACTTGGAATGCTTGAAGGCGATGCGCCATTTCCTATTCAACGTGGTGTCAAACGAGGTGATGTTTTGAGCCCGCTGCTTTTCAACGCCATTTTGGAAGATGTCCTATCCCGATGGAAAGTTCGGATTGGGAGCCGTGGTCTGGATTTAGGCATCGATGAGAAGTTGACCAACGTTCGCTATGCTGATGACATACTGCTTTACGCGACTTCTTGGCAAGATGTGGTGACCATGTTGGAAATTGTTGGAGAAGAACTTCAACGAGCTGGCTTGGAAATTCATACATCCAAAACCAAAATCTTGACTACTCAGTCCTTGGACGCACCAATGTACATTGACATTGCAGATGACATGGTCGAAGTTTTGCACGGGAGGGATACCCATAAATATCTGGGAAAACTCCTAACTGGCGATTTGAAGAAGCGAACCCAAGCTGAATTCGATCATCGTGTTCGCCTTGGTTGGGCCAAATTTCATACATTTCGGACAATATTGACAAACAAACATATTTCATTGAAACTGAAATTGAAATTCTTCGATTGTTGCATCACACCGACGGTTTTGTTTGGTCTCTCTGTCCTCCCGATGCCGATGTCGCATTTGCAGAAACTGGATGCTTTACAGAGACGCATGTTGCGGAGTGTGATAGGGTGGGTGCGGCTGAGGGATGAGGATTGGCGCGACACAATGGTCCGGATGCGGGCAAGGATGCACAGTGCCATGACCATCCACCCTGTACAAAGCTGGAGCAAACAAACAGTGGGCAAAGCAACAACATTATTTGGCGCACCGTGTTGCTACATCGCATTCTTGGGCTAAATTCGCTGTATTGTGGTCACCGGAAGATGACTGGCAAAACAATTTTTCGTGCAAACCTCATCGGAAACCTGGCCGACCTGCGCTGAGATGGGACAATCGGCTGAAAATTTTTTCCCAGCAATACTTTCCAACTTGTTCAACGTGG
Organism: Symbiodinium kawagutii; assembly: GCA_009767595.1. Lineage (NCBI taxonomy): Eukaryota > Dinophyceae > Suessiales > Symbiodiniaceae > Symbiodinium > Symbiodinium kawagutii. The sequence continues at coordinate 177,684 of VSDK01000619.1, read as the reverse complement.
ATCGAAGGTGCTTCGCAAATGAATTGGATGTCTTTCAGCCAGAATTTTCAAAATGTCCTATTGAATTGAGCAAGCCTTGTTTTCTTTTCATTTCTTTTCACCCCGTGTCCTAATGGGACCGTAGCAGGAGTGTTTCACTTCGACTCGAACGGGCGCAAAGCAAAGCAAATACCCGCCCTTCATCGACATCTTGAATTGTTCCTTGTAAATTTGCAAGGACCATTGGTTCACCCATCCAACAAGTGTTCGAAGCATCCTGCGTTGCAACCTGTCCAGGAACTGTACCTGCACTTTCGTCAGAGGCAATGTTGACAGCCCGAAAAGGATGGTAGTAGAAATGATTGCATCCAACAACTTCGACGTCAGTTTCAACGCAACTTGTCCATTCAACAAAACGTGTCGGTATTTATGAAAATTCATCCAAGCAAACTGAATTCGATGTGGCGATTCCACCTGACATCTGGACGCCACATTGACTTGGAATTTGCACCCGAAATATTTGTGCCCCTCGTCTCCCCGAAGAATTTCGCACCGGGATTTGCAGCAATCCATATCGCAAGGACAATGTTGAGGACACGTCATAAACATCTTTGTTTTTGATGTATTCAATTCCAAACCCAACGCGGCAAGTTCCACAATCAAAAATTCCAGCATGCAGAATAATTCGCGCCCAGATGTTTGGAAATTCGAACATTAGTGATGCCTTCCATGTGTCCAACATCAAAAACATTGTCAATTCAATTTTTGTTTCCAATTTCGCAACGCCGACTCCAATCCAGCATTGAAAAACAAGGGGCAGAGGACATCTCCTTGTTTTGACACCGCGGGTCATGTTGAAAATTTTGTCGCTTCCACGAATTTGTCCAGTCCGTTTGTCCACGGGTACACTTCGACATCATGCCTAAACAGTTGCCCCGTCATCCATGCCAGAGGTGGGATGACAGGCCAGCTTCTCTTGCAAGGTCACAATTTGGATCATCATGGCCCGAAGCAGCCACGAGGCGAACAGAACGGGTTGCCGAAAAACATTCCCTTTTGTCCCCAAACACGATTATGTTTTTCCACTCCTTTGGATTCATCCATGGATTTCATTTTGCGGATGTTTTGTTGTTAGGTGCGAAAAGTGCCTCGGAGGCTGCCGCGCTTTTGGTCACACTGTTTGGAAATTTTGCACACATACAAGTGCAATTGACTGCTGCTAGCTTGACGATTGCCAGCCAGCCACCCCCAACACAACGAACTGGAAATTGCATTGTTCGGGCCATTCTGGGCCGCAATGCTGGCCACAAGTGGTTTGGATGCATATTGTCTGCAAAAGGCCCGGCGGGGCAATGCAAACATGTGCGAGTCCATGTGCAACAAACCAACAAAGCATTGTATGCGAATCAATGAATCTTCTGTGGCAAATTGTGTCGACCGCCTTGATTCATTGTTGCGGTGATGGGTTGTTTGGCTGTCTGACGTCCTCTTGCCTGTACCAGCGGTGTCACTTCCTATTGGTGTACCGTTATACCCACCGTATCACCCGGAAAATTTCAATCCAAGTGACTCATGTGACCCTAAATGTTCCTAATCGAGGATGTCATGGAAACATCAATTCAACAAGAACGTCACTCGTTCCAACCAAGATATGCTCATGGGTGCAAGTGGTCCTGCCGGGAATTTGACGTCAGAGTGTCGCTCCAAGGGTGTGTTGACAAAAATGTTTGTCTACCAGGATCGTCGGCGAACAGGGTTCATTACGAATGCCACTCAAAAAATGTCCCCACAAAAGTACCTCGCCGAGAGCCTGTCATTGAGTTGCCAAAAGTGCTTGAGGAAAAATGACTTGCCAAGATACTAAGAATGTCCCACCCACCAAAATGCCACTTCAAGAATGCTATTCCGTGTTTGTACTGCCAAAGGTGCCGTTTGAAGCCATAGATCCTACTCGGAAGTGTCGTGAGTTTCACCCCGCATGCAGCCCGCGAACGGTAGCAAAACAACAGTATTCAATGTTTCACCACCGGTGTTTCACCAAACGTGTGGTACCAAGATTGTCCTGCCAGAAATGTTTTGCCAAAGACGTTACTTCACAAATGCCACCTCCAAAATAAGACAGTAAGATTGTCTTAACACAAGCATCTTGCAAATTGTCGTGCATGCTGAATTGTCAAGCGGGCAGTGTCCTAGACAAGTGTCTTACAAAAGTGTCATGCCAAGTCTGTCCCACACAGACATGTTTTATAGGACTGTCCTACAAACATGTTCCGCGGGAGAATTCGCAAGAAAATGTCCTGCACGAGTGTTCCCACAAAAGTGCCCCACCACAATGCCCACAAAAGTGCCATACAAAAATGTCTGACGACAACGCACCAACGAGATCCCACAAGGCTGTCATGGAAGGGGGGTTTTGCAAAGGTGTCCCACCACACGGTTGCAACAGAAGTGCCTTACCGACAGTATCCCCCCAAGAACGTCCCAGAAGATGACGGGTACCTGGCAAGAGTGTCCACGAAAGGCATTGCAGGAGTAGTCCTGGAAGCGTGTCATGCCAAAAGTGTGGTACCAACGGCTGGCCATTTTCCAACGTTTGCTCCCCTGACTACATCAGCTTTATGTAAACACATGGACATTCAGGTCTATGGTTTCACTTTTGTTTGCTCACTTGGTTTGATCCATTCAGCCACGCCTTGTTGTTTGGATTTTTTTGAATGTGGTATCTTGTGTTTTTCGAATTTTTCCAAAAAAAAATTGCCGCCGTGCAGGCGAATCAATTTTCACGATTATAACGATTATCGACCGGTTTGCAAACATCGGGTTATTTGCAAAAAACGACGGTCCATCGCAAAAATGGCGCCCTTGACCCACAGCAACCACAGGAACAACACGATTTTCTAGCAGGCCGGCGCGCCAAACAAGAAAGGTTTGTGTCAGCACTTGATGATTTTCTATATTCGCGCACCTGTGGGACAAGGACCTGTTCTGTTTCCCGCCGCGTTTGCCAATGCAATGCGAGACCCCCAGCAAATGACGGAACATTTACAGTAGGTGTGGATCGGCGAGATGGTTTGCCCCCATTGTTGGACATATTTTTCTGGGTCTGGTGGCATTGGTGGGCTTTGGTGGTGTTGTGCCTCTGGCGATGGGCTCTCCAACTTGTTGGTGGGTTTGGTGGTTTTTCTGGGGTTGGTGGCTTGAGTACCTTTAGTGAGTGGTGTGGTGGCTTTGGTGATGGGTTCTCCAACTTCTTGGTGGTTTTGGTGACCCGTGTGGGTGAGGCATGGCTTTGGTGAGAGTTGTGTTATTGGCGGTTTGTGGTGATCGGCTCCCTAATTTGTTGGGGGTTCGGTGGTTCTTCTAGGTCTGGTGGGTGGTGGGTTCTCCAACCAGCACCATTTGGCATCTCACTAGAACTGGCCTGAATAAAAGTTGCAGTTGAACCATAGATTTGGGTAGGTTTTTCGGCAATTTCCTCGTGTTCGTCGTGAGTTTAACTGGGGGGAGGGATCGAAAAGATACCCGTGTTCTTACGTATTCCGCACAGGTTGCAGTTCACTTACTTGATGCACTAGTGGAATCTCTCAGGGGAATTTGTCTTTGCCTGAACGTTTCGAACGGCAAGTTTTTTATACCACAAAATGTCAGCTATCACAATCCTCAATCACGGCTGCGGCTGCGGGTGGTGAACTTCAAGTTTTGAAATCATCGTCGTGGTGTGAAGCACTGGAACGCAAAGGAAGAAAATATCGGCAAGTCGCCCGGAAGATTTTTCTAAACTCATCATCACATTTTATGCGCCTGAAACATTGCAGTGTAAATCGGATGCAAGAATTTGTTCGAACGGCGCAGTTTCGACAAATGGAAACATTGTTTGGACAATTTTTGCGCAAGGATTCCCCAACTTTGTTTGGCGTGGCCTGCCCATATTTTGCAAAGACCGCAGTCGCAAAGTCCAAACAGCAAAGACCAAAGACCACAAAACAAAAACCAAAACATGAAACATGTTGTTGAAGCTGCATCCAATTTTGTCTCACATTGCATGTGCTTTGCTAGCGTTGAAATCAAAAACGCATTTACTCCAGAAACCCTTTTACACCAGGGATCTTTTTGCACTAGAACTTAACATCAAAGACCCCTTTACATCCGAAATCTTTCACACCAAAATTTGCATTGACTAGAATCCCTCCACACCTTCACACCAGAACTCCCTTCTAACACCAACTTTTTTGTTACACCAAACATTTTTGGTTGCAAAAGGCGCGTCACCTCTCAAGGCTGAAACCATTTTTGCACCAAACATTTTTTGCGCGAGAAAACCTCTTTACACAAGAGATTCTCAACACACCGGAAACTCTTCCACACCAAAAACCTTTGCACACCACCCCGAAACCCCACCCCAGGTAAACGGGAAGAGTTCGCCGGAAACTATTTCTACACCACAAACCTTTGACTTTGCACCAAGCACCCTCTTGAGCCAGCGAATGCTTCTCGTCGAAACCCCTTTGCATCCAAATTGCATTTTGTCCAGAAACCCTTTTTTTCAGAAATGAATCGTTCTGCACCAGTGCACACCTTCCAAAACTTTCTGACGCCAGGAACCTTGTACATCGACGACCCCAATTGGCACCATCATGTTTGGACCAGACACACCTTACACTAGAGACATGATTTTTTTATCTCACACAAAAAAAATATTCCAACCTTTTAAGACAAATACCTGTTTACACCACAGACCACTCGCACCAAGGACTACGGAAACGTGTTTTTTTTGCACGGGACACCTGCTACACCAGAAACATATTCATCATTTGTGGTTCCAGAACCCGTTACGCCAAAGACCCTTTTAACTTCAAAGTTTCAAGTTTGGCAGCGTCGCAAAAACTGCCGCATGGTACCCCAGAATTGCACAAGTACCTGTTGACAATCCACCAGGATATGTTCGGTGGTTGGTTGGAACCCCAAGCGGGCAAATCTCAAACAGGTAATTGGAACGCAATTTCAGGCAAGATGCAGAGCTGGTTGTGCAAAGACCTTGATGTTCATCAGTCCATTGGCCAAAATGGTTTTTGACCGAGTCCGGGTTTTCTGCATTTTTGGGTGAGGAACACATAGGGCTCAATGGAATGGCGATGCGACTTCTGGATCGCAGGTGTGGACAACAAGTGCAGCACTTTTCAACCAAAACATGTGTGAAGAAACCTAAACATGTGTGAAAAAAATTCGCGTCAATTCGTTGTGCAGTCTACACTTGTCATTTTGGGGGTGACTTGACAGGCAGTGGATAACTGAGGTGATGTTCTGGGTTCATTTTTTAACGCTGAATTGGAACGTGTTTGCAAACGGAAATTGCTGATTGGCACTGGCGGAGCGGATTTAGGCACAAGCGAATAAAAAATGACCAAAGATCATTTGTCCGACAATTTCAGGTTCAGTCAGCGTCGTGGCAGGATGTAGTAACAATGTTGGAAGCTCTTTGCATGCCTTTTGACATGTTCGATTACAAATCTATGCATGTAAACTCGTAAAAATACAATGCAATCGATGCCGTGTCTAGTACAAATGGAAATCATTGATGGCACAGCCGAAGTTTTTCAAGGCCAGAAAAACGACACAAAATGAGTAATGGATTTCAAGCACCTCATCACCTTGTAGTTTCTGCGTTTTTCCATGTTGGTCCTTTTTTAGCATGTGCGTTTCTAAAAGTTCAAAAGTAAATTTTCTCCAAACCCGAAGGTCAGCGATCTCTGGAGGATCAGCGAATTTCATTCCAGTGATTGGAGTAGCAAAGCTTAAAATGACAACACCGTACGCGGCACGATCAAGCACTTTCCAAATTCCGAAGTGTTCAGAAACAATTTGTGTTATCAATAGTTGCTTGTCAAGACACAAACGGACAACAAGAACATACAACCGTTCAGAAAGGCAATTTCAATAGAGAAACCTCCCAGCGAAACTCACCATGCGCCTGGCGATCAGGGAACAAAGACCAGCAATGGAAAACCCCGTCGTCACATGATGTACGGCCACAGGCCGAGCATGTTTCCATGTATCTATTTATAGATTTCATGTTTCCTATATTTTTCCATCTTTCTAGCAATCTATCTGTATGTGTATTTTATTCCCTTGACCAAAAGGCACACAATTCACTCAATGCAAAGCAGCACTTTTTTTTTGAAAATTGGGGTTAGTCTTTGGCCGCGCTGTCACGGCTTAGGGTGAGGCACTGAGACTGTGAAAACGCTAAAGTATGTAGCGAAGATCACTCGATCGAACAGTCTGTGAGTCAATGAGAAAACATTGACATGAAACATCCCAAACGGAAAATTTGATAGTCACTTGACGAGCGTCACTTGACGAACAACTCAAATCGTCACTTGACGAAGTTGGGATGGCCTCAGAAAACTTGTCCCACCATAAGGTCAAAGACCAAAAACCTCTCATGATAAAAATGACAACACTGAGAAAGAAGAGTTGCAAAAGCGAAACGGGTGTAAAGTTGAATTGTTTGATGGAAAGACAAGTTGGGTGAAGACCCAGCTTGATGCAAAACTTGTTTGGCGACACTTGTCGCATGGACACTTGTCCATATTGTCTGATCACTTGATCAAGGGTGGGAGAGGTAGGGACGAGAAAGCAAAAATGTCACATGACATGAACATGCCGAACATCACTTGATGTGCGTGTGCATGTTGATGGCTCTCGGTCACTCGACCCTGTGAGCCACACTGCAGGCGTATGAAATCAACATGTTGACTGCAAGTGTGACTCCAAAACTCAAACTAAAGCAGTGAGGAACTTACCGAACTTTACTTAAAGTTCGAAATGTTCAACTGCAAGTTGCAACTTACATGTGAACAACTGCACTGCATCACAGCAAGTTTGTTCAAATATTACAACTCAACTTGTTCACTGTGCGCGCTTCAAGAGTTGAAAACTCTTTCATCTGTTTTGCCTTGTGAATAAAACTTCATCATGCGTTGCATGAGGTACGTCTTATTCCCTTGACAAAAAGGCACACAGTTCACTCAATGCAAAGCAGCACTTCTTTTTCTTTTGAGAATTGGGGTTAGTCTTTGGCCGCGCTGTCACCCCCTGCATACTGGGCCGCTTTGACCCAAACTTCCATCACGTCAATCCTCAATCTTGTTGCGCAGCCCATGAGACTTGAGCACTTTGCTCTTGATGGTTCATCAGACGGGTTGGACCCACTAGGCACTCGCTCTAGCCAAACTTGACAGTGGACTTCCTCTTCTATCAAGTAGAAAGCCTCCATGAGGCAATTGACAAGATGATTTTGCGAATAGCCTCGGATGAGGCCCTTCCTGACTGGCTCATTGTCAATGAAGAAAACCGTTCGCTTTGATCACAGAACATCTTGCCACAAAGTGGCTGCCACCAATATGGCTACCATTTCCAATTCAAGGATGTCACGGGGAACTGCATCACTGAAGAAATTGTGTAGCGAACCATCGCTGTTGACACAGAGATCCCCACTGCCCGAGTACCCTCCAGGCTCAAAGGAAGCATCCACGTATATGTGGACGTGGTCTGACAAGCCACGAGTGACTTCTCTGGGAATGTTCTGCGCCAAGGCTTCAATCAACTTGCGCAAAACTGACTTGGTGCCTCCTGACGAGATCTTGCGCCCAGAGGACACATGATTGTTCAACCCCTTCAGGTATATATTTCCTGAGTGAACTCCCAAAGAGTTGACTACCTGCGAACTGAAGACGACCTCTCAACTTTTCACCGTCCTTTCTTGACAGCCTGTTCTCCTTTGTAATTTGACTCAATTCCTCCACAAGCTCTTCTACTCTTTCTGGAGTGTTGGCGACTCTAACTATGCCAAACTTGGCGTTGTTCAAATCAAGACGCACCCCGGGAACTTTGCAGACAGAGTCAAAAGGGATAAGCTTGTCTTCGGACAGTTTCCACCCCAAAAAGGAGAACATGGCCGAAATGCAACGGTCAGTGTGTTTGGCAGAGGCCTTCTCACGCAGGCTTAGGAAGTCGTCAAAGTATGCGGACCAGGCCAACTTGAGTTTGGCGTTTCCTACTGCCCACAGGGCCAAAGATACTCTCAGAAATGCCGTGACTGAAGCTATCGATCCAAAAGGCAAAACTTTCTGGCGAAACACCTCAGCTTTGCAGGTATCTGGGCAATATACTGCGAGGAAAGCGTCTCTCTGGTATGCCTCGTCTGACAAAGGGATCTGTTTGCACGCGTCCGAGAGATCCCAACACTTGGCTACCAGTTCGGATCTACCAGTCAGAGCAGAACTTGCCCTTAGCCAATAGGCTACCATAGACGCTATATGATCAATGGTGTGTATGGTGACTCCTTCCGTTCGCGTGACCGACTGGTTCACCATATTTGCTTTGTAGTCATCTATGGGACGAATCTTGTTCTTCTGTCTCACAGGAAAACGTTTGGTGAGCAGTGAGTCCGAAGGCATGGACTCAGGTTCGACTGGCCCTTCAAGAAAACCTTCGCTTACCTCTTTCACGGTGGCTTCCCAAAGTCCTCTCTCCAGCTCTTCCTCTCCTGAACTGCTGACTGTCTTGAGAATGCTGTCTCTGCTGACTTCAGCATATGTTCTGAGGTTGTCGCATGAAACTTTTGCTGGACGAAGGCGACGATCAAAAACCCCCGACCTTGGCAGTTCACCTGTGAGATCGAAACCTCTAGTGAGAGCTTCAGTGAAATTGATATCTTGGTGGTTTGACTCAGAGATTAGTTTCTCTAAAAGTGCCAGCTTCTTATCCTTCAGCACTGTATTCCTTCTCTGACTCATCAAACATCTCAACTGTTCTTCTCTGTCCTTGAAGTCTGTTACAAGCATGGCCCATCTTCTAAGTTCAGCTGTTCTTTCCTTAGCAATGGTTTCATGGGATTGCGATAAGGTCTCGTCAACAACTTTTCGAATGCACGAAGGAGAGATTGCTTGAATTTCTGTGGGATGGCCAATTGTCAAGGATTCATGAACGATTTCATTGGGGCATCTGTGAATGCCTACTATGATGACCTTTTCTGAGGTGTTGGACGGCTCAAAACCTTGTTGAGTTCCTGCGCTCGCGATGTACCCCCGGAAAGGAGCGCTCAACTGGCGGCCATAAGGTGGCAATGGGTCTGAAGCAGGTTGTTGAATGACTCGCAGAAATTCAAGCACTATGGGTGGCAGAACCTCGACGAGGTTGAATGTCAGCGCTGGCACGAAGAGCTTGAAAGGTTTCCTCTTGTTCCGCAAAACTGGGAGCGACACACTGTGCGCCAGAGTTCTGCAAGCGCACGGCAATGTGGAAAGCCATGGCGCGACAAAGGTCCTAGGGACAAGCTGTTTCATCTACCTGTAGCCCAGCGTCCATCGGGGAGTTGTCCCCAAGGCTCTTGCTCATGGTCGTTCTGACAATGTGCTTCCAAGCTGCGAAAAGTTGAAATGGTGTGGACTAAACGAACGAATTTTCGACGAGCACTGCCATAACGGCAATGATGGAATGTGGTCTGGAAGGGATCCAACTGCTAGGAGTTGCGCAAAGTCAGCGGTGTCCCCTGCGTCCAGGATTTTCACATGACTATGGAACACTGCGATCATGACAGAATTGAATGAGCTTGCAAGTCACTTCATGCATGCAACGGTCTCGGTTCGACGGTCAGTGGGTCACAGCTGATGAAAGTGGCTAAGCTAGCGCCGCAACACAAGCCTGTGGTTCTGGGTATCCCCTCACAGGTTGCGTCCTCTCCCTTTGTGAACCATAAACATGCGGAATTGGTGGACAGCCTGAGGCTCTTTTTTGATCTCCTCATCACAAGAAAGCCCCCGAATGAGGTGTCACAGCACAAGGCCTTTTGTACGCAAATTCTGGAAGAAGCGGACAGAGACAGTGGACACCTTGCAGTGTTAGCAGTGAGCATGTTAGTAAGCTTGACTGGCAGAGGTACCCAGCTTGTCGAAGGTTTGTTTGGCGCGGGTAAAACCACCCCGGTGGTGTTTCTGCTTGCATGGCTTATCCTCACAACTCCGGACAATGCTAAGTCTGCTAAGTTTACAGTTGCCAGCAGAGAAAACCCAGCAGGACAGGCAATCGCGGCCATGGTAGTCACGTTACACCTTCCCCAATCCATCAAAGATAAATTTGTCCGCACGTGCTCTCAAAAAGAGCTGGAAGAGCTCGGGGCTGCCCGCGCTCCCATTGAGGTCAAAACAAGAGATGCTGGGCCGAAATTGAATAATGGAAGAATTCTCATTTTAACTACCGGTACCATCCATGATCATCTAGATGGCTTCCCCTCGGAGTTTGGTACCCATGTCGCAAATAGCTGCTTAATGATTCATGAAGAGGCCCAGCAGGCCGTGGAGTATAAGAGCGCCGTGGCTGCTGCAGCCCCTGAAGTTCCCTGCTTGTATGTACTTGTTGGCGATGGCCACCAGGCTCCTGGTCAAGTAGGCAGCCGCAACCGTGAAGCCATTGAGCTCTGTTCAGAATTAATGAAGCTGCCTATGGGACTCAAGGCGCCTAGCTGCACCTTTACTCCAGCAACCTTCGGAATTGCATTAAGTAGATTGGCGGCGCACTGCGAGGGAATGAACAAATTTGATCTGAAGCGTCTACCAGGTCTGTCTTTGACCAGTGGAGGTTCCCAGCCAATACACAAGCAACACAAGGATCAGTAGTTGCAGCTTGGATCAGAGATCAGTTACAAGTAGCCGCTGCCTTAAAGGTGGACTTGCCGATAGGTATGTTAATTGCACTGGGCGCGTTAGTGGCCTTGCCGCGCTCCCCACTGACGTTAGCGGTAGCTCGTACTGCCTCAGCGGCTGCCGGTATTAGAGAAGGGCCTCATGCCTGGTCCATCATGTTCCCTACCACTTCTAAGGTTACGACCACTATCTATGTTAGCCTAGCGGGGGCTTTTTTTCAGGATTTGGTCAGCCGCACAGAGACGGAACAAGAAGAGAGGTGGGCCTTCAGTATTGGAACCCACAACGAATTGCGAAATGAACCTCACGGCTTCCGCTACATCTACTGGTATGATGAGGACAAGCGAAAGAAATGAGGCCAACAAGGGGGCGCTGGCTCCTCTTTGCATCGCCCACGGGAATCTGCCAAAGCGGTAATGGCTGCAGGGGCTACTTGTTACAAGTCCTTTCTCATTCAATCAGGAGTGTCTTTTCTTTCTGGTAATGATCGATAGTCGGGGCTGGATCCGAGCACCCCTTCGAAGAGGGGGCTTGAATCCCAGGCGCTGAGGGGGGCTGAAGGTCGCGAAGGGCTTGAAGCCCCCTTGAAGCCCCCTTGAAGCCCCCTTGAAGCCCCCTTGTATCTACTTTTAACCATGTTTCTCATGTACCTACGCAATGTCATTTGTAGTTGTTCTCAATTGATCACAACATGTTCATCATGCACCGCATGCGTGCATGGCTCAAGACTTTGCAGCTGGCAGCCTAGCGCAGTAAAAAGAACAGCAGCTTGCGCAGTTCTCGATCCCGTAAGTCTTTCAGGGTTTCCCTAAGTGGAATTACCCCCTTCAAGTGGTAGCGGAGCTTGCGCTCCTATCCGTTTTCGGATTAGACTACCGTGAAAGCTCTATCCGATTAACGGATTGCGGGCAACGTAGCTTAGTAGCGCCATGGTACAAAACATGGACGGATCGGAAGATGAGCTCATCCCCGATGACCATGATACAGATCCAATAGAAGCCGCCCTTGCGGCAAAAGAAACAGCACCACATGGAGTTCGTACGATGCCCAAAATGCCACCGACCTTTGACGGTCAAACGTCATGGTTCGAGTATGAGGATCTCATAGACGATTGGCTTGGCATTACCACTCTGCAACCAGAGCGACACGGACCTAGTTTGAAGAATTCCCTTGTTGGCGCAGCAGCATTTTACAAGAACATGTTAGATAACGCTCAACTGAGAAATGCCAAAAACGGCATCACTTATTTCAAGGACACATTGCGTCCGTTTGTCGTGAAAGGAGCAAACCATGTGTTCCTTTATCGTTTTCTGACCTTCTTTCGACTTTTTCGCGGACACTTAGAGCTTGTACATTGGATAGGCAAGTTTGAAATTACACTCCGTCGATTGAGGGTAGCATGGAACGATCTTTTAGATGTGACTCAGGCCCCGCAAATCAACAGTCCAGGCTTCAACAATCTGTTGACACAACAGCAACTTGCAGCACTACAAGCAGAAGCACATGTTGAACATCGCCGAGAAATGGCGGAGAACCTGAACATCGCCGAGAAATGGCGGAGAACCTGAACATTTGAGAGATCAACACAACGACAGTTTTCCGTTTACGGACAACTTAATCGCCCTGCTCTTTCTCTCCTTCGCGGAACTTAATGAGCAACAGAGAGAGAGAGATTTGTCAGCAGCATGTCCCTCCGGCAAATCGATACGCAAGCTCATACGTACCTGCAAGTCAAACAGCTCCTTATGGAGCTATTTGCAACAACACGAACAGGCGTCGCTGACCCATTACTCCGGCATAACCGGAGGAGCACCTTAATTGTTCTGGACGAGGGAGACCCCGATAATGAAGATGGGTATTGGGTACTGACGCCGACACCGGCGAAGAAGGCTTCGTGTCTTTTTACGCCGAAGATGATTTCTGCGTGTACATTGCAAGAACCAATTCGTACACCGGACGCGCCGCGCCACAACGGCACAACCACGCGTAAAAAAAAAAAAGCTACGGACACAAACTTTTGTTGGATCCACACCTTGTTGATTGAGCATCCATTCACACATTCAATCTCAAATAACCAGCAAAAGTTTTCCCTTCACAATACATATGGCTGAAGCCATCTCAGGAACCTACCTCTTTCTGCACATCTAGATGTATATGCAGCACATAAATTACAAAACGCAAGCGCGCGCACAGATAGATAGATAGATAGATAGATAGATAGATAGATAGATAGATAGATAGATGGATAGATGGATAGGTGGATAGATAGATGGATAGATAGATAGATAGATAGATAGATAGATTGGTATATACATATATATGCTCAACTAGATAATATATACGAAGCAAATGTGAGCAACACATTCCGGCCATGCTTGCGTCAGACCTTAAGGACAGAGAAGAACAGTTGAGATCTTCAATGAGCAGAGAAGGAGTACAGTGCTGAAATATAAGAAGCTATCACTTTTTGAGAAATTCATCTCTGAGTCGAATCACCAAGATATCAATCTCATTGAAGACCTGACTACAGGGTTCGATCTGACAGGTGAACTTCCAAAGTCGGGAGTTTTTGATCGGCGCCAATTTCAGAACGTATGCTGAAGTCAGCAAAAACAGCATTCTCAAGACAGTCAGCAGTTCAGGAGAGGAAGAGCTGGACAGAGGCCTTTGGGAAGCCACCATGAAAGAAGTGAGCAAAAGTTTTCTTGAAGGGCCAGTGGAACCTGAGTCCATGCGTTCAGACTCACTCCTCACCAAACGCTTCCCTGTTAGACAGAAAAACAAGACTCGTCCTATAGATGACTACAAAGCCAACATGGTGAACCAGTCGGTCATTCAAACCGAGAGTCACCATATTACACACCATCGATCATATTGCGTCCATATTCTGTTCTAACTGGAAGATCCGAACAGGTGGCCAAGTGTTGGGATCTCTGGGATGCATGCAAGCAGATCCCTTTGTCAGATGAAGCACACCAAAGGGATGCTTTCCTTGCAGTGTATTGCCCAGATACTTGCAGAGCTGAGGTGTTTCGCCAGAAAGTTTTGCCGTTTGGCTCTATAGCTTCAGTCACGGCATTTCTTAGAGTGTCATTGGCTCTCTGGGCTGTGGGAAACACCAAACTCAAGTTGGCGTGGCCCGCTTACTTTGATGATTTCCTCGGCTTGTGTGAGAAGGCCTCCGCTAAACATATTGATTTGTGCGTCTCAGCCATGTTCTCATTTTTGGGATGGAAACTGTCCGAGGACAAGCTCGTTCCTTTTGACTTTGTTTGCAAATTTCTCGGGGCGCGTCTCGATCTGAACAACGCTAAGTTTGGCGTAGTCAGAGTCGCCAACGCTCCAGAGAGAGTAGAAGAACTTGTGGAAGAATTGAGTCAAATTACAAAAAAGAACAGGCTGTCAAGAAAGAACGGTGAAAGGTTGAGAGGCCGTCTTCAGTTCGCAGGTAGTCAGCTCTTTGGGAGATCGCTCAGGAAACACTTGAAAGAGTTGAGCAATCACGTGTCCTCTGGGCGCAAGATGTTTGTCAGGAGGCACCAAGTCGGTGTTGCGCAAATTGATTGAAGCTTTGACGCAGAACATTCCCAGAGAAGTCGCCCGTGGCCTGTCTGATCATGTCCGCGTATACGTGGATGCTTCTTTCGAGCCTGGAAGGTACTCGGGCATTGGAGGTCTCTGTGTCAACAGCGATGGTTCGCTACACAGCTTCAGTTCTTCAGTGAAGCAGTTCCCCATGGCCTCTTGTGCTTGGTGAAGAAAGGAGGCAAAGAAACAAGTGTCCTTGAATTGGAAATGGTAGCCATATTCTTTGTGGCAACATGTTCTGCGGTCAAAGCGAACAGTCTTCTTCACTGACAATGAACCAGTCAGGAAAAGCCTCATTCGAGGCTACTCCCAAAATCACCTTGTCAGTTGCCTTATGAAGGCTTTTTCCTTGATAGAAGAGCAAGTCCGCTGTCAAGTTTGGCTAGCGCAAGTGCCTAGTAGCCCAATCCCGCTGATGAACCATCAAGAGCAGAGTGCTCAAGTCTCATGGGCTGCGCGGCCAGACTGAGAGTCGATGTGATGGAAGTTTGGGTCAAAGCGGGGCTGGATCCGAGCACCTACCCTTCAAGGGGGCTTCAAGGCCCCGGCTCCTGAGGGGGGGGGCTGAAGGTCACAAAGGGCTTCAAGCCCCCTTCAAGCCCCCTTGAAGCCCCCTTCAAGCCCCCTTCAACCCCTTCAAGCCCCCTTCAAGCTTCATGAAGGCGAAGCCCCCTTGAAGCCCCCTTGAAGCCCCCTTCAACCCCCTTCAAGCCCCCTTCAAGCCCCCTTCAAGCCCCCTTCAAGCCTTCATCTTTGA
>VSDK01000619.1:31646-91646 GCA_009767595.1 Symbiodinium kawagutii | reverse complement strand
TGGGTAGCGCGCGCCTCCTGGGAGTGCCCTGTGCTGAGTTTCTCCCGGTGGGAAGCCTTTCCTTTGGAGGTTGCGATTGCTGTTGGACGGGCCTCCAAAACGTGCACCTTCACTGCGGGTGGATTAGCAATTGATCAAATTATGTTCTTATTTGGCGCTTGAACATGCCTTGCTGACATATTTGCTTACTTGCATGAGCAGGATGTGGCTAGGCACCATCTCCTGCGCAGGTGGTTCCATCGGATATGTTGTCTACAAGCTGGAGAGTCCTCCAAAGTTGTTTCAGCTTTGCAAAGCCATCCTTTGAACAACTTTGGCAGTTTGCTCATTTTGCTCCGGTTTGAATCAGGGGCGAATTGTAATTTTTCATCACGAGAAACGAGGCAGTTTTTGCTGTGCAGCCGTCAGGAGGATGTTGCTGTTGAGATTTGCAATCCATTTGGAGTCGACAAAAGTGCCCAGAGCTTGGAACTTTTGGCATCAAAACTTGCAAACAAGAAAAGAAACAGGCAAGAGCACGACTGAGCACGACTGAACAAGATCGAAAGGAAAAAAGCCACAGAGCTGTCCAAGTAGTGCACCAAACGAACACCGAGGACATCAGTGTTTGTGTCATGATTGACAGGTGCACTGGAGCTGGACTTTCACGTTCCACTGCTTGATCTATTCGCTGAACCTTTTGATATTTTTAACTTTAGTTCTAGCAGGAGATGGCTGGCTTGCAATCCCAGAAAGCTTTGCAATCCCGTGGCAATTTCAGCAGATCCCCAGTGGCTTAAGTGTGAGTGGGGCTCAACCTTTCCCAAATTCGAATTGACGGATCTCTTCCAGTCCTTGTAGTACTTGTTTGTAGTAGTTCAGACGGTCTGGTCTTTGATGGTCTCTGATGGTCTCTGATGGTCTTTGATGTTCTTTGATGGTCTTCGTTTGGAAATTTGCTGCGGTTGACAGGGCTGGCTGTGTGCTGCCAGGTTTCAGCTGGACCTCTTGACAGGGCTGCTGGCAGAGATTGAAGGATAGCGCGCCTTACTCAGAACCCATTGCACAATAAGTTGAAGAGTCTATATAAGTCTAAGCAGATCCCATAGAGACAACACACTGGCACATACCTCTCAGATTGGCAAGTGGTGCCTTTGCATCTTGTACTTGAGCTCAAATCCACCCCGTGGTCCAGGAACACTAGGCACAGCAATTTAGATCCTTCCACTTCTTCCGACTGGGCCCATGGCATCAGATCCAGGAGAGAAAGATGAAGGTGCAACCGACGCAATGGGCAGAAAGATTTGGGACAAGGATGTGTACTTGGAAAAAGCCAAACAAAATATCATGTTTGGACCCGAACGTATTGGTCGTCGAAAAGATCCCGTAATTCCGCTTCCTTCGTCTCAACGTACCTTTCTGAAGCGACGCACTGCAGAGTTAGAGCTCGACAAGAATCTTGGTCAGATGCGTACGGTCACAGCTCACACCATCAAGCCATTGCAGGGTGGCTATTGGTGCAGCGTTTGCGAGTGCTTGATCAAGGATTCTGCGTCATACTTGGAGCATGTGAACGGGCGCAGACACAATAGAAATCTTGGCATGAACATGAAAGTCGAGAAGATAGGAGTGGATCGCATCAAGGACAAGTTGAAGTCATTGAAAAAAGAGACAGAAGAGGCGGAGGTGGAGGACATTGCCGCCAAGATCCAAGCACTGGAGGAGCAAGAGGAGGAGAAGAAGAAACGCAAGAAGGAGAAGAAGAAAAGAAAACGAGGTGCTGCTGGACTCGATGATGAAGATAAAGAGGACAGAGAGGACAGAGAGGACAGAGACGATGAGGATTTGGAGAAAGATGCTGGCGAAGATGAAGAAGATGAAGAGACCAAAATGCTGAAAGCTATGGGGCTTCCAACTGGCTTCGGCTAGCTGCTAGCTTTTATCAGATACAAAAACACATTTCTTTTTGGATGTTCCAAGTTGTGTATTGTTCGCAATCTCAGACACCAAGCCAGTCCCCAAAGGATGTCTCACCTTTGACCAAGCTGAAGAGTCAGGCGTTGGACGAGTGCAGCCCTGAAGTCCTGAAACAGCTTGCCAGCCCGGTTAAGTTCCGTTGCGCCGTTGTGCGAGAAAAAGGAGAGTCTCCTGCTCCAGCAAGTCTTTCGGTCAATAAAGTTCAATGTCTGACGTACTACAGCAATCTTGAGCTCAGATTCAAACGACTTGATCCAATGTCTTGTCCTCAACCCTTGGGTGGACTTCAGGCTTTGTGACGAGTACGAGGGCAAAGACTGCTGAGTGACATGCGGACATCTTCCAAGCTGTCACATTAGCTGATAGCGGTCCTCTTCACGTCCCGACATCACTGACATCTCCTGCAAAAAAGATTCGGCACACCCTGGACATTGCATTAGCAAGTGACTGAAGGAAAATGCGACACCATCAACACCTTGGAAGAATCATGCTTAGAGTCTTTGAAGAGTGCAGTGACGCCCTTGGCAAATGATTCCAAGAGCAGTTTTTGATCGGCATGCCTCGGTGATATCTAAATTCTAAATGAACTCAGGTCTTATCCAAAACAGCATGATAGCTTCAGCACTTTTTGCAACCCTTGCCATGCGCGAACTTGTTGTATTTGATCTGTTATTTGTACTACATGGTTGTCTTGATCACCATTGATCACCTTCGATCACCATCGATCACCATTGACCACCATTGATCACCATTGATCACCATTGATCACAATTGATCACCATCGATCACCATGATTCGTGAACAACAGCTCTCAAGCTCTCAAATGTTGGCCGTGGAACCCAACCTGGATGCTACAGTATACCGGAAACCTGTGAAACCCGACGTGGATGTTGCACTGGAACCTGCCAATCTGGACGCTGAACGGTGCGTCGGAACCCTTTGGAACCTTCTGGGAGCCAACCTGGCTTTGGCACCGGAATCTGCCGGAACCTGACAAACCCAACCTGGCTTCTGCACCAGGACCTCGCACCCGGAAGCAGAATCCCTGAAACCCAAAGCCTGAACACACCAAATCCTTACTGAAATGAGTGGCATTTTGCTGAGTTGTTTACAAGCGGCTGAATCCATCCGAATAGCTCTCTGAATCCCATTAGTTTCTGAATCCGAGCGCATGGGTCTCTGAATCCGATCTCATTTCTTTCTGAAGTTGTGCTCGCCAGTTTCTGACTAAACGTTTCGAGGGTGGGATTAAGGTGGGATGGGATGGGATGTTGAACTTGACGTTGAAGTTCTTGCTATGTTGATGGGGTGGTCAGGTGAGTGGGGCGGGGAGTGTGTGGACCACTGAAGAAACCAGAAAACCAACATTTGTTGGAATGTGGTGCTGTAAATGTGGTGCAGTCCTTGGAATCTATGCAATTGTCCAGTGGTGTATCTGATTTGTCATGACTCTTGACAAATCACTTTCGTTCCTTGGTTTGGTCAGATAAACGGTAACCTTTACCTGCGGCTTCCATGTTCCTGACCGTTTCCAGATCAGTTTCGGAAGGGAAGTTGCTTAACCTCCTGCGCATCATCATTTTCCTAATATTGGGTTATCAGTTTCAGATGAGAAGGTTCCGAATGTAACGCCGTAAGTTTCTGAATGTCGACCTTTCGCGTTGGAAGTTTCACACGCCTAGCATGGGCGTTTGAGGGGCCCATTGGCCGCGGAGAACAATGTTGGGTTTCTTGGGCCAAGTTGGACAGCCAAACCATTCTCTTTGAAGCTACCAAGCCGGTCTTGGGAGTCTTGGGCTTGGCGCCTCTGTTGCGACGGGTTGGGAAATGTGGGGAAGACTCCAGATTTCACAAATGTTTCAACATTTGTAATTCATTTCCGACCTTGTCTTTGAGAGATCAATGTCAGTCCTGCAGGTGTCTATATCGGAGGTCCCAGATCAGATGTAGACAGTACAATGTTTAATAAAGGTCATCTCCATTGCGATATTGTTCTTGCGATTGCCCAACGTTTCTTGGTGCTGTGGAATAACTCCCTGCACCCTCGTGCAGTTGGATATTTTGATGAGTAGAAGTAAGATGACTGGGGGGGCAGGTTTCCTTTGTAATGGATGCTGGATGCTCTATTTTATTTGGTGCTGTATGGCTCAAAGCAGCAAAGTCCTGCAAACTTGGATAAAGGGCAAGATAGAAGTGAACAGTGGGAACATTTTTCAGTCAAGCAGAAACCGCTCCCTGATTGACCTGCTTGCAAGATATGCTCACATACTTCTGGAAACAAAAACATCACACCTAATTAAGAACACTACAGATCACTAGTGGCAAACAATTTCACCACGTCCTTGAGAGGAAGGATTCCAGCCTTGTCGGTTTCTGGATGTTCTTTTCTCGTTGCTACGTTGAGACCATTGTGTTTGGCTTGAGATTGTCTGCTTGTCACCTGCATACCGTGTGACACAGGAGTTGAGTCTTCCCACTGGTCTCTAGGTCTCCTCTCGGCACTTCTCCATGGTCCCATGTCTCATCTCAAACCAACTCCCTGGGCCTTGAAACGGAGGGCTTTACTGATCTCCCTCTTGACCTATCTGCGTGGAGCCTATCTCCGCACCGGGCTGCGGCCACTGTATACCGAATACGTGTCCAGTCTCTCACTGATTCCCCCGACCTGTCTCAGGAGTCAACGGCCCGAAAAATCATTGTGCTTCTGGATCTGTGATGAACATATTGGAAGCACAAAGGAAGCACGTCCTTTTTTCAATTGGATGCAACATGAATAAGCTAATGGCGTTGATGTTGCCTCATAAGTCAACAAATTGTTGGAGTCATTAATGGATTTGTTTGTTTGTTTGTTTGTTTGTTTGTTTGTTTGTTTGTTTGTTTGTTTGTTTGTTTGTTTGTTTGTTTGTGTTTGTTTGTGTTTTTGTTTTTGTTTGTTTGTTTGGCAGTGTCTTTTTGTGTTGCAAGAAACTGGGCCTACATGTAGTCGGTTTGAAACCACCACCTACTGCGACCTACTACGACCTATACCAACCTACCAAGGAGGAACACAACTTGGTGATTCTAGGACATGTTGGGAGCTTACACACTGGATCAGACAATTTTAGAATAGACTCTTGATAGACTCTTAATAGACTTTTGATGGACTCTTAATAGACTCTAAATTGACTCAATTGACAATGCTTTGTAGCTGAGATCGTGCAGAATGGCAAGCTGCCAAGCGCTGCGGCGTGCTCGATTGAAAGAATTGCGGGTAGCAGAGCAATATGTTGAGGCTTCTGCCTCTGCTTGGGCTTCTGCTGAATCTGCTTCTTCTCTCAGGGTGATGCAGTACAATATACTTGCAGATGCAATGTCTGACGACGGTTTTCTGGTGCGACCGGTCCTTGCAAACTGGCCTGTGCCAGACAAATGTGTTCCAACTGCTGATGGGGGCCAAGTGGAATTTAGCGCACTCCTTGCTGAGATGATGGAAGCAAAAGGAAATCCACCAGCCCTGGAAAAGTGCCAAAAGAAGTACACCTGTGAAGCATCTGCGGAAAACACACGTGCAGTGGTAGATTGGGAAGCGCGCAAGCACCAGATCATGTGCCTGGTTGAGAGTTTCAGTCCCGATATTATCGTCTTTGCTGAGTTGGATCACTATGATGAGTTTCTCTCGTACCTCCGTGGGCTTGGCTACGAATCCCAACTGGAGCAATGCAAAAAGGACACTTGCACATTTCGTTGTTCAATCGAAACCATTGAATCAGATTGAATCAGCTGATTTTCCCTCAACAAGCTTTGATAGATCAGACAGCAAAACGTGTTGACCACACATGTTTGCTGTCCAAGCGTTTCATTCTGTTTAAACTCAATGTGAACTGTGTGTTGACAGTGAGGAGCACCCAGAGTACAGGCCAGCATTGCTGGACAGTTTTAGCGACAAGGAAGCGGTGACCAGCAAGAACTTCGCAACAACTTGGGCTGACAGAGGCAGGCTGGACGGACGGACCTTTGAAAAGTCACCGACTCAGCCGCTTCCGGGGAGTTTCTTGGAACGTTGAACTTTGTGATTTCTGATCACACTTTGATGATTCTGCGTGACAAGTCTACTTGACCGTAGACCACCAGGGTATGCCTTCCTACCACACCTGGCTTCAATCTCTTTGCACACCTACATGCAACGTGGCCTTGGAAAGAAGATTTTGGAGGTGCGCAGCTTCGACGGACAACTGTACCCTTGACCTAGCAGCCTAGCACCCACTGCAGCTTCTTGATTGTGATAGGCTGCTGGACCAGATCTCAAAGAACGTCTGACGGATCCAAAGAAAGGATGTCTTCACAGCACCCTGGATCCAAGAGATGGCAGGTGCCTCCGGTGTCCAAATCATTTAAGTGTTTGGAGTGGCATAAAGGTTGACCTTTTATGGGCTTGGAAAAGGTTGACCTTCACAGCCTTTACCCCTTTGTTTTTTGCCCCCCAATACCCCTCTTTTTCCCCCACCCTCTCGCCCCCCTCTCGCCCTGGGGATGTACTGAGTGCTTTCCAGAAAACCCATGCGGAGACACCAAAACAAACACGCTGTTGGCAAAGCAAACAGTTTTCTATTTAATCTTGTTTTCTTCGATCGTTGGATGATTCCCTGAGCAAATGATGTGCTGACATAGGTGCCGCCATGCTCGTCCCCCTGCATTTACCCGTTCTTGCCATGGCACCTTCAACCTTTGATGAATGACATGATGCAAACTCTGCAGCCTCAGAAGTCTATGTGGCAGTTCCCAGGAGCCCGTACCCCTTGGAGGGCAGCCCCCCAAAGGAAATTCTTTGGTACTGACAGCTGCTGGCTGAGGGAATTTAGTGTCCTCCAAGTTGTCAGAACATGTCTGACATGTCCCGAAGTCCCAGTCTAGAAAATTGAGGAAATTGGTATCAAACGTTGGCCGCTGGGAAAGTTCAAGAGTTGTTGCAGAGCGTTGGACTGGAGGCTGGGAGCGGTTTGACGGCTTGACAGTATGATACTTTGATTGCAAACGAATCAATTTCATTTGCAGAAACATGGGTCGCATGGTGCCTAGGGCCCATGGTATTGACCCCTTGCCTGCCAGAATTCGACTTTGGATGATATGGGAGTTGCAATCTTTTGGAAAACTTCGCGGCTCAATGCTGTGGATTTGAAGGTGCAACCGTACCCAGGCCAGGGCAAATACTTTGGGGCACCCAAGAGTATCTCAGAGGGTTCTCGACAACTTGCTACGCAGCTGCTACTTTTCCTTCTATCTCTTTCCTTCTCGCTCTCTCGAAGGTATATGACCATAAGTGCATATAGATATACATATATATATATATATACATACATACATACATACATACATACATACATACATACATACATACATACATACATACATACATACATACATACATACATACATACATACATGCGCTTATATGTATATGGTATATACACCTATTTTTATCGAAGGAAGCTTGGAAGTCAAATGCCCGATTCCTGGGAAGTTGAAGCAGTCGGAGTGTCATCTCAGAGAGAAGATCGCAGATGAATGTGTGTGTGCGTGCGTGAATGTGAATGATAGAAAGTGAGGCGAAGTGCTGTGTTTTGCAATGTCTTATGCTCGTGGATGTTCTACAAGATACGCTTGTCAAGCGTCCGGGTGCTGAGGTCAGTTGGGAAAGGGATCAACAAGAATTGCACCTCGCAGAAGAGAAACGTGCGTTTGCAACTCAAAATCGTGAAAAACTGACAAAGTCCGGACATTTTGAAGATGAGATGCGCACAAAGTGAACGGCGCTGTGGCGACGTCGTGACGTTTTGGGAAGATGAGATGTGCAAAAAGTGCACGGTGCCGGGGTAAAATGTGCGTTTGCAAGTCAAAATCGAAATAAACTTACAACGCTGGAACATTTTTAAACAATGAGATGTCGAAAAAGTGCATTGCGCTGTGGCGAAACGCATGTTTGCAGGTCAAAATCGTGAAAAAGTGTAGGTATTGAGACGTTTTTGGAGGCTCAACGACGAACAGAGCACCATCATCACCATCATCATCATCATCATCATCATCATCATCATCATCATCATCATCATCATCATCATCATCATCATCATCATCATTTGACCGCTAAGTAGGCGTCACAGCCAAGTAACTGTAACAAAGGAAGTGCATTGACCAAGTGAATGGGCCAGCAAGGTTGGCATTACAACCAAGGAAGGGTCACAGCTAAGAAGCTCTCACGACCAAGCCGGTCTCACAGCCAAGTAAGTGCAATAGCCAAGAACTGTCACTGCCAACTTAGTGTAATGGCCAAGTGAATGTCGCAGCCAGGAAAGTGTGACATCCAAGTAAGCCACCTGAAATGTCACAGCCAAGAAAGTGTAAAAGCCCAGAAAGTAAAACAGTCCAGTAAGAAAAACAAAGGCAGAGAAAAAAAGAAGAAGAGAAACACACCAGAAAGGAACACCAGCAATGGAAAAACACCAGCAGAGAAACAACATTAGCAAAGGAAAACACCAGAGCAAAACCACCAGTGGAGGAAAAACTCGAGCAAAGACAAACTCCAAAACAAAAACACCAGCAAAGGAAAAGACCAGCAAAGAAGGAACCCCAGAGCAAAAAGCACCAGCAAAGGAAACACACCAGCAGAGAAAGACACGAGCAAACAGCAACAACACCAGAGCAAAAACACCAGCAAAGGAAAAACACGGGAGAGAGAAACCACCAGCAGAGAAAAAACAGCAGAGAAAAAACACCCAAAAAACAGCAAAGGGAAAAACACCAACGAAGAAAACACACCAGAGAGAGAAACCGCCAACAAAGAAAAAGAACAGAGGCAAAAAACACCAGCAAAGAAAGAACACCAGAGACAAGAATCACAAGAGCAAAAACACCAGCAGAGCAAAAACACCAGCAAAGGAAAAACACGGGAGAGAGAAAACACCAGCAGAGAAAAAACAGCAGAGAAAAAACACCCAAAAAACAGCAAAGGGAAAAACACCAACAAAGAAAACACACCAAAGAGAGAGACCGCCAACAAAGAAAAAAATTGAGGCAAAAAATGCCAGCAAAGAAAGAACACCCTAGACAAGTACACTAGGGCGGAAACACCAGCAGAGAAAAACACTAGAGCAAAACACCAGCAAAGGAAAATCATTGGAGAAAAGACACCAGAGACAAGCATGTACACTCCAGAAAGAAAAACATTGGCAGAGAAAAAACACCAACAAAGAAAAAACACTATCATCATCGTCACCTTCAACCATCATCCACACCATGACATCATCTCAAGCAAGCTTCTCTTCCCACAGGCTATCTATTCTGGAAACTTCCCCCACCGCCTTGTGCGATTACTATGGTATGTAGTATAGATGATATAAATACATATCTCTTTCTTTCTTCTTTCTTATTTCCCTGACTCTCTCTCCCTCTCTCGTCTCTCATCGTTCATGTTTCCATGTTTCACACGAAAGAGAAGGAGGTTCACATGTGTTCATCCTGGGTGGGCTAAATGCTTGTGTTCAACCTGTTATCCATTAGTTTTGAGGCAAGTCTTGCACAAAATGTTTGTTTCCACTGGCTTGAACTTAACTATTAGTTCTCCCCCAAAAATGAACATGGTGTGCGTTTCCAAGTTGTGAGATATCAGTTTTTGAGAACACCTCGTGCCAAAGGACCTGTTAAAAGCTTGTTCTCCACCTGTGAATGATGAATTTGGGAGGAAAATTTGTAGAGCTCCTGGCATTTTGACTTCAACAGGAAGGCTTGCCTGTGTGCGTTTTGGAATGCCGCTGCTGTTCTGCAGACTGCACGTTTCGGAGCTGTGTGGAGCAGTAGGGTACTCGTGTCATCCGGGTGCCGCTGTTGCGGTTGTTGCGGTTGTTGCGGTTGTTGCGGTTGTTGCGGTTGTTGCGGTTGTTGCGGTTGTTGTTGTTGTTGTTGTTGTCTCGCACACAAATCCACGCTTTTGACGTAGTCACTTTTATGTTCCAAGGATGTCTCTCACTTGAAGTGGCACCTTTTGTGCCTAGATATTTTTGCTCGGTATTGTGGCTTTGCTTCTTCCTTTTTTTTCGATTTTGGGACTGGTTTTTAATGTATTTTGGGTTCTGAGGCTCGCATTTGGGCTTTCCATCTTCACTTCTCATTTTTGGAGGACTTGTTGTAGGATACCATTTTGGATTAGGATAAGATGTGCTTTTCGTTTTCAGCTTCTCACTCATTCGATATGAGAAAATCCTCGCTCTACGAGACGTGTTTTTCGATTCTGGAATTCGGGTTCTTTGGTTCTTTGGTTCTTCACGTCAAAGAGTTGTCACGAGTTGCCACTGTGCATTTTGTTCCCTTGCGAAGGTGCTGCCATGCAGAATGTGTGGAAATGTGTGGAGAGTGAGTGTGCTGGTGCTGCCAGAGGTGCTGTGCAGAGTATGTATTGTCCAGCCAGGGGGCACCAGGTGCCGCTGCCATGGACGTTTCGGAGCCAGGAGGGTGCCGTCCTTTCTCTTGGCACATGGTGCTGCATGGTGCTTTGCTTTCTTCGCTTTCCTCGCTTTCTTTGCTTTGCATCTGAATTCGACCTTCCCGCAGGGGCGGTGTGGGCCGGGCTTCGCTTCCACATATCCAATGCTGCATCCTCCAGCCCTTTCAAAAATTGTAGATTTCACATTCGTTTGCACTTGACCTTTCCTGATCAAAGGACCGTCGGCAATCGAAAGCATATGCCATTTGGGGCCACGAGCACAGTGCACAGTTTCGTTGATCCCCTGAGGTGGCGGCAAGGGGGTTTTGCAGGTCACATTGCAGGAGCGGGACATCCGTGATTGGTTGAGCATCGTTATGGAAATGTCATTTCGCATTTTGCTTCAAGTTGGTGTTGGAAATTGAAAGCTAAAATTCTTATCGGTCCGGTCTGTTTGGTTTGTGGGGCCCAACATTTTAGGGATTTCGGGCTTGTCTTCAATTTGTTTCTTTCTCTCCCACACTTGTCCTTTATTTGTCTCCCTGTGGTCTCCCTATTTGTTTGGGATTTGACAGCAGAGGATTTTTGCTTTTCTCAAATTTGTTTTCCATTACTTGTCGCCCTGCTAGGCTGGGGCTGATTCAAATCGCCAGTCCACAAATGCCAAGTGATGCCAAGTGTTTGGGGTGAGGAAGCGACCTAAAAGGACCTGACCAAACAACTCAAGGTTTTTTCACATGTTTAGATTTCCTCCTAAACCAAATTTGCCAAAGAACTCATGGTGTCACAATCAATTTCGTATCCCAGAACCATGAGCTGACTCGAGCGGCAGCTTTCAGGACGTGAAGAGCAACACACGAGTTGTAGCCTTGGGAACCCATTTGAGTTCCGGCGACACGCTTCAGGATGAGGACCAAGATCCTGTGGCGATTTTGATACACGTCTGAGGCTTCTAAGGTTGAAGGTCTAAAAGTCACACGTCAAATCATGAAAAGGCCGAGAGTCGTTTTGAACCGATAGTGACTACAGTCTAAACATCGCCACTGGTTTTTCAATCGATGGCCCCGGAGACACCCAGTGGCTTCCAAACCAAACTGTTTGGTTCCAACGTCTCACCATGTGAAAATAGGCAAAAACAATCGAGGCTGATGAAGGTAATGGTGAACGCACCGATGCGGCAATTCACCAGCCCACCACAGCGAGACAATGACACAGATCTTGAAAATATCATACAACTGTTGGGATAGAAAAACGAAAAGAGAAAAGAGATTGGGGGACACGTGGTAGAGCTGCTTTATTTGGTCGACAATGCGGGAGAGAGAGAGAGAGAGAAACGCGGGCCGTGTTGTATATGGAAGCATCAAAAGATGCATGCATGGCAGACATGCGAGTGTGTGTTCAACAGTGTCTAATCCTCTTCCTAGGGGACATGAACATCAGCAGGGGGACCATCTTTGTACAACGAGCGATGGTCCAATGAAGCGGCCGTAGTACATGGGGATATCACATCCGATCACCGTGACGTACCTGCTCTGTCTCAATGTGGCTTTCGATTCTGTTGTCATCGCTGCTGTGCAGTGCCACAAAGCAAGGTGACCGAACCAAACACCACCGACGCCGATTGTTCAGCAGCATGCACGGTTTCCGTAGTCTGGCATACATTACATCCACCAGCAAACGCCAGCAAACATCAACAAAATACTCGAGAGCTCACTTCGTTTCATTTCATTTCTTCTTGTGGATTTCTAGGCATGTTATTCATGCACCCGGAATTCCTTGTATGCGCCCGGGGCGTTCCTTTGTCCAGCACATAGTAGTTTTGCTGTCAAAGGGTACCCTATGGCCATGAATGTTGCCTGACTTTACCAGAGCCAACTAGCATCAGATCTCGCGTGGTAGGGCAAGGCATTGCGATAGTTTTTGACAGCGCTGGATGCAACCAGATGGAGCAGGTCGTACACCCAGAGGTAGCCAGACTCACGCTCGCGCGCGCACACACACACACACAACTGCACAACTTTCAGGCCAATTATCAGACACAGATCATTTCCCAATTGTTCGCAAGCGACTATGGCGCTGAATTCGATCCATGCCGCACCCGAGGCACAGTGGTCGCAGCGCATTCCGCAGATGACCAAGCACGTGATCTTACCCGCAATTCACCCCACACCAACATCCAGCTCCAGCATCGCACCCGCTCCATCCATCCATCGCCGGGCTGTCACAACAACAGCATTCTATCCACGCGTCAGCACTTCCACCATTAGCATCCATGCTGGCCCACCCAATACCAACGCAGTGGACTCCAATAGTGCTTACGTCTGGTCCAACAGATGGTGCATGCCAATGCCAGCGCAGAACGGGTTCGAGTTCACAACGGGTCAGCCCAAGAACCAGCTTCGAATAAATGAAACGATGGGTAAAAGAACAAAATCAAACCAAACAGTCAAGAAGGGTCGTCTGAAAAACGTGACGCTGGACGACTTCACCACGTTGCCGGCCCCGTGCGAAGCATTTGTTTAACATTTTGCCCATTCAGGATCCAGGCAGGATCTGCAGATTTCACACCAATGTGTTTTAGCCGCAACACCCGCTGGCAGCAACGCGCCCATGAAATGTGGAACTCCAAACCCCATAAATGATGACTCCAACCTCAATCAAGGTTTCTGAAATTTGTGTACACCCCCTGCAAAATTCAAGGCACTACTGATGTCAAGACTAGGCTTGCTTCATGGCAATTCAGTTGGAGTTGCGTTGCATGCTCTCCACGTGCTACCATCGTTTGTTGCTTTGGGGCATGCGTGGCGCAGGATGAAAGATTGAACCGTGAAATACTTGGCCAAGGCGCAACTGTGCATGAGCGACTGGCGTGTGAAGATGCATGGGGCATTCTAGTCAAAAGTTGATGAGTGGGTGACAAACAGCTTGATTGTTGGCTCCAGGGGGTTTGGTTGCAGCCTTGGAAGAAGCTAGAAACAGTGGACATGGAGTTATTCTTTGCAACCCGCCTTGCAAGACTCGCAATTTTCATTGATCCTGAAGAAAACTGTAAATTTGTATTCAAATTGTTCAAGCTGAATCCCAAGTCTATTTTGGTACTCGAATTGCTGAAATTGATTCAAAACATTGACAGATGAGCCATGTCAAGAATTTGCGTGTGTGTGTGTGTGTGTGTGTGTGTGTGTGTGTGTGTGTCAAACCCCGTCTCAAGGGGCTTCTCTGACATCGAAAAAAGCGCAGGGGGTAGCGGCAGATCACTTGGGACCGCTACCAACGAAGACGCCCATTTGATCTGGTGAAGCAGATTGGGACGCCAATCTGTGTACCTGCTACGATGTGTTGGAACTGTTGATCAAGCTGTTATAATCCCAGTGTTTCGTCACCTCAGCCGAAGTCACTTGAAGCCGTCGTAGTTTTGCAGCTTCCAGCCGTATCCATATGTTGAGAGTGCATTCGTCTAAGATTCAACCCAGTGAACCTGTAACACAGAAAATCATATCATCTCATTTGACCTTATGCCTTGCATTTACTCAGTGTGTGAAATTATCCTCGTGGCCTATCCTTCTAGGTTGCCCGAGTTGTACTGTCCTTGCGAGGATGGGGAACCTGAGTCCAGTTTTCACCAATTACTGCAGTTTTGGTGGTCTGACCACCACGTCAATGCGTAGCGTCGCATTTCTAGCCGTGACACAGGTTCCGATTTTTGCAGATTCGAATGCTTGCCCAGGTTTAACCACGCAGTGCAACAACCCATTCATGCCCAGATTCGCACCAGACACCATGATCACAGCATTTATGTGCTCTCATGGTTGCTATGATCACAGCAGTTATGTGCTCTCATAGCCAGACTATTCAGTTTTGAGTCATCAAGCCCAGATTTAACCTGGTTCAACAATATGATTTTTTCCAGTTGTGTTCTCCGTCCCGCTATCTCCCATGTCGTGGCCCTTCGGATTTCCATCCGCCTTCGGCTGCTATCCATGCACCTCGCCAACGGCACCACCTCCTACTATGTCGATGACTCCTACCGGGATCACTTCGATGTCACCGATGATGTCATCGCCGATGATGTCTACAATCCAGCACAATGTCCCGGGCATCCTTCCACAAGGCATCAACCATCAGCAACAGATGATGCCACCTGCTCAGCCCATGATGTCTGGACCTCAGTTTCACCCTCAGTTCATGTCCATACCTCCGCATAGCGGAGTCCCGAACCCGGTGTTCGGCACTGCTCACCATCCAGCTCCGGAGCACTTCACATCTATGCCATCTTCATCGACACCGACGACTACAACCCCCCCCAACCTCCATCCACAACAGACTCTGCCGCACCCTATGTCACCATCCACCACACCTCCAGCCCATGCAGCTGTTCCACATCAACCACCAACATCGACTCCTACCGCCACACAGACCACGTCAGGTCCATCACCATCGGCTCATCCTACTTCAGCTACTGCTCCACACATATCACCACCAACGTCCACACCACCGGTTCCACACCCCACCGATCCGTCAACATCGACCAATTTGCCTCCTGATGGTGCAGCGCTCTCCCGTTCCAAGAAGTCTCCGCATCAACCTCGACGACGATCTCCTTCCAAGAAGCGGTCGTCACGGCGCCGTCGTCGAAGCTCTTCAAAATCCAGATCTCGACGGAGATACAGATCCAAATCACGCCGCAGATCTCGTCGAGACACCTCTCCTGCTCCGGCAAAAAGATCACCAGCCTTGCCTGCATCCGCTCTTGCTATCCGTCCCAACATCTCCCCACGTCCACGCAGCCGCAGAGAACAATCTCCCGCTGCATTACCCAAGCAAACTATTACATCGGCACTTCCACGAGCCCGTCCTGCTCATTCAGTACGTCCCGTCCTCAAGCCACGACCAGACCTTGTACCTCCACAATCACCTACTGTTTCCTCAGCTACGTCCCGTTCAACTCCACGAACAGCACTTCCACAACCATCCCCACATACCATTTCAGGTGGCACTACAGTTCGGTTGACACCGGCTCCACATACCATTCCACCACTCACAGTCTTTTCCAGTGGCTCAACCACGACTGTGCCACTGCCTACACCACCACAAGGCCGTGCTCTGAACCTTGGCAGGCAGCGACCTGCACACCCCAAGAACTCTCCACCACGACTTCGTGCTCATCAACCATCACCCCGCCCACGTCCACCGCCACCTGGCTCTTCTGATGATGATGATGCACCACGCCCTCACAACGTTGGACGAGGCAAGCGAGTGGACACCCTGCCCTGGGACGATTGGGGACACCGCCGGCGCCAACCCCCCCCACACCAGCGCCTTTTCCACCTGATCCACCTACCCTCAATCAAACACCACCACCACCCCCTCCACCACCCGCCACTTCACCTTCACCATCGCCACATCCTACTCCAGTTCCCTCGAGTGACCGCCTCCATAAAGCAGTCCAAGATCTTCAGCAGTCTACACCTCAGGACACAGGACCCTCTTCCGTTTCCACCTGATCCACCTACCCTCAATCAAACACCACCACCACCCCCTCCACCACCCGCCACTTCACCTTCACCATCGCCACATCCTACTCCAGTTCCCTCGAGTGACCGCCTCCATAAAGCAGTCCAAGATCTTCAGCAGTCTACACCTCAGGACACAGGACCATCTTCCGATGATCTTCAGCCCATGGAAAAGTTCACCAGCTTTGTGTACAACGACCTACGTGATGAGCTCAACGATTTCCGTGCCAGAGCCGCACGAGTTCTACCATGGTCCGAACTCTCAACAGGTTGACATCATCCACACCGGAGGTCAAAACGGCGGTGGAATGGTTCGAAACCAGCATGAACCACCTCCAGGAGATCCCCACTCAGGAACTCTTGATCCCATTTGTCAAGCTGCTTCTGGCGTCCAAGTTCAACTACAAGAAGTGCATGTGTGGCTTCCAGTATTTCAATCACAACAACCATCACATCTGGGCCTTTCAATTACAAAACATGCCCATGAATCCAGACCGCCCCCCGGGGGCCACTGCCCAATCCCACTATCGCTACTACCATGCTACAAGCACTGACGGATTGTTGGGGATCCTCAACTTGGGCTTTGTGTTGCCCACCTGTGTCGACACGATCTTTTGGCCTTCCCAGCTACCTGGCGACTTCCCAGTGAACGGATTCTTCGCTGCAGGACATATCATTGCTGACTATGTTCAACACCGTGATGAACAACACTTGAAGAAGATCGTGGAAAGGTCCAAAAGCAGGAAGAATCAACATGACGTCATTGTGTCGGGCACCCAATGGGCTTCTCACCGTCGGATTGATCAAGGGGGAGTATGGCAAGAGCAGCGGGACTGCAATCATCATGCTGTCACTCACAATTCGAAAGAAAGACGATGGTGCTTCCATGCGGCACGTTCGACCTTGGATTATTTGTACCTGGTCCAGCAACACACCCAGTGCCAGCAGGAACCTCGCTCCTCTGCATCCAAGACCTATGAAGCCCCGCCTATGATTGATACCGCCGGAGTCACTTTGAGCTCCTGATCGCCCAGCTTGTACCATATTTCATCATCTATGGATGATGCGCCTCTTCGCAGCGCTCAAAAATCAGTCCGCAGCCTCAGTGTCTTGTCAGGTTGACAATTGCTCCGTTGGATCTCAGATTCCTCATCAGCTGTGCCAGCTTCAGCCTAGCACTCTAGCATGTCATGTTCCCCATTTCATTTCTTGCCCGTTGGTCATCTCAGCGGTACTCTCAAACTCGATCGTTGCATCATCACCATGGACTCCCCTCCTTCGTCGAATGCCTCCTCGCCCGCACCTCGCGAGTTCGCTGCTGCCCTTCGATCTAGCACTGCTGATGCCTTGGTCAATGAACTTCGCCAAGCACAATCCCATGTCCAACGTGCAGGAGATCTCATCAATGACTTTTACGTCGAACTGCAAGAGGCCATATTTCCACCTTCACCCCATGACATACCTCAATCATCACTGGTCGCAGATACACCCAACGCACGTCGACCGGTGATCCCTATCCCTGACGAACCTGAAGAACCTGAAGAACTTGGTGAACCCAACGAACCAGTGGACCTATACCTACTACACCACCTACTCGTACATCCCCAACCGATCCACCTCCACGTACCAAACGCCCACGGGCACCTCCAGCATCAGGCACTGACTCCGAGGAAGAATGGACAGATGATCAGATTACTCTCCTCACCGACCTCAAGTCCGACACCGTGGCTCGCCCATCTTGGAAAGTTGTTGCTCAACGCCTTCAACATTCGGTCAAATCGTGCCAGACCCAATGGCACGACATCAAAGCTACGTTGCAACCTCCCGACAAGGAGACTACCTCACGTACTTCGAAGCATTCCAATGCCAAAAGTTCAACAGCGGCACCGAAGACAGTTCCACTGCGCCAGACGAAGTGCTCAATGCCCAAGATCAGTGGAACGACTGGCAGCCTGCCTCGACGATCTTCAGCCCCGTCAGGAAAACGCTGACTCAGGACTTAGACGTGTGCCATGGATGTGATCATTGCATCGCTGTGAAAAAAGCTCGGACAACCCCATTCTCACCTGCTTCGCTTGCACCTCCCCAGAACGTCTGTTGGTTACATCAGTGTTTCATGCACCTTTATGGGTCTCCTATTCTTTTCCTTTCTTTGTCATTACTACTTGATGGTTCTCTCAGGATGTACCATGCTCATTGCTCATACATGTTCAGTATTCCTTTCCTTGCCTCAGACAGCCTGCTCAGTTGACTTCTCCCATGCAGTTTCTAAGTCAGCCATGTCGAACCCTTCTTGGCGCTCCTATCATGGCCACCGTGACCAATGGCAACCCCACAACTCTCGTGATGACCAGTCGCAACATGGGTGGCGACACTGGCATTCCAGTCAAGAGTCCCCTGCTCAATCTTCGAATTGGTCTACTGCTTCAGCTGCCCCCAGTACTCCTCCGCCGCCACCTCCCCGTCATCGAGAACCCAGCAGTCCCCATGGCACACACCATCATACCATCGATGTTCCCAAATCTTTCATCACAAGTGACACTCACTACGACACCAATCAAGCAGTTCGGCCTGCAGTTTCCTCGCGAAGTTGCAGCCACCACCTGGACTCAGAAGATTGGCATTGCGGGCAGAGATGTGACGGATCTCCGTCTCCACGAGCTGGCCGACCAAGGATGGCAGAATTGGCACTTGAGGTCATTGGCCAATGGGAAGTTCAACTCTCTCATACTTGCAAGATCAATTCGCGAGTCCGTATTTCTCCATCAGCTGACTTTCAGAATGCGAGAGCTTCACCTGGACGTCGACGAACTTGCTCAAGCGTTCTGTGCTCAGAACAACATGCAGGTCCTCGATGCAGACCCCAACCAGGTCAAGAAGAAACGTGTTCAGCACTTGGTCAACGGCATCACCGACTTCCTTGGCACGTTCTCCAACACGTCTCTTCAAGCGGCTCAAAACCGCATCAAAGAATTGGAGCAAGAACGTGACACCTTGAAGAAGCGCTCAAAGGAGCCTGAGACACCTGACTCTGGACTGGATTCTCCCATTCCTTCACCGTCAGAGGGCTGTCTACCTGAAGAAGAACCTGATCTTCCTGTTGAAGCCGCGGATGATGCTGTGCCCAACGAACCCCCAAAGAAGAGGCCTCGCCTTTCAGATACATCATCCAAGAGTGGCCGAAAACAAGCTCCTCCGACCTCCAACACTCGCACAAAACCCATTACCGAGTATGCCAAGGGGTTCATGGCTCGTCAGGAACGCCAGCAACGCGAGAAGGCGGCAGCCTCCTCCGCTCCCAAAGGTACACCAGCTGCTGCTCCAGCTCCTTCGTCATCAGCTCTCACCTCGACTGCCATCAATCAGGCTATCCTGGAACTGTCCGGCGCCCCAGCATCGAGACCTTTGGACCGCGCTGCGCCTACCAGTCACACCAAGTCCGCAGTGGACCAATGGATCGACAAGCTCACCATCCCAGAGGCACATTCCACTGGCTTCAAAACCTACTTGTCAAAATTGAGCACCATCCTGAAGAAGATTCCAGCTTCTCAGCAGTCCACGTTCGGTGACAAAGCGGCTTCCTTGGGACTTCCAGTGAGCTTGGCTGCAAAAGCCAAGAAGGATGAACTGCTCAAGATTTTGGCTGGCGCCATCGTACTGATGGCCGAATGACTAGAACCCTCGACAGGCTCTGACGTTCCACGTGATCTTCATAGCATTGTTTGCTTGTTTTTTGTTGTGGTACCATCATCCTCCATATCATGTGGAACTGGCAGCCAAAGAATTTTTCCGCACAGCAGCGGCCTTCACGGGCCTCATTTTAATTCGAAGGCAACAACTCCAGCCTTCGGCTCGCAAATGGCTCAGACGGTTTGACAAAACTTGTTTGCAACATGTATTGACCTTTGGTGACATGCAACAATTGTTTTCCATTCCTCAAGTTGTTTATGGCCTTCTTTGCTTCTCTGATTTCAAGTATTTTGGTACTCCTCATAGCACAGAACTTTACATCGGCAGCAGCATCCATCACTTGCATCATCGCCAAAATACTCGTGAACGCAAGCTCCTTCAGCTTCATCAACATCAGCCAGTTTCTTGTGAGTTGGCCTTCCATTGGCTCGTCAACACCAACACCTACCACCTCTACGTTCCCTTTCCTTTTCAGCATACTGACAGCACCCTTCAAACCAGGACTCTGGAGAGTCACCTCATTCAACTTTGGACACCGCCACTCAACTACCCGTTCATCATGACTCGCAACATCAAGAAGCCCCATACCACACCACCTCTTCATCGTGCCGTTCTTCAACAAGGACACATTGGACGTCGACAATCTCTTCGTCTCAGACGTCGTCTTCGCTCTCGTGCGGTCTTCCACATGTACAACCCCACACTGTCAACTCAACAGACAGCATGGACCATTCTTCACCAAATTGCTGAGCAAAGCCACCGCTCCTTTGACATGCAACGACGTCTTCGGAGCAACGAGTTCCATGCTGAGCACCTCTACAGCTTCACTCGCCTTTCCCTCTCCGTGGACGACCCACCTCGCGCTCGTGTTCGCAGCATTCTACGCAAGATCATCTTCCGTCAACTTCCTCTACCTCCCACACCAAGACCACTCATTCTGCCCCTTCTCAGCCATCGACAGTTTGCCAAGAACACCAAGCAGTGGCTCCGACAACTGGCTTTGCGGGCCAAACCCTGGATGCCTACTTTCTGCGTTCCCAGCTGTACTATCACTTCTGGCAAGCATGCTGTTCTGGAGACATCCCTCTTCAGCCATTTTCATTGGATGAGTCGCTTCGACTGGCACATCCCGCCCCCTTGCCCCTGTGAGTCTTTACTGCAACTTCACCCAGCTCTTGACACCACCATTCGTCAAGGCCACCGGCGCATTGCATCCCCAGCTTCTCAATTGACTCTTCCTTCCAAGCTACGTTCCTACATGGCAACTCACGCCAAGACGCAGGTCTATCCGACCTTCCAACATTACCTTGACGCCGCCTGGCCGACCGTGCAAAAGTGGACTCGTCATTTTTCAATGTTCGACGTCACCTTTGACATGTGGCACGACTACCTCAGGTCACAATGGCCAGCACATCTTGCCACAGCATCTCAATGGCTTGCTCATGATGATGTCAAGTACCTTCAACGCGTCCTTCGTGATTTAGTGGTCCATTGCCGTGATCATGCAGCTTCCTCGACCCATGTGTACTGTCCCAACCTCTACTGGCATGTGTTGAAGTCAACCTTTGGAGATCAACAAGTCTATGACCATTTACCCATGACGCCACCTCAGGCGACCCAGTACCTACACAACCTGGCGACAGCGCCATGGCTCAAACGCTACAAGTGGGGCATCAATCAACATGCCGCTTGCCCCATCTCGTACATCCTCATGAAGAAGAAAAAATCCTTCCTGGCAGCTCGGCCGATCGTCTCATACAAGGGCTTTGTCTTTGCCAAGCTGTTCCGAGCCACGGCCATTGCGCTACACCACATCCATCAATCAACTTGGCCCACCACTTACGGCCATGACACTCTCCCGTCCATTTTCACCAAGCTCCACCAGTACTTCCAACACCTTCCCCTTGACATTGACCTCAAGATCTACAACCAAGACCTGGCCGGCTTCTTTACGTCCATTCCGGCAAACCGCATCCTCCATGCTGTTTCTGATCTTCTCACCGACTACCACACTCTGCGTCCCCATGTTCATCAGGACTCCGTGATCTCTGTTGACCTCAAACAACAGGACACCCAACGACGTCTCTTTCGAGGCAAACCTCGACATGCCAGCAAACAACACGCTCAACTGCGCATGGGCGACATTCTTCCTCTATGCAAATTGTCATTGGAAGCCTCTATTTTCACACAAATGGGTCAATGCTTCCAACAAGTGCGTGGCAGTGCCATCGGCAATCAGATCTCTCCAGTGTTGGCCAACATCACTGTCAGCCACACCGAACACCATTGGCAACGTACTCACTCCTCTACCTTACCACCTACCTTCTTCACATGCCGCTACGTCGACAATCGCCTGACTTTGATCCATGACACCGACACTCGCCGCCACCTCGTCCGCGAGTTTTTGGAACCCACCTTCTACCAAGAACCTGTCCTTCTTGAAGATGAGCCTGACAATTCCTTTTTGGGATGCGTCATCAATCCAAATACTCACACTTTGACGTACACCCATCCTACTGATCGCTGGCAATTTCACTCCTGGGCATCAGCTACAGCACCTCAACACAAACTCAGTGCCGCATTTGCTCGCATTCATCTTGCTGCTCACCACACCTTTCCACCTTCTCAAGCCCAAGCCGATGTCAATACCCTTCTTTTGACCTATGAGGACCTTGGTTACCCTTCGAAGCCTCTTCGAGCCTTTGCACGTCGTAGTTTGGCCAATCGTGTCAAATAATCAGGAAGGTTCCATTATGCATTAAACTGTTTCAAGTCTTCCTCATCATAGTTGCTTCTCTCCTGGAACCTCTCCGATATACCTGCTGTCCGCGTTTTGCGGCAAAAAATCTGCCTTCAATCGTTGGCCATCTCACCTGCCTTTCCATTGTTGCGCCCGGCTGATTGACCATTCTCAGATGCATCTCACCACATCAGTTTGTTTCTCAGCTTTTCAGCTATTTGTGTTTCATGCTCGGCTTCACTCATTGCACTGCTGCCATGGCCGTGTCCTCTACGGACCTTCACTCGTTGGTGGACCCCAACGCCCCTGAGGGCGTTACTGCAGTCACTCAAGCTCAGTTGGATTCTGCTCTCCATGGCCAAGAGGTACCAGTTCCTGATGGTGGTGATGACTTGGACCTTGACATGCCAGATGACCCCCACGCTGCTGATCGCCATTTGTCCTACGATGCGGCTACGACCACCATGAATGAATGGGACGCTTGGAAGAAACCTAAGTGGAAGAACACCTGGACCCACGTCTTCCGGGACTACACCACCAATCGACAGTATCAGGAAACCTGGTCCATTGAACTGCAGCAGTTCCTAGTGGAAAAACCCCTGGCCCCACGTCTTCCGGGTCTACACCACCAATCGACAGTATCAGGAAACCTGGTCCATTGAACTGCAGCAGTTCCTCAAGCCACAAGCTGCATTTGCAGCGGAGTATACCTCGATGGCTCCTGTTGTCGACGGGCTTCGTAAATACTACGAGTGGGAGAAGGTCTATTGGGAAGGGGATGAATACTGGAGCTTGACTATCTGGAGTTGCCCGGGAAAGTGCATGATTCTATCGCCAGCTGAAACCACCTACTTTGAAGAGCGCCAAACCATGCCCCCGGTTCCCCAAGCTCCACAAAGCGCCTTGACGCAGCTCTACAACAACTTTGAACTGTTGATCAAGCTGTTATAATCCCAGTGTTTCGTCACCTCAGCCGAAGTCACTTGAAGCCGTCGTAGTTTTGCAGCTTCCAGCCGTATCCATATGTTGAGAGTGCATTCGTCTCCCAAGCTCCACAAAGCGCCTTGACGCAGCTCTACAACAACTTCAGAGTTCAATACCAGCTTGATCCCAACAATGCTCGCTTGCCACCTCAGACTCCGACCATGCATGAGGTGTTGCGAAGGGTCGCTGGAGAACCGGACAGCAGGAGCATCTCAGGTCCATCTATCCGAGCTGACAGAAGCCGCAGCCCTACTCGCTCCATCGGCCACAGCACATCGTACGAAGACCAAAGGCCCATCGCCCCTTCTTCCCATGGCTCTCGCCCTCGCACCCCGGTCCAAGAACCTGATCACGACTGATCTCCGCTAGTTCATTCATCTCATTTCACCTTATGCCTTGCATTTACTCAGTGTGTGTGTGTCTGTGAGTGTGTGTGTGTGCTTATGCTTCGGTGATTTCAGGTTCAGCGTTTTTTTGCGTTTGCCGGGTTTGGTGATTTTGGGTAGTGATTTTGGGGTTTGGGGATTTTAGTGTTATATTGATGTATATGTATTATTTATTTATATATATATATATATTTACATATAAATTTGTATTTGGATTCCCATGCCATTCTCGCTTGGAGACCTGCTACAGCTGCTCTTCCAAAAAACAGCTGCTGCTGCACCCCTGCCACTTGTCATTCTTTCATCCACGTTGTCAGTGATTTACTACCCATTCAATCGTTTTCTTGCATTCTGACTTCATTTATCGCCCGTAGCCATGTCTCATTCGCAGCCAATTTGTGGTGACCCCACGTTGATCTCTTCCTTTTGCCATGCCGGGTCCCCGCCAGCGCCGACCTCCCATGCAGTATCGCTACTTTGGTGGTGACCAGACACGCCTATGTTGGCAACCGGACCTTGACATCATTCCCGATGTTTCTCGAGAACTCTATGATGTCACCAGATCCTGCATTGTCATCAACCTCAAGCCCTTTCTTGAAGTTGCTCTGCCGCATGATTGGTTCCGCATTGATGCTCAACTCTTGTGCTTCACTGTCAATGACTCAGCGTTTTTTTGCGTTTGCCGGGTTTGGTGATTTTGGGTAGTGATTTTGGGGTTTGGGGATTTTAGTGTTATATTGATGTATATGTATTATTTATTTATATATATATATATATTTACATATAAATTTGTATTTGGATTCCCATGCCATTCTCATGTGTCCGTCACACCTATTTGAGGCTCCCCTTTTCACAAACTAAACTAACCATGACGAAACCAGGCTTTGGGCCGTTGACATAGCCACAATCTCTTCCTGTTCAAGGAACGACATGGGACCTACGAGGTGCCATGTTTGGCACGCTGAAGTTGGGATGTGCCATGCAAAGTAATGCGATCCAAGTACTGCTCCAGACATCCTTTTCCGACAGCCTCACACGCATCAAGTCGGCAAATGATTTCGGGAGCGAAATGTAAATGTGCTCGGAGTGCAGGTGAGAGTCAGAGACAAACGAAGCCCACAGACAATTGCGCGAACGAAATCAGCAAAACAATCTAAACCATGAAAAGCACATGGTGGACGCACAGTTGATTCAAAAGTATTGCGCCTGCCGCGAAAAAGTGAGTGCGAGGCATACCAAGTGGGTGCACCTATCAGGCGAGGTCTTGGACGAGATCCGAAAACAGCCGTGTCGCAAAACAAGCGTTTCGAGGTCCTCAGACCCAAGAGCACGATACGCTGTGCCCCAAACAGTCATTTGCTTCAAACCGGTTGACTGTTTTCGTGATGTTTCGTGCGACTCAAACAGTAGCCTTTTTGCAACCCGAAACTGTGCAATACATTTTTTTGCAAAGTTTACGATTGCCTTGCGCCTGCTATCCTGGTATTCAAATCTGACGTCCCCTTTACCTTAGCACGCCTCAAAAACCATCACGGCACTCAGCCGTGTCAACAGTCACCCCGGAGTGAAAACCCTGTGAACCCTTCTCAAACCCAGGCATTTCTCCTTAAGAACTTCTAAGCGTGGCCAAGCCGATTGGGAAAAGCAAGTTTTCAGCAGGCCAAGTCCCAACAAACTGGCGATTGTTTCCTTGGCCGACCAAATTTAAGGTGTTGACAGCATATCACTGAACTTCGTCCCACTGTATACTCATGTGCCGCCATGTTGTTTCTTGTCAAGTAAGGTATGGATGCAAACTCCCATCCTGGGATTCGTACTTCAGGGGAAAGTTGCTGGAAGGTGCCTTTTGCATAGCCACTTATGATTTTGTTGTCCTGATGCACAACATTCAAATATCATTCTATTCATTCGAAACTGTGTTTTCGTTTTCTTTTTCAAAATTGTTTTCTTAAAATCTCTTTCTGGATGTTCCTATTGGAGGTCTTACGCCACATTCTTGGAGCTTCAGTTTGGGATGACTTCTTTGATGCTGAAGGAAACGTGAAGAAGACGGAGAATATGGAGAGTCGGATGGATCCTCCAGTGACTTCGAACAAAGTCCGCGGGCCTTTGTCAGCTCAAGCCAAGAAGATTGGTGCTCATGCGTATTACTTGATCGATCACATCTTCTATGACCCTGATTTTTTCGCGTTCGAAGGGCACGCCTTTGCTCCAAAACAATTCCAGTCTAGCACTGATGCTCTAGAGGACGTGCAGCCTTCACTGTTGAACCCTTCTGATCACTATCCGGTGATTGTAGATTTGGGCTTGCGAAATGAAGGCACAAAATTTTGCAGGACTTGCTGATGTACAAAATGCCACAAGAGTTGGGCTCAAAGCAGCAAATGGTGGCTACATGCACCGTAAAATGTTTGTGCCTTGACTTTGGTGATGTGTGTGTTTGATTGTGTTTGCATGTTTGATTCATAAGACTTCATTCCCCAATCAAGAACCCCTCTTCTTTCCACACCTCGCGCATTTTTGACACTTGTGAGCCGCTTTCTGGGGGGTCTTGTTCCCAGATCCTTCGCACACGTGTCTACTACTGCAACATCTCTTGCTCTCTCTCTCTCTCTCTATCTCTCTTCCATCAGTCTCCCACTGAGGATCTCCTCTTGTTCCAACACTCTTGCTTCCTCTCTCCCATCTGTCTCCAACTTGCCCCCTCTTCCACTTGTGGTCCCCTTGTTCCCCAATCGCTTTCCACCTGCCTCCCACTTCTTTTTCAATTTTGCCTTTGCCCAAGCAGTCTCGATTTTTTTCACCTTGTCATGGCTCCCACTTGTCGGCCAGGTATTGTGTTAAAACATCTCTCGCATGCGGTCCTCACTTGAGCAACCTTCAAAAGGGTTGGTCGAGCACTCATGTGAAGTGGATAGGAGTGGAATTCATTATCCAAAAAGCAGTCTGTGGCTAGTATGAGTCAAGTTTTCTTGGACATGGTTTGCACAAGCCTTGCTTAGCGCAAGCTAGCTTCTAGCGCAAGCGATGTTATGCATGCACACAGGCATATTGTTATTTCATATATACTTGAGGCAAGTTTGATCCAAGGAATTCAAGGCACCTCTGGAGTCCTTGTCTGAGCAAAACTGCGGAGGACAAGCTGAACAGTGGAGAGCTCTTCGGGTCCCTTAGGTCCTTTTGTGCGAGGATCCAAAATCTGAAAATTTCAAGCAGAAGAGACATCTTGGTTTAGAACATTTTTCCCACGGCAAATTCTCGGACACCTGAAATGCTTCGCACCGCACCGTAAGACGAAAGCCAAACAATGCCACGCAAACAAACAATTTCCTGCCCGCAGGTTTTGGACACATCACTGGTTATTTTAGCAACGCACACACACACACACAAAAGCATGTTTTGAAGAACAAAACATGTGCAGTTAGATTCTCTAGCAACGCAGCATTTCTTGTGGGTGCCGCAAGACATGTCTCTTCCAGGGCAGGCATTTTGTGTTGAGAACTTGTTGCACTCAGGGAGTTTATTGAGTGAAATACAAGAGACACTTTTAAAGTTTAACAATGCTCGACACTGAAGGCAAGATCTGGTGTTTGATGATGCGCCTCCACTTAGTCTGGAGGTAAAAGGAAGCCCACGTTGCAATTTTGCTGCTTGTCAATTTGTGGTCGATGCTGTTTGCTGTTTCTGTTTCTTTGTTTCAGGAGTAGCTTTGTTTTGCCTGTTTCCGCTTTTGCTCCAGGCTGAAAGGACAGAGATCAATCAGATAGGTCGCTACCAGGTACCGAGATTTCCTCCAGCAGTTCAGTAGTGGAATAAGTCGACGCGACGTTTTAACCCTCTATCTTTAGAGGAGAAAACAGGCCAGGTTTCAACCCCTTGATCTAGAGGAAACTGTTCGAACTTGTCACTTGTGGTCTGCATCGTTTTCTGTTGCCTGGCCCTCGGCAGAATGCAGTGAAGCATGCAATCAGGATGTCCTCATTTTATCTCAGTTCAACTTGAAGTAAGATATCATTTTATAGACATTTGATTCATATGATATCATTTTGATTCATTTTTTTGTTTTTGCATTTTTAGGCCGTTCATGGCGATGCTGCTCTTCGCTCTCTTCGGCTTCGTGGCCAGTGTTTCTGGTGCAGATGTGGCCAGGCCAGGATACTTCATGAGTCTCAGAGTGCTGAGTATGGAGGAGTCTCAGAGCATTTCATTATCAGCGTTGAGGATGAATTCAGTGGGTCAGTCTTATCAGTATCATATGATATCAGGCTCCGTGTTCCAGGGGTTGTGCTGTGCACAATCCAGAATCCTTCGGTTTCTCAGTTCTCCTTTGTTCTTCTTGATTCCCTTGCAGGGTTAGTGTCACTTAGTGTTTTTGTGGCGAGGTCAAGCATGGAGCAGGAAACCTATCATGGTGCCTCGGCAGTCCAAGGAATTGGTGCTTCAAAGAGTAAAAGGAAAAACGTTTTGGACATAAGTAGACATTAAAAAGACAGAAGTAGTCAGCAAGTAAAACAATTGAATGATGCCAACTATGTAAATCGTAATAAAGCATAGTAAGGTGACTTGTGAGTTGCACTTGCTAGCTAGATGCGGTGGCCAGAGTTTGATACGCGTATTCCTTCAGTGCATGAGCGAGTTGTCCGACTTTGCAATGCTTTTCACTGTATACCGTGTACACACCAATTCGACGCACGCGATATGACCAATGCTGAACATGATCACGCTACAACCCGCTTCGGGCCTTTGAAATATCACGCGCGTTCCATCAATGCAACTCAAACCGAAACCGCACACGTGTGCGGAGTATAGGACAGTGAAACCCTGGAAAACCGATGTGTACGGAGCTCGCAGGGGTTGCATGCAGCACAGCAGCAAAATTTGAAGTTTGCTTCAAAGGTCCTGGTCGGGATTGATCGACTTTGGCTTTATGGCCCAAAGAAACATAGTGGAAAGTGTTTGGCTTTACATACTCAACCAATAAACAAATCAGTGTTCAATTTTCAATACGTTCACTCTTTTGTTTGGTCGGATTTCAAATTTTCTTTTTTTTCCAGGTGCTGCGGAGTCTGCAAAGAAGGCAGTGCAAAAGATATGGGACCTTCAGAGTGCTGCGCTCTAGCAGCATTTCGGAACCAATTTTCTGCATGTGCTTTCAATATGTTTCAATAAGTTTCAATGTTTTCTTTCCATTTGTGTTTGGGGACACTAGCAGGCCAAAACAAGACTCATATTTGAGTTGGGAAGATAGCTTATCAGGATACAGCTACGTGAGTTTGAATCCTGGAAATGCCCAATTAGATTGTGATTGAGGTGGAGACGAAAGCGCGCCAGTCACTGGATGTGCACACCTCAGCATAGCTGTGGCAGCCGCCTGAAATTCCCAAGGCGCAGGCA
This sequence comes from Symbiodinium kawagutii, assembly GCA_009767595.1. Classification (NCBI taxonomy): domain Eukaryota; class Dinophyceae; order Suessiales; family Symbiodiniaceae; genus Symbiodinium; species Symbiodinium kawagutii. The sequence goes on along the minus strand of VSDK01000619.1, from coordinate 62,534 downwards.
AGCTCTTTCTTTCGAGCAAAGTGTTCAGTGTTAACCATCCAGACCTTTTGTACAGAGTCTTGAGTGGTGGAGATGTTGGGAACAGACCACCTTACTTAGATGGCCTGTCTCATACAGGTGTGGGTATATACTGTGGTCTCTTCTCCTTATTGTGAAAATACCTTCCCCGTCCCCAAATGGAAAACCCCCCTGCCCGCTATAGTCTTTTTCTTGTTAGTTGGAATTTTTGCATGAGGGGTCATCCATTTACCCCTAATCATGACTGAAAAAAACCTCAATGAAACATGGTTGTCTGTTTTGAACCCCAATCAAACACCCCGCCAACGAAGGTTTTTTACGTTCTTAGGTGGAGAATCTGCTTTTTTGTTATGCTTTTTTCCTATTGGCTTTCAAAGGTCACAATTGAGAACTGCAATCAAATCAGCCAAATCCAAAAAGCAAAAAAAGGATCCAAGGCATTCCTTAATTTGATAAAGAGAGGGTGGGGATTAGTATGAATAGTACGGAAAATTCGCAATGGAAACAAGACGGTGTGAATGAGCGAATCAGTGTGAGGGTTGGAAGAAGAGAAGAGCAGAGGAATGAGGAATGAAGAGACAAGGAGGACGGGTGAGCAGAGAAGCGTAGAGTCTTAGAGTCTTAGAACACAATGGAGGAAAGTCCAGGAGAGAAGAGGAGAAGGGTTCAGACTAGGGGAGGGTAGAAGAGAGTAGATGGGAGTAGATGGGAGTAGATGGGAGTAGATGGGAGTAGATGGGAGTAGATGGGAGGAGATGGGAGGAGTGATGGGAAGTGTGGAGTGTTGAGTCGGAAAGAATAGACAAGAGTAGAGCAGAATCAAGAAGTGACGCCAGCTATCGCCAGCCCTTTCACCAATGAACAAGCGAGGGAAAAAAGGATTTTTTCCAACAAGAAAAGTGGATATGAGAGGATAGTCCCTGCCTTGAAAAAGTTTAACCAAAGCGCCTTGAAGAGCCAATCCTTGGAAAGCGCTTCGTGAAAAAGATGCTAAAAGGGAACTCATATCGATGAAGCAAACCCTGCAACAACAGGAGAAAGCAAAGAAAGAGATGTTCGGGACGAAAGCCATATCTTTGGGCCAGACACAAAGTTCTAGATGGGCAATCTTCCCAACTTTGCAGCAACAGTTTAGAAAAAATCAACGGTGAGAGGTATATAGAAACTGCTCCCGAACTGCCGCACGTGTTTTCTACAAAGCGCCTGGAAGCTCCTCACCCGTACAAAGGTTTCTGCGAACGCAACCTTATCTCCTTGGGTAACTCTAGACTAGAAACACAAAGAACTTGCTGGACAATGCAAGTGCGCAAGAAGGAACCGATCTGAGAAAAACAGAAGTCAACAGGTTGCTCTTGCCCACTGCCAACAGCTAGCCTTTGCTCAGAGCATGAAGAAATGAAAGAAACACAAAGAAAAAATGAAAGAAATGCCGAGAAGGAGAGAGAAGGAGCTTCTCTCAACAAAAAGAAGCCGTCGTTCAAAGCTGCAACCACCGCAGCAAGGAACAAAAACAAGGAAGACAAATATATATATATATATACATATAAATATGTTAGAATAGGAGGCATGTGCCAGAAAAGACAAGCTGGATGACAGGAACTGGAAAGGTATGCAACAACTTGTAGGGATATGAAAAGGAAAATGAACAAATACAAAAGGAACAAAGAATAAAGTAAAAGGAACAATGAATAGAATATGAATAGAAATGATATGAAAGAAGGGATGAACTGTCAGGAGCTGACAGAGAAAAATGGGAAATATATGAACAGCACAGGAAAGGAGCAAAGGAAATGAAGGACAAAAAAGGTTGAAATGACATGAACGGGAATGGAAGGAGCTGAAAGGAAACCAGGGGGAGTACAGTAGAGCAATATAAGGATCATGAAAGACAGACATCACGATCATGAAGGGCATCAGAGGAAACGGGCAGATCAGAGGGGGCATGAAAGGAAACCGAACAAAATGTGAAAAGTAGCAGAACCAGAAAACAGAAAATCAAAGCAAAAGACGAAAGGCAGTGAAAAAACAAGAGTAGGAAACTTGAAGAAAGATGAACAGGAATAAACAAATGGTTAGAGGATAGACATGTGAGAAAGGAACAATCAATAGAAGAAGAAATGTAAAACGTGACCGGGATAAGAGTAAATTGACTCGACGGAAATTGCAAGGAAATGAAAGAAAAAGGTGGATATGAAAACAACCAGAGACAAAAGGACAAATGACATGCAAGGAACAATTGGGAAATAATAAGCAAACGGAAGAACAGATTACAGACAATGAAAATAAGTACGGCGCACATAGGAATCAAGGAAAATGAAGATTGCACGGAGGTTTCTCCAAATTGGGAACGGAACAGACTGCAAAGGCCCCATGTCCCATCCAAGTTGCGGCTGAAACAACTGTCACTTGGATCCTTTAACGCTCGCTGCATCATGAATTCACGCAGAATTTGTCAGGGCGACCCAAGAACTGCCCCTCCCGCACGCAAATTTTCAAGGGGAAAGTAACTCCGTTAAGGTAAGTGCGTCAAGGTAACTCCTTTACGGCAACTCCGTTCATTTTATGTTTCCTTTTTCCTTTTTCTTTTTTCCTTGTCCTTTCCGTTCGTTTATATCGTTTGCTCATGTTTTCATAAACTCTTAGTTTTTGTCTTCCCTCCTCTCCCTTCGCCTTCCAAAGGTGGATGGACAAAATCCTGCACCACATCGAGCATATGGCATCCACCCTCCTCCTCCCCTTTTCGACACTCGCAATCACCCGAGATGCTTCAGGAAAAAAATAGAAAGGACAAAATCCTGCACCACCTGATGGCAATGTATTTTCAACGTCGATGAGGGGGCACGCGCTGTAGTTTGCAAACGGCGGTGCAGGATTTCATCCGTCCACACTTGGAATCATGTAAGTTCTGCTCACGTGTCTTTCCCTTGCCCGACCCGAAAACTAATGAGATGCCATATGGTGTCCACATGTCGAAGCACTCAGTGGATTAAGTAATAAGTAAAGGGTTTGTACTGCCATTGACCCGAAGACCTCGGGTTTCATACTGTGAGGATAAACAGAAAGAAGCTGAACAGAGGGCAGAGCCAGATTCCCAGACTCGTCAGGAAGCTGTGGGTACTCGGTTGGGCATCGGTTTGTGGGGCACCCATGTTAGTGGGTCTCATGCTGCTGAAGCTGCCCCGCGGAGGTCCATGAGGATGAGGGCCGTAAGGGAGGGTGATTGGCAGATCAAAAAAAATCTTTCCATTGTCACATGCTCTCATCTGACATTTCTAGAATTCAAATCCTCCCTAACCTATCAAAAGCTACCCAAAGTGGTCAGAGACAAATAAAAAACTGCTGACATGGTTGTAGAGGATTTTTTTATTTTGCAGTATGCAATTGCGCGGCCTTTTCACGCGCCTGTGCATTTGCAATCAGGCGAAGCTGAGGCCATCCCGACAACATATGCCTCCAGAAGCAGCAGATTTTGTATTGCTTGATAGACAGACATACATACAGTAATATGTGTGTGTAAATCTAAAACACTATATGTGTCTAGTGATATGAAGAAGTAACTGAACAAAGCGACAAATAAGTACATTGAGTAATAGATACTTAAAAAAGTAACCAAAGAAGCAAACAAGTACATATGGTATATGCATTTGTAAATACATTTATCAGTCATAAATAGATAGGATTTTAATATACATACATATATATATATATATGTATGTATTGAGGCAGATGGATATGCATTTGTATATAAACATATGTCTTGCATGTTCATATGGTAGGAATCTTTCAACGTTGCCAAAGGTCAGACCTTGGTTTGAGCGAAGAACAGCTGTCCAAGCAGTTCATTTCGCTTCAGAAGGCAAGATTGAGGGTGGGATTGTTTAGTGCAGAAAAAGGCAGTGCTTTGGAAATTGAGGATGCGATTTTCCATGATGTCAATCTCTTCAGAGAGCGTTGGAACACAAAGCAAACTTGTGAAAACAAGAAGTTCCTTAGTTCCTTTGTCGTTTGTCAACATTGCGCTGGCAGGATGCGGCTTCTCAAGTCGCCAAATCGCACTTGGATGCTGCCAAGAAATCTTTGCAAAGCATGGAGGAACGTGGCGACATGAGTGAAACATTAGAGTCTACCCTTGACAGCGACATGAACGGGATCAAGATATTTTTTTCTCAAGCTCAGGCTATAGATTTGGCAAAAGTCACAGCATCTCCTTTCAATCCTGGAACCATGTGATTTTCCATTTGTTCTTTTCTTGGAAACACCGGGGTGCTTGGCGGAGCAGCTGCACGACTTTGTACGACCTTATTTCATATGCAGTTTGGTTCCAACTGGGCCTGGAACTAACTCAAACCTTGCAACTTTGAAGGCGGCTCCCAAGCCTGCAACGCACTTGGGGACCTCTCACCTGTCTGGGTTCTCTGTCCTAGTTTGGTTTCAGAACTGCGCTGGAAGATTTGGAACCTTAGAACCCTGGAGCTTCGATACCATTCTGTTTCAGTTTTCAGACATTGGAACTCTGGACCCCTTCAACGTCTTTGAACATCTTTGAACATCTTTGAACATCTTTGAGCCTTTAGATTGAATGAAACCCCGCTGTGGAACTGATGAAGCCTTGGAACTCTTGGAGCACTGGACACTTGAAACCCCACTGACCTTGGAATTTTGGGGCCCTGGAATCCAACCCTGTATCTTTGGTCTGGAGCCTTGCGAACTTGCTTCTAACCCTGCAGTTTGGGACACCGCCTTGAATCCTAGAGTTCTGAATCTGGTAATGGTACATACAGAGTGCTGGGTTCAAATTTGGTGTCACATGTTTAGGCTCAGGAGTTTCTGGTTCTAGAAAGAAACTTTAAAGTGCTTTTATCCACTGGTTTTCTCACCTCAGAACACACAGCTTCAGAACCAACGTGGCCAAGGCTGCAAGTACAGCAGTTTAAACCTGATCAACCTAAGGTTGAGAAGCATAGCGAAGCATATATATCGAAGCAATCAAGGTAGACAACAGAAAAATGAAGAAAACCGCGACTATTCGAGCGACATGTTCATAAGCATACCAGAATTTGAAAACCAACGAAATTATCAAAGCTGAATACGTAAGATCAAACATTGAAGAAACGATGATGGTTGCGATCTTGAGAAACCTAGTACGACAGTTGCATAAAGCAACAAACATAGATTGAAAAATGTGAAGTAGCCAAGGCAATCAAGTTGAAGTGGATAAGCAATAAACCCGATCAAGGCTACAAACTTACCTCAAAGCCAGCAAGACCACGACATTGGGACAACTAAGAATAGGCCGGCAAAGCTGTGAAAACTACAAGCTTGAAATCAGAATCACAGGGGTTACTTTCCAGAGATTGGAAACCAAAAACGTTGAAAACCACGCGAGAGATCAAACCCTTTTTGCAGCGAAACTTCAGAGGTTGCAGGCTTTAGATGCTTAAGCTATGGTGGGAAATCAGAAAACCAGTCTGGAAGCCAGAGGAACTGCAGTTGCTCTGCTATTCTAAGATTGAAGACCGAATCAAAACGATAGGGCTGAGAACATTGGGAACGGCTGGAGCCATTACATTAAGATTTAAGACTAGAGAACGGTTGAAGCTGGAAGTCATAAAAGCTTCACTTGCTGAAGTCGCTCTTGCTTTACCAAATCATTGATCCCTGTAGATTCTATTCAGATGTATTCAGCAGTATCTCAAATCAAAGTATTCTTGAAAACAAATGAAGGAATTCTAATGAAGAACTCAATGAAGGACCAGCGAAGCCATATGCTTTTAAGGCTGACAAATCTTTGTAGGATCGACCAATTTTTGACTGTTCCGACATTGGAGAGCCATAGTATGATTTGGAATCCAGCTTTTGTGCCCGAACTCGAACCATACTGGTTTACATGCATGTATATACATACATCAAGGGAACAAGTGCCCCTTGAAGCTAGGACTTGAAAAGAAATTAGATCTGCACAAATTTCGCCTTGGAATAATGGTTTGCAGATCGCATTCCAATCGTTCAGAACAGAAAGGCCTTTCAAATGCCGGCTTTCGTTCCACAATTTTCAGGTGACTTTAGCTACAGTTTTGTCGTGTGTACTTTGAATGTGTGCGAGTCCTGGTTTTGAAGATGATATATTTACAAGTTTCTTTTTTTTCCAAAGCTTTTTGTCACAAGTTGCTCATTCATTGGCATATTTTTGCTCAAGCAGTGCTTTGTTGGGTGCCTTCATTTTTGAGGATAACCTCATAGGGACAGGTTTTTGACTTTGTTTCCTTCATGCATTTGTGTTTCCTTCTCTTTCGCTCTGTCTGTTTCTTTCTCATTTTCTTTCTCTTTTTACAATAGATAATGATTTCTACCTCTCTCTCTCTCGATGCATAAACATAGCGCAGATGTATATACGTATACTTTAACATAAATTCATATGGACATATATACATATATATATATATACACACATATATATATATATATATCAGAATGCATAATATTTATAAATATATCTATTTATACACAATTATTTTCATTGTTTTATTTAAGGTGAAGATTCCTATCTCTCGTTGCAAGGAGACAGACAAGCAGCTGAAAGAACTCTCAAAGCGCACTGCCTGGGAGCTGGAACATGTGTCGAGCGCAGCAGAGGAGTGCCGCACAGTGCTGTAGGGCAGCCCTGGACTCCACAACTCCAAATTGGAAATTCACGAATTCATCTGAAGTCATCTGAACTTATCTGAAGCCAATATCTGAAGCCAATATCTGTTGATCAAATGACGAGGTGTGCCATAGTTCTGTTTAAGATGCTTCACCTCAGGGGCCCTGAGCCCACATTTTGTACCGTTTATACAGGAAATGTTTCTGACCTAGCTCAGTGAATAGGCGTGTGTATATACATAGCAATACATGTACGTACCCAAGGATGATAAGGATGTTCTGCAGTCTGACCTCTGACTTACGGACCCGCAGATTGTACAAAGTGGGAAAAATCATCAAAAGAAATCATGAGCTCAGACGCAACATTTTGTAGTTTGAAAGGTTTTATGCGGTAATCGAGAAAGTCAGGCGGACAAAGCAGCCGAGAAGTTTCTGGCAAGATTCAGTCGTTTGTTGTAGGGAGAGTCCTTGATTTCATTCCAATGTTTAAGAAAGAATTCAAAACACGTGGGGAAGACTATTGAAAATTTTACGAACACTTGATAAAACCTGCCAATCTGTGCTCGGACAGCGTTGTAAGTGTTAATTTAGTTTCGGTTTGCCGATTCCGGCTGGTGCAGAACTAGGACACCTCGCGGTGCAGATTTTGTGGCAGCGCAGATTTCGTCGCAGTGCACTAACGAAGACACTGGATGCCGGTGATAGGCTTTTGCGTTTTCCAAGATGTCGTCTTCTCATCGATTTCAAGAGCAGAAATGACTCAAAAAAAGGGACCAGATAGCCGAGGTGTCAAAAGCTTGTTGCCAGCATTTAATGGGAGGACAAGGAGGTGGACAGGAAGAAAGAAAGCAGGGGAAAACCAACGGGTGGAAACAAAGGAACAATGATGTAACGAATGACGAATGATGAAGAGCAGCACAACAAGGACACCAGCAGAAAAGAACCAAAACAAAGAAAAACGCCAGCGCAAAAAGAAATGTCAAAATGTCGCATAGCAAAAACAGCAGACAAAAAATCGACACAAACACCAGAACAAAAGCAGCAGGCAACGCAACGAAATCGCCAGCACAACAACATTGCAAAAGCACACACGCTCACAAAAACATCAGCACGCAAAATTCCTGATCCATACCACCAACGCAGCAAAAACACGAGGCAAAATCGCTACTGTAGCAGAACAAAATCCTCAGCATGCAAAAACACCAAAGAGCACAACAAAGCCCCAGCTTAACAAAAACACCGGCACAATGGCACAACACGTCACCACCCACCACTGCAAAGGAAACACCAATCCAAAAATCAACAGCAAAACAAAATCACCAGCGCAACAACATTAGATACAAAAACAACCACGAAGACACCATGCACACCCAAGTTGGCAGCACGCAAAAATACCAGACAAAAATCACAAACACAATAGGAACACTAGCAGAGCAAAATCATCAAGCAAAGTCATCACCACAACGAAATCACCAGCGCAACAGACAACAGCACACAAGAGCACCAGACCATTTCACCATCACGAAAGCACCAGCACAAGAGAATCACCCGCACACTAGATCACCACCACCACGCAAAACCGCAAGACCAAAGCCTCCGCAACAAAATCACCAGGCATAATCACCAGCACTCGAAAACACGAGATCAAAATGACGCCACATCGAAATCACCAGCAACACAGAAGTGTCCGATCTGCGACACCGACATAGAACGCGAATGAAAGCAACCCATGGACTCACATGGACAGCGAATGCCAGGCCGCCAAGAGCAGCAGCACCACGCTCAGCAACAAGGATCAGTGACTTTGACGGAGCAGCAGGTGCAACAAAAAAGCAAAAAAAAACACATCAAATCATCAAGAAACACATCAATGTTCGGAGCTGGCCGAGCTGGCCAGGCCAAGCCAAAAACCACCGTCGATCACCAATCATTCTCGAGATCATCCGGCGTACGGCATTCGTGCCAGTTTAATATAGGAAGTAGACCAGCAATATCGGTGTTTCAAGCATGTACAAGAGACGTGAGGAAATTGATTGGTCCTGAATGGTTCTGAATTTGGCAGATTGCCGCATATTGCCTTGGGGGTTCGCCCTAATGTGTTGGGAGGACCTTGGGCGTGACAGCGCGCGCGCTGCAGAAGAGGAGGCTGAAACATTCGTCCCGCGGCGGGGCAAAAATTTGATTTTGCATAGCGCCAACCCCCTAGTCAGCCCTAGTCGACCCCGACCCTTCTAGCCCAACATTTTAGAGTTTCCATTGCCATAGTTCATGTAGGGCCAAGTGTTGAAAGGTTGAGCCACCTGTTTCGTTTTGCAAACCCGTGGCTCCCGTGGATTGAAACCTAGGATCACGTTCAAACAGTTTCTGACACCAATTCTTTATCTATGTCTTTTTGTATGTTCGCAATTTTGCCATGGCATCTTCACAGCCTGACTATCCTTGACTCCTAGGCTTCAATGACAAGTATTGGCATTACAGTCCGGCATTGTGCTGCCATGATAATCTGCCCTTCACTTTGCTCACTTAGATGTGAAGCAGAACGCGCCTTGTGTAACTTTGGTTTGAAACATTTCCACAACCGCAATTGACACAGGCTGACGGTCTCACTCGAGAAGCCCGACGGCAGACGGACTCATTGTCTCGCGTTGCCAGAAAGTATGACCTTCCAGATCCTTCGGACAGGCGATTGGAAGCAAAAATTCAAACGACAAGCAAGTAGATGCAAGTAGATGCAAGAAGGCCAATGGGAGAAGATTTCTTTATAGATGTGACTGTGCAATGCACATATCATTCAAATTTGTTCAATTGTATGCAAATTATCTGAATTTGTGCTATGAAATACATCACGTCTTCAAATTCATTCAGCCTCATGCGCAGTGTGCTTCGCCAGGATCGACCGTGCAGCTGCCGAGGCTGCCAGGAAGGTTCAGGATGCGGCAGAGCGAGGTGCGATCTGAGCGAGAGGGGACTGGAAGACTCTAGAAGTGAGGCACCGCATTCGGAGACGCAATGTGAGATTCTTTGGAATGCAACAAGATGTGTTGAACTTTGGAATTTCTCACAGGCTAACAGAAGGCCTTGGCTATTGTCGGATGTCTCCATAAGTGATGAGTTGTCCCAGGATTCTCCCAATTATCTTTTTTTGGTGCATCTGACGATGTGTCTTTGTGCGTACCCTGCATGTTTGCCTCAATTGTTTGTTTTTTTTCTTCTGCTTTTGTTTCTTCCTCGCAATGATGTCAAGTTGTTTGTTTTGTGGATGTTGAAGACATAAGCATGTAGTTCACCAAACTATTCCAGGACTGGATTGTTGCACTTTATCCGCAGTGTTGTACCACTTGTTCAATGCAGAAAATTTTGAGTCTTGGAGGGCCTTTGGAGGGCCTTTGGAGGGTGGAAAGAGGTAAGAAAGAGGTAAGAAAGAGGGACTCTCTAAGTCTAAGCCTTGGAGGTGCCCGTGTTACAGAAGATGCTGCACGCGCCCTCCCGAGGTTGGATGATTTGATGCGAAGGATCCAAATTTGATTAGATTTTCGCAGCAAAGCACAGCCTCCAATACCTCCGAAAGAGTTCAAATATCCACACAATTTGCTGGAAAGGACAGCTTTACTGGTGCTTGTCTCATGGAAACAGCTTCGCAGGGAATTCGACAGATACCAGCAGCAGGTGGGGTTTGAAGTGGCCAAACCGATCCATGATGTGTCAAGTGTTTTTATCCATGGTTGTCCAAGATTTCTGTGTCGCCCATGGTCGTAAATCTACATCCGATGCAACAGAATAAGCAGGAGCTGCTGCTCTTGCTGCTGCTGCTGCTGGTGGTGGTGCTGTTGCTGCTGTTGGTACCAAGGGCTTGTCAAGGGCTTGTTGTTGTTGGCCATCATTGTCGCTGCTTATGTTGATTCACTGCCACCGCTTTCAGAGGTTTCTTTAAGCATTTCATTGAGAAACGTTCAAGCATTGCCATTTTTTCAGAGGCAAAACGTTCCCGAGAGCGTGCCATTGAGAACACTCGAGAGCTCATTGGCTCAGCTGGAAGAAAAGAGGCCAGGATATCCTGGGGCAAGTCGAGTTTGCAAGTGATGGCACGCTTAAAAACTGGCTTGTATACATATGTATAGATAAATAAATAGATAAATATATATATATATATATATATTTACATGTATATACATACAACATAATTCAATCAATGACTAAATACATGGATGAATTAATGAATGAATGAAGGAATAGATGAATAAGTAAATCAATCAGTAGATAGATAGATAGATAGATAGATAGATAGATAGGTAGGTAGATAGATAGATAGATAGATAGATAGACAGATATAAAGATAAGTAAATAAATGATTGAATACAATACATACATGAATACATACACACATACCATAAATACATCATAAATACATAAATACATAGATACATAAATGCGTAAGTACATAAATACATTAATACATGAATACATGCATACATAAATACACAGATACAAACATACATAAATACATAAATTGATGAATAGGCAGATAAATAAGTCAATGGATAAATGAAGAGGTAGATACACAGATAAACAGATCAATGAATAGATAACTCGTTGGATTAATACATAGAAATCAATACAGTGAATCAATAAACAAAATGGATGAATAAATAAATCGATAAATGAATAACTAGATAGATCAACCAATACATCAATTACTGCATCCGATACTGTGATAATAAACGAATGACTAAGTAAATAGATAATTTGAATAGATAGATAAACAATATAGAAATAGATATGTAAATGAACAAATTGAAACATGTGTATATACATATATACACATGTATATATATATATACACACATGTATATATATATATATATTTGAATAGACAAAGAGGCACATAGACAGATAAACGAAAGAGATGCGCAGACAGACAAATGAAGAGACATAGAGACAGAGAGAGGGGGCCAGAGACGGAGAATTGGAGAGACGGAGAGGCGGAGAGGCAGAGAGGCGGAGAGACGGGGAGAGGGAGAGACAGTGACACAGAGACAGAAAGAGGACGGGCAGACAGGCAGACAGGCCGACCGGCAGACATGCAGACACATGCACGCATGCGTGTAGGGACGGAGAGAGGGATGAATGGATTTGGTAGATGCACAAGGTCATTGACCTTTGCGGGGCAGGTACATACACAAAAGGTCTAAAGTTGAGACGCCAAGCCCCTGATGCTCACTCACATGAGCGTTGCGTGAAGCAAAATTGAGCCCCATTTTCCTTTTTTGACCTACATGTTTCCTGCGTCCAAGCCAAAGTGAAATGCTATCCGAGCCTTCAGACTGAACAATAAGTTGGGCTCAACCTAGATGAAACAATTTAGTTTAAAACCATGACTTCCAGACCAAACAACAGTGCCAGCTTCACGACTCCTTTTTTGATTGAAAAACATCGGAAAGAATTATTGATGCATTCAGGCGCATTCTCTCATGTTTAACACTGGTGGAGTTTGTATGTGGTGCTACAGACGCTTTGGTGGAATGAATCTAGGCTGGTGCGTCCCCCGCCGTGCTAATTTCCGGCGATGGTGGCAATGTGCTGAACTCAAGGACCTTGGACAGTCTGGCCTTGGCGTTTGCATTATGACCATTCGAATGTAAACATTCGAACGTTAGCATTCTATTCCTTTTTCCAATGTTTGGTTTGTCGCTGTCGATTGTGGACTATTTCTCGATGTTTGTGATGCTTGCCTCAAGCACCATGGCGTTTGTGATGCAGTCTGCTTTCAGGTGTTGGCGCTCGTCGTGCTGGCAGCAACCGCAGGAGGGTGAGTCAACACTGCACGTGATGCGACCTGTTTGACCTTTGTTACCCAGGCCCTAAAGAGCCTAAAGGAATCTAAAGGATGTGCTGCAACTGACCTGCATTCTTGGCATCACAACTACCAGCCGATGTTTCGTCTTTTTGCTACCCATGATTTAGCATTCGCATTCGTAACAGCGGAGGAGTTTCAATCTCTGGGGTTGGGAGTGTTGCGAAATTTTTATCTCGTCAAAACCAAAACTGCAGCTACACCCTGGAAGCGTGGAATCTTGGAATCCTGGAATGCTGGAAGCTTGAAACCCTGGCAGCTTGCAACCTGGGGCCATGGAACGTTCGTTGTGAGCGTGAATGCCATTTGTAATCATGTAATCTTCGAACGTTGGAACCCTAAAGCTTGCAATAATACAACACCGTAAGTATGCAATCGTGGAAGCGTGCAATTTTGGAACCATATCCTTGGTAGGGAATGTAAATCGAATATGAGTCCAAGCACAAGATCGATATTATTGCAATCAAAGCAATAGTATTCCAATCAAACTGCAATCAAAGCAATAGTATTCCAATCAAACAATATTTCCAGGAAGGAAGGAAAGGAAGAAATGACTTCTTCCTGTGGTTTTTCGATTTCTTTTAAAATTACACACACTCATTGAATAACTGTATGCCCTGTGGGGGAGGCGCTGCGCACCACCCCCATGCTCCTCCAGCTTTGCGACGTTGACACCTTCTGTGCAGAAAACATGTTAGCCCAGCATGCAGTATGACCAGAGCATCAGCAACCAATGCAGTCTAAGCGTGTCCAGGGTTGAAGATTTGACGACAAGATTCCGCTTTTCCACCTTTCAGGAGGTGCATTTGCTGTCGTGGCAGCCTTTGCTCTCCGACCTAGGGATGATGAGGTAGAGGCACGCAGTAGAGTTGACAACGTGTTTCACACATGTTCAACACTTTAGAAGCAAATACGTATAGCATGCGCCATCTTCAGACATGGATGGATTATGATGTATTGTTTTACCCGATGCAGTGGCAATCGCATTACTGCCAGGACAAGTATTTGTTTCTTGTCCGCATTTATGCACAAAGTGCCTTTTCTGCCAGAGAATTGCATTCCACCAAATGAGATCCTCTCTAAGTTACTTTCTTCAATTGCGCAGGGTCAAAAGCAAGGAACAGAATTACAGTAGGTGGAGATCGTCCTTCACAACCAGTTACAGTAAAGTCCAACAGCTGCATCCAGTCTCTGAGCCATTGGCGCTTAACCTCTTGCCATTCTTACGTTCGAACACTCTCTGTTCATAAGCTACCGCTGGCTTGCGAGTTGCCTGGAAGTGCACAGGACCCTTTCAGAATCTAACGGAATCATCCAATTTGATCTACATTCTTTAAGCAATGTTTGCATAGTTTACATAGTTTCTTTACACTAGGTTAGCTCTGTTTAGATATGTCTAACTTTTTCCTCTTGACTTTCTGTGAAGGGTAACCTGGAAAAACACCACCGAAATGTGGAGAGCAAACAGGACATATAAGAAACTACGAGAAAATGATAGAAAATGAAATAGAATGGGATACAGTGACAGAGTGAAATGGGGTGGGGTAGAATGGAATAGAATAAAATCAAATGAAATAGAAAGCAGAAATCTACCAGGAATGAGTAAATGGAGGCTGAAGTCCTCGCAGTTGACCTCAAGACAAAAGACAGTGAGGAGGTTGGGGAGACGAGTTCACCACAAAATGGTGAGTAGAAGTAAGTAGAATGATTAGATATTGAGATACATGCAAATAGATTCAACATTTAAATTACATAAATTCAATATGAATAATGAAGAATTTGGGAAGACTTGGGGAGACGAGTCCACCCGGCAAGTTTCGGGAATGGGAGTGAACGAAAATTGTTTTGTCAATCGACATTTGAGATACATGATTTTACCTGCTCCTCAAGTCCCTAGACTGATCCTCAGAGATTTTCAACCTTTGGTGGTGAGAATGGATGCCACGATGATACAATTTTGATATGGCACATTATGGCCCTTAGTGGCCTTAATGCATAATTTTTGAAGCGGATGACATTTGCGTAAGCCACGTGCTGTTTACTCAGGTTGGTCGTTTGAGGTACCTGATGCCCGATGTGACACTGGGCGCAGTGAACGATTTCGATAAATTCGACATTACCAAGCAGCGGCCTTGAACGAAACCTGCATACGTTGCACATCATTGCGCAATGCATTCAAAGGCATACTGTAAATTACAATTTTTAAGCACCTATCACAAACCAGTCTATAGACACCTCGATGGCCAAAGGAAACCTGCCGACTCTGGTCATAGTTCATAGTCTTGCAATTTGTGAGGCTTAAAGGGCCGTCGAAACCTTTGGTATCTTTGGTCTTTCAGATGGACAACTATTCTTTTTGCTACAAGTAGTACGTAGTACCACACCACTGTAAGTTGGAGTACTACGCTGGATCCTACGCGGAAGGGCTTGAGGAAACTGGGTGCAGTTCAAGGTAGCTGGGTTTCTTTTGCTGTCGCCGATTTGGATGGCGGGTAGAACTAGAAATCTCCACGTGGTAGATTTGGCGTTGAACTTGCTGTTGAATGTTGGTTGGGACATGATGGTATGGAAATCGACTACCGTATATATATATATATTTACAATATACAATATACTGTGAATATAAAGATAGCAATCAAATTAAATGAATTGAATGGATCTATTTGGCTCGTTGCCCTTGGAGTTCTTGAAAGTATACTCAGAAGGCTCAGCAGCTCCTTGGCTTCAGCAGCGCAACGCTTTTTCTTGGACCTTTTCCGAAGTTTCCAGAAAACGGGTTGGAGCTTCCATTGGACATGCAAGTAGCTGCAAGTACATCATTTCCAAGGATATTTTTCAACGGCAGCACACTTCATGGGATTCCTACCAGCTTATGCTCTAGATGCCACCATCGAACTGTAGTGGGCATAAAGCCGGAAGCCCTTTGAAATTACTACAGTACAGGCTCTCAATTTTGCATGGCCCTTTCATGTTTGTGAATCGTCTTTGTTTTTCGCCCTTGAAGGACTGGCTTACAAATTTGCACACGTGTGCTTACCCAGAAGGCTTTTGCATGCAGAAATTCCGTCACAATATGACGGCATTTTCTATGGGACAATACAGCCCTTATGAAAATATCCCACCTCCTTGTGGTTTCCGAGACTGGCAAAAGGCAACAGTGATATGAATGTATGCATAATATATATGTTTACTATATTGATACAATACATATGACAGGTATATATATATATATACATATGTATATTTTGTTATCTCTTGCAGATCTTCGAGCCAGATTCATTTCCACATTGACCTCGCTGGATCCTGTTAGACCCGGTTGGACTCTGTGGTCAAGGTTTTTAGAAGTATAAATTCGCCATAACCTCATCGTGCCAACTTCTACCGCGGGAGCTGCACGTTTATCAAAAACCTCACGTCGACTGGATGACCCTACATATAAGATGGACAATCTCCACCAGCTAAAATCTTAGATTGTACACCTGCTACACTTGCAACATTGATCCTTTTATTGAAGTTGGTGGGAATAAATGCTTTCAAAGATTTCAGTTGGAATGCACACATTTTTGCTCCTTGGCTCCTTCAAAAGACTGCTTTCCAAAAGAGAAAAACGAAGGAGTCCTTCTGTACCAGTGAATTTTCTGTTTTCTCTCATCTCTGTTGTCAACATAGTGTGTTGCCTGCCCACAACTCCTTGGCACATACAATGCTTTGGGGCACAATTTCGAGTTTTTCAACAAAGAACCAAAAATGAAGACATGCTGGAATAGTAAGTTTTTGAAGGCCCAGCACGGGCTACAGTATTCTGATCATTTTGATGCTATCCCACAGTGGCTTGGACTTGCGTGTGTGCTTTGCAGTTGGACAGCCCTTTCCATGTTGCAAGTGCAAGGTTTTGAAGGCACAACATGGGTTGCGGTGATTTCAGCTTCCGATTTGGAACATTGGGTTGCTGAAGTGATGTTTGCTTCTGTTTTTTGTTGCCAGTTTGTAGAAGTGAAGGGAACTACATTCAACCCGTTGCGTGTGTAATTGCAAAATTGTCAGGTCACTAGCATCTCAAGGAAACTTGTTGTGAACAGTTGCAGATGTTTCAACAACCCGGTTGCCAAATGTGATTTGCAGCTTATTGAAAAAAACAAAAACTCTGGTGAAATACGTTCTTTCCATAGCCAGTTGCCCAATCGCTGTAGGTCAAAACCTTGTACACCAGGTCCTACAGGTGGCCACAGGCGCTTTCTTGTTGAGGCCGTTTGTGTTAAAATGAAACCAATCGCTAGATAGACAAAGGCATCGACAGGTACAAACATAGACACGCACAATTTAGTGTGGCCCAGGTAGAGAGGCAAATGCGTAGGTAGTTAGAGACATAGACACAAAACCGTTGGTTTGGGACCACTAATGGTTTAACATACTAGATCGATAGATAGATAGGCAGATAGATAGATAGATAGATAGATAGATAGATAGATAGATAGATAGATAGATAGATACATATATACATATATTTATATTTTGAGAGATAAAATATCTTAAGATAGAGGCTGCCATCTGCTTAAGATAGAGGGCTACGGCTAGATAGATGGAGAAATACGCTCCGATTTGGGACCTCGCTGCTCTCAGAGCGTTTACAGCCGATCGCTAGACAAATGCATCCATATGTAAAAACATTTGACAAACATATGTCTGCAAACAAGTCTGCAGCAAGTGACAAACAAGTGACAAACAAGTCTGCTAGATGGATAGAGAGGCTGAGAGCTACGCTCTTGGAATCCAACAAGAGCGCTACAGTCCAAGAGGTGACAGAGGGCTGGTTTTCGTCTTGTCCTTCTCAGGTAGATATGATTCGTGATGACCTTGAAAATATGTGTTTAGAAGGAAATTCCAGTGGCATCATTTTTGATTTAAGATAAAGGATTCCATTTGACTTCCTGTATTTCTGGAGACTCCTTGTGTTTCAGTGTACAGCCTCAGCGCCGCTAACAAGAACAGACAAGCAGTCTTAGTGTTTTCGTCGAGGAATGAACCGTGTGGAACTCTATGAATGAAATGCTAAATTAGAGAATCATCATGAATCATCTATCTATTTCCTTTATGTATTGTGTTATCATATGTTATTATACATACATATTTATAGATGCATATTACTCTCTGTGTAGAAGAAAACTGTGGACAACTTGCGTTTCGTTTCCCGTCATGGCTCATACCTCAATGTCTTCAGCGGAAAGCTGATGTTTGTGCCACAGATCGAGAAGCGAAAAAGTTGCGCAACTCAAACTCTACGAAATGCCGCATGAAACTAATCAACCTGATTATGTTTTGCAAAGCAAATTGAAGCCGTGCAAAACTTGACAGCTCAAGCAGACCTGGATCCCGCTGGATTTTCTGCTATGGATGAAGGCCTGCTGGCAAGCACCCTGGACCAACTTCGAAGAAACTTGTCATTCGGTGCCATGCGGTGTCAAGCATCTGTCCAAGGCACAGATGGTAGGGACGCGCATTTGAAGCGCTCGAAAATTTCTTGCATCCCCAATACATGCGCCATTACCGTGCAGGTCAGATCCTTGATGGTTTTGATTTGGTCAACACTCTGGTGGGCACACGAAGATCGCATACTTTCACTGGAGAAATGGTGAAATCCGGCTGTTTTTGGCGTTGAAATAGGTCCTACAAGGTGTATGTGCCGTCATCGGAAAAGGAGTGTGTACACGGAAAGGTGAAGAAAAGCCAGGAAAATGAAAATGGATGGTTTCAAGATGTTTCAAGAGGCGAGGTTGGAAGACCAGACCTGTGAAAACAAAGCCAGGGCCCCAGGCATCCCGCACCCGCTTAGGAAGTGACGAAGAATTGACAAGCCCCGCTGGTCCATTTCCTTTGGCAGAGGAATGCGTGCAACATTTTGGTACAGTGCAGCAGCTTGTCTTGCATAGGGATTTGTTGATTTGATATTTCGGAGAAGTTGCCAATGTCACTCAACATCGATTTGTAGATTCAAAGCTGCACGGACAAAAATGCATGCCAAGGCGGTATCGTTGCTGGCAGAAAGGCCCCAACAGTTTGACTTGCCATACGCTGCCAGAGTTTTTTAACGACAACTTCACACGGAACACAGACAAAGAATTCCTGGTCATTTGGCAGCACAGTTACTTTCCGATCCGGAAAAAAATGGGAAATTCGGTGTGGGAAGCAACTGAATCCAGACTTAAATGCATCAAGAAGTAAGTTTAAGTAAAGTAAGTTCAAGTCAAGTAAGTTTAAGTAAGTTAAAGTAAAGAAAGTAAAAGTAAAGTAAGTTTAAATAGAGGAAGTAAAAGTAAAGTATTATTTTAAAGTGAAGTAAGCAAAAGTAAAGTATGTGTAAGTAAGTTTAAATAAAGCAAGTTTAAGTAATTTTAAGTAAAGCAAGTTTAAATTAGTTTAAGTAAAGCAAGTTTAAATTAGTTTTAGTAAAGCAAGTTTAAGTAAGTTCAAGTCAAGTGATTTTAAGTACGTTTAGGTAGTACAGAATGTAAAGGTAAGTTTAAGTACATTAAGTTGAAGTAAAAGATTAAGCAAGGGAAGTAAAAGTAAGTTTAAGTCAGTTGGAGCAATGGAAGTTTAAGTACGTTTAGGTAGTAGTGTAAAGTAAGTAAAAGTAAGTTTTATTAGAGTAAGTTACAATAAGTGTAAGTAGAGTAAATTTAAGTAATGTTAAGTATAGTAAGTTTAAGTAGGTTTAAGCAACGTAAAGAAATGTAAATTTAAGTAAATTTCAGCAAAGGAAGTTTAAGTACGTTGAAATAGTAGTGTAAAGTAAGTAAGAATAGACTTAAGTATGTTTAAGTAAAGTAAGTAACAGTAAGTTTAAGCAAAGGAAGTTTAAGTCAATGTTTCAAAAAATGCAGATGGCGTAGAGAGGTGCAGTGTGGCCAATGGGAGTTCCTCCTCCAAGGTGTATGAAGGAGATCGGTTCACCTATGGTGAATCCTTGGCTATTGCAGTGTCCCTGTCCAGAGCACTGGCCCAGAAATTCGGTGTGCAACGAGGCCGGGACTTTGGCTCAGAAAGAGACTTGTAAAGAGACTAACAAGGTTTAAACAAAGGAACTTACTCGTTTCATCCTATGTAGTCTCTTCATTTGTCTCACTTTCTGTCAGAGACATGTTTGATTTTAGTGACTTTGTGTCAGTTTGTTTCATCTTCGTGTCACTTCCATTGAATCAAGGGCACAAATACTTTTGCAGATTTGACTTTGGGATTGCGAGCACATTTTGGATGAAACAAACCGTACGCCATATGCCCACATTTTTGAAAGGCAACTGCGTTGCGATTGCTGGCAGAAACTTTCCAGAATCTTGGCTCAGAGGTTCTCTTTGGCTGAGGTGCGAGCCAGATAGAAACTGGCATGAAACACAACAATTATCTTCAATTCTGGACTGTTTGAGCAGGCCGCATGGATGATCTTGTTTGTAGGAATGGTCAAGAAACACCACGCAAGGACCATCGTCAGTGACATACAATGTACCAGTTGATGATTTGTTTGCCCTGCCTGGGCCCGGCCTTCTAAATATTTCATGCTGAGCGGTCTTCAACTTCTACAAGTAGCTCATCTCTTTCATGAAGCCAATCTGTCTCGGATCCAAGAACTTTCCAAGCTCTTTGAAGGCATTGCTTAGGCCCTAAGTTAGGCATTGCTTAGGCATTGCTTTCTTAGACCCCCACTTAAGGGTAGAGGACCACTGTGATGTTTGATGCCACATCAAACACTGATTCGCGAGGCATGGCTTGGCACTATTGTGTATGCAAACAGTATGTGTAAACAGTATATGCGTATGTCTATATATGGTACCGTGTTCCGTGTTCCCACCCCCCCCCCAAAAAAAAATGGTAAAAGGGGGTTCCTAAGACAAGTTATGTTGTATGCTTATATACTATCTATTGATTGTTTTTGTACTATAAAAGCACTACGTGTATACTACCTATGTGCTGTTTATATACGTACTAGATATCTACCTACGTACTACCTATAAACTTTTTATATACTACTTAAACACTTATCTACATACTATCTATGCTATATATTACCATATACTACCATATACTACCTATGTACTCTATTGATTGTTTTGGTACTATAAAAGCACTACTTGTATACTACCTATGTGCTGTTTATATATGTACTAGATATCTACCTACGTACTACCTATAAACTTTTTATATACTACTTAAACACTTATCTACATACTATCTATACTATATACTACCATATACTACCATATACTACCTATGTACTATCTATTGATTGTTTTCTATACTATCAAAACACTACTTGTATACTACCTATGTGCTGTCTATATACTAGATATCTACCTACGTACTACCTATAAACTTTTTATATACTACTTAAACCCCCCCCCCCCCCCCCCCCCCCCCCCCCACGCCGGGGGGGGGGGGGGGGGACCAGGACCATGACCGGGGGGGGGAGGGGGGGTGGCAACACTGGACCATATATGTGTGTATGTATTATTACGGCAAATGCCTGGACTTTGCCCGGAGTCGCAAGACATGCCCACAAAAGTTACTCCTGTCAAATGTTCAAAACCCTGCGCATGCCCGTTGTTTTGAGACGTTGAGAGGCAAGAAACCCTAAACCCCAAACCATAAACCCGAAAACCCTACACCTTAAAACCCTAACCCTAGAACCCTAAAACCCTAAACTGCAAATCCCTAAGACCAAAATCGCTGCGTATAGCCAGCGTTTTTCGCAATTTCTTTGAGCAATGTTCAATTGACGGGAACTAGCGCATGCAATTTGCCCAGGCGTTGCGCGTATTATGTATTTGTATAATGTTGTATATGATACACACGTTCTCATTTGAAGGCGTCGAGGTGGTTTGGGTTGCAAAGTTGGTTGGCAATGGAGAATCTTGATACCAAATAGCATTAAACAATCTTGACCAAATCTTCGATTCAAATTTTTCAAGGCTCCAAAGCCAGGTTCTCATCCGGTCCCCAACGGAGATCTCGTCCGGTCAAGCTGGGTCAAGGAGATTTTCCAAGTCAGACTTCCCAGAGGTTGCCGAGCGCTCCGAACGAAGGTTCTCAAGAAGGGATTCCAAGGAAGGTCGTCAGTGTCCCGAAACAAGCTGGGTTGGCAAGCAAGGCTCCAAAGTCAGGTTCCGAAACAAGCAGTTGGCCATTCTGCTTGGTTCTCAAACAGTCCCTGTACTGCTGTACGTGCCATCTACCAGTCTACCACTCCTCTGAACTGCCACTTCCCTATGCCCTCTACCGCTCCTCTATGCCATCGACCACCCTTTACGTGCCGGTAGACGGCGCAGGGAATTGGGATTCAGCCTGCACGCTTTTTTTCTTAATCCGTGCCCGTACTCCAATTGCCGATCTGCAAGAGCTGCATTGCAATTGAAAGCGGTTTTCTTTGATGTATAACTATATATATATATATATATATTACATATATGTACATGTAATGTTTTCACTTTGCAAGTTGATTGACAAGCTGAAAGCGAAGATTTCTTGCAAGACATCCTCAATGTTTGAAAGTTGCCAAGTTGAAAGCGGGGATTTGCGCGATACGTCCTCAATTCTCGCAAGTCGACAAATTGAAGACGATCATTTCCTGCGAGACGTCCTCAAAGTTTTGCAAGTTGAGAAGTTGAAAACGAGGACTTCACGCAAGACTATCAGGTCTTCTTCACCAGTGATAGGCTCTCGTGCGGTTGTGCGAAAGGTTGGGTTCCGCAGGGGTTCAAAGTGTTTGGCTGTGGTGCAAAGTTCATCAAGATTCCAGCGGCTTAAAGACAGGTTTCCTGCGTCCAAATCAGCCGGCGCGAAAAAAGAGGATTTGTTACTGTAGTGATATGTTTTCTTGTCTTTCTTATTTAGTTTGCTATTTGGGAAAGAACGCCAAAATCAATGACTGCAATGACTGCCATTGTAGATATTCTTTGCGGTTTTGATTTTGATTTCCTTTCCAATCCTTGAACCTTGAAATGCATGTTTGATTTCTTCAAGTCGTTGGCCCCCCCCTTCGGCCCCCCGCCCACCCATACCAAACTAGTCGTGCAACAAGATTGGATCGCTGTCTCGCTGTGAAGAAATCTCAAGTTGTATTCATGAGAATCCAAACTCTCCCAAGAACTCTCCCGAGAAATCTAAAACAAGACCCTTTGATAAACCCTTGGGATTTTCCCTTTGAACGGACCCAAGAGGGATGGGTTCTTTCTGCTTTGTGAACAGTGCATAAGTTTCTTCCATCCAGTGAGGGTACAAGAGATGACACAAGCACAGAAAACCAAGGCTGAGTCTGGAACGTTCCACAATGCTTAAAAAGTGCATCGAGTTCTTGCATCGCTTGTCCAAAGCCTGGCAGTTCTATAGATTGTCTTAGAAAGACTGTCCAACAATAATCGGTGTTGCGTCGAACTGATATTTTACACCTGACATCAAAGAACTGAGGAGTGGGTCTTCACCCTCATTGCAATAAACGGCTACCTGAGTGCCATTTCATTGCCTGTGAACGCATGGTGGACTGGCCCCGAGCTGAAGCATCTTGATTCAGCACCGGCATTGGCTTGAATGCCCCTTGATCAATTGGGCATGCCTCCAAGCATATTACCAAGCTGCATGCAAATCTTCAATGACATGACCATATGCATCGCAACATCTCATATCAGTACTGGTTTCCACGCCAATAGTTACATACCCATCCCTGCATGTCCTAGGACCTTAGTGCCTTAGTATGAAACATTGTATTATATTTCTGCATGTGTCTGAATGTCAGGGAGGTGATGTAAGTGAGCAAGTAAACAAGTAAGTACGTATGTATGTATCTATCTAAGGATGGATGTCTATATGGCATGCATCATGTAATGTAATGTTATGTTACGTGAGGTAATGCGATATCAATCGTGTACTCTAGTAGATATATCTATGCAATGCTTGTATATGCGGTTTTGGATGCATGATCTATGTGCGTTTGTACGTATTTACACATGCACCCTTATATGTAAGTCTGTAAGAATGCAAACAAATTTTTTCTATGTATTTCGTTGCCGGGCAATCGAATACGATTCCGTGTAATGTAATGTTCGCCTTTAGGTCATGCATGTAGAATTATGTACGCGCGCGCATGCGTGTGTTTCGCAGAATGCAAGTACATACCATGGGGCAAAACAGGAACCGATGTATTCCCTGCAGATTGCAGAAGCTGGGTAGAGACAGGCAGAGACAGGCAGAAACAGGCAGAGACGGAGCAAGACAGACGCATACAGAGACAAGCAGAGACGGAGAGACAGACAGAGTGAAGCAGAGAGAGACAGAGACAGAAACAGAGAGAGACACAGACAGAGACAGAGACAGAGACAAACATAGAGACAGAGACAGAGGGACTAACAGACTCTGATGGCTGAGTTTGGCAACCCCGCAGCGTATGACTTGCGATAGATTGATGTTGTTTAGGTAGATGTACGTCGATAGATTGGTAGGCGGCCAGCCACACAGACACGCGGACACAGATGAATAGGAAGAGGCAGACAGGCAAAGAAAAATTGGCATGCCAATGCAAGTAGTATTGTAGAGTTGGGCAGGTAGGTAGACGCATGCATACAGGAAAAGTCTGGTAGATAGACATGTATGCTAACAGATGCGCAATTTGTTAGGTAGCGGTAGGCCAATACAGCTGGATTTAATAAAGTTTGAGAAGGGTCGATAGATAGAGACAGACCGGCGAAAGAGAAAGGATAATGAGAAAGACAGCAGATACCAAGAAACAAGGAAAACCAAGCAAAAAAGAGATTGAACGATAGATAGATAAACAGATAGGTTGATAGGCAGAACCATAGATAAGATACATGGATAGCTAGATAGATGGTATGGATGGGCGGATACGTATACAGGTGGGCAGATACATCGACAGGTATGGGCAGAAACTTGGACGGAAAAGGAGGCTGCAATGATGTATGGGTATAATTACTGTGTGATTATGTGCATACAAATATATATATATATATGTATTATATACTATGTTTTCTATTCGTTATATATATGTATATATATATATACATATGTTACATGATAGGTATGTATGTACACGCACACACACACACACATATATATATATATATCTTTATTTATATATAGATACACCTATAGTACTTAGAAATATTTAGAGAGGGCAAAAGATCGGTGGATGCTTGACCAGGTAGGCAGACTGGGAGACCGAAGAGATTGACAG
Source organism: Symbiodinium kawagutii (assembly GCA_009767595.1). Taxonomy (NCBI): domain Eukaryota; class Dinophyceae; order Suessiales; family Symbiodiniaceae; genus Symbiodinium; species Symbiodinium kawagutii. The sequence continues at coordinate 37,791 of VSDK01000619.1, read as the reverse complement.
GTAGGTGGATTGTCACGCAGGCAACCACGACGATAAGATACATAGACTGAATAGGTAGCTGGAAAGATGGGCTAAGCACATGCAGTATTGCTAGGCAGGTGGCTACAAAGATAGGAAGAATGAGAGTGAAAAAAACAAGAAGTAAACAGAGCCACCACTGATGTTTGCAGAGCATGTGTGAAGAGCCTCCGCAACTTGTTCATATTAAAGCACATGCTGCCACAACTTCCTCGTTTTCCCCCCCGCTCTCCTCAATTTTTGAACATTTCCGAGTTGCTAATGTTTGTGCTTGACCGGCGGGATGCCGAGTTCCAGTACCAGTTCAACAAATTTGTTCATCCATCGGCATTGGTAGATCAGCTAAGCAGTTGACCGCTGACCGTCACTGACCTGCCACTGGCCTTCGAGCTCGTAGCATTGAACAAGGTACGGCTTGGAAGATTCGCAGAGCTGCTTAATCGTTGCGGATTTGGAGCGCCTGGATCGAGCTCCTTTCCTTGAACACATGGGCCCCTGGGTGTGAAATTAGATTATTCCTATTTTCTGATTTTAGATCATTGAAGTTAGTGTGACACCATGTGACACCATGTGACGCCTTGTCCGTGACCTGCAGGCATCCCGGCGGTTTGCATGCGAGCAGGGACAAGGCAGCCACCGCAGGGCGCCCAGCGTTTCGAGGAACTCGTCATCTTTTGCAAATCTTTGCCGCCAATACCAAGACGTCCAGTTGCGCAAGATGTGCCTTTGGCAGTGAAGGTCCCGGTGCTTTTTGTGTCCCCCAAAAAGCAGCTCTTTTTATAGCATACGACACCGTTGTCTTCAATCACTCCCCACCCCGCCTGCAACGACTGATGCCGTGGTGCGACACCGCTCCGCACGTGGGCATGAACGTTATCGCGTCCCACCCCAACCCCTCCTCAACCCACCGGTCCCATCCGTTCCCTTTCTCTTTCTAAGCTGGTCATCCGTTTATGGGGGCGCAGGAAATCTGTTTTAGGGCGAATGTGGCTTGTTGTTTTGGGTTGCAAGTGATCCGTGCACGCCTAGAGGGTCGACCACATTGCTGCAGTGACCAGGTACAGAAGGAGCCAAGGTTTGAGTGCCGACCCTTTTGTTGTGTAATGGTTGTTTCGGAAAAAAGAAACCGTGTGCAAAACGGAATCAAAGAAGGGGATGAGCGAAGGAAGGAAATAAGGACTGACTGACTGACTGACTGGTTGGCTGACTGACTGGCTGGCTGGCTGGCTGCCTGCCTGCCTGGCTGGCTGGCTGGCTGGCTGGCTACCTGGCTGGCTGGCTGGCTGACTGACTGACTGACATGGAATGAAATGGAACGAAATGGAATGAAGTGGAATGAAATGGAATGAAATGGAATGGAATGAAATGGAATGAAATGGAATGGAATGAAATAGAACGAACAAACGAACGAACGAACGAACGAACGAATGAATGAATTAATGAATGGCCAGACGGACAGCCTCGGCGAGATACGTTTACAGTATATGTCTTGATGCACTCTTGTAAGACACGCTTGAGGTGACCCTAAGACTTTTACGAAAGCCAGCCGGTAGGCTAGGCTGCAGTTTCTTTTGGCAAACGAAGTGAGATTTGGGGTCTGGGGGTTGGTGGCAATCTCGTCCTCACATGGGGATTTGGAATTGTCAGGGCATCGTGATTTGAGCGGCGTGTACCGCTATACAATTAGCATCCCTCCGGGTCCCTCCTCCGGACCGCTCGGAAGTGTCACAGGAAGAGTGTCTTACCAAAAAGTGTCCCACTAGGAGAGCCATCCAGGAGTGTCTTGCCAAGTGTGTTTTACCAAAAGTGTTGCGCGAAGAGTGTCAGTCCAGGAGTGCCTCCCCTGAAGGTGTCACAGAAAGAGTTTCTTGCTAACATTTTATAGAAATAGTGGTGTTGACAACAGTGTCGCAGAAAGGGCTTTACCCGGAGTCCAAGAGTGTCAGAGGAAGAGTGTCTTTCCAAGAGTACCACTCCAAGAGTGTCTTACCAAGAGCATCGCCCCAGAGTCCCACTCCAAGAACTTCCCTCCCTCCCTCCCTCCATCCATCCATCCATCCATCCATCCATCCATCCCTCCTTCCCTCCCTCCCTCCCTCGCTCCCTCCTTCCTTCCATCCATCCATCAATCCCTCCCTCACCCTCCTTCCTTCCATCCATCCATCCATCCTTCCGTCCCTCCCTCCCTCGCCCTTCCATCCATCCATACGTCCCTCCCTCCCTGTCTGACCAAGAGTGTCTCACATCATCATTATCACGACTCCAGAGTGTCTCACTGAAAGTGTCGCCCCAAGAGTGTCGCAGACACAGTGTCTTACTGGGAGTGTCCTTACTGGGAGTGTCCTTACTGGGAGCGTGCTTACTGGGAGTGTCCTGCCAAGAGTGTCTCACATCATTATCCATTTAATTGTCTTCTACCAAGAATGCCTCATTAAGACTGCCATCCAAGAGTATCACTCCAAGAGTGTCTCGCTAAGAGTATCTTATTATGACTGTAGCTCCAAGAATGTCTTTCCAAGGGTATCTTACCAAGAGTGTTGCCTCAAGAGTGTCAGTCCAGGAGTGTTACAGAAAGTGTGTTTGAAACGTGTCGCGGAAAGAGTTTCTTAGCGAGAGTGTCATAGAAAGAGTGATGTTACCAACAGCATCACAGAAAGAGAAGCTGGCTTTCGGTCTCTCCTTCGGAGGTTGGCACTCTTGGAGTGACACCTTCGTAACACAGTCTTGGCATGAGCCTTTGACATGAAAGTCTTGGAGGGGCACATTGTGTACAATACTCTTGCCAGAAATTCCTGTACGTCAGTCTTGGTATGACACTCTTCGTATGACGCTCTTGTAAGGCACTTGGGTTGAGACTCTGACAGTCTGGGTAAGACATTCTTTGAGTGACAGTAAGGCCGTCTTGTTACGGCACTCTTGGTACACGCTTGGCTGAGACTCGATGTCTTTGAATGACACTGTGAGTGCAAGGGGCTCTGATGATACTCTTCTGGTAGGCAAAACGCAGGACGTAGCTCGAACAGAAGCGAAGTTTCTGCAGGGCACGGTTGCAAAACAATTCAGAATCAGTCAAATAGTAGCGCATCAGCTGGCTTTTGCTCAATTGGGCTGCACCCTTTTGGACGGCGGCAAACGCCCAGGATCGCAAACGCTCCTCCGAGCCAATGCAAACATTGCAAAAACTGCTCCGACAGAACCCCAAGGTTAAGCAAGAACCCTCCCATTCGGCAAAACAGACTTGGATAAGTGAATGACATCAATAGAGATGAAGTAATGAAGTATGCAATGAAGTATACACAAGTGAAAGAATGGCTGAAAGAATGAATGAGAGCAAAGAAACGCATGAATGCAATAAGATGTAATGCTCTGAGGTTAAATGAAACGAAGAGCGGCCATGCGAAATATAAGCAAAAACGACATGATGACGTGAGCTGAAACGACTGAACCAGAATGAGATGACAGAAAATAGAACTTAATCAGCTGACAGACAGGAAACCAAATGGAATCCAGTGAAATGAAAGCAAGCAGATGACATGCATGAAGTGCGTGAAATGAGTGGGACGTTTCCAAGGTATGAAACAACAGGAACAAATGAGATGAACAAACAGAGGCAACATTGAAGTAGCTATGGCTATATGTAATGCGATACATCAAATTCAGACAATGAATGAACTGTGAAGAAGCGTGCGAAATCAATGAAACACACGAACAAATGAAATTTTGTCTTGGTTGAATGAGTCAATGAACGTGAAGATGAAGGTGTGAATCAATGAACGAGCGAGCGAGTGAAAAAGCAAATAAATGAGTGTGTGAGCGAGTGAAATTAATGCATGAATTCCACGAATGCAACAAGCAAATGAAGTAAAATGGAAGGAAATGAAGTGAAATGAAATGAAATGATATGAGATGAAATGAAATGAAATCAAATGAAATGAGATGAAACACCACGAACTGATTTGTTTGGACAACGTATAGCCTGTTGGCATGTTTCATGATGAATGAATTAGTGCATCAATGGAAATGAGCGGAAATGAATGCCTGAATGATTGAACGGATGAATGAGTTGAATTGTCAATGATTAAACATTTGGACAAAATCATTAGATCATTGATCAAATGATTGATCCAAGAATGGGTGAAGGGTTGGTTGGTTGGTGGGATGGACCGATAGATGATTCTGGAGAGATCCAACGAATGCGTGGATCAGTCACCAACCAACGACACAATGACTTAGTGTATGAACCAACCACGCAACAAACACAATGGCTAACGCGCAGATGATTGACAGGATTCCAGACTGAGAAAAATGTTGAATAAAGGCAGGCCAAAACTGATGGAGGAATGAATACTTGACATGACATAAAGTGACATGGAACAAAGGGAATGAAGTAGCATGAAATGAAGTTGACTGAAATGAATAGATTGATTGTGAACATATGGATAGCGTTTAAATACCCCATGCATACATGAATCGCAACCAGCAGTCGAGCACCCGGAAACATCGATAGAATCGACTTGCCTGATTGGAATGTATATTCGTACATGTTCTGAAAAAATGCTAACAGTCTCTAATCAACTTAGCAGCTTGGCTTTTGTCACACATACTGGGCAAATGTCCAATCGCGGCAAGGTTCCAGGCCCCTCCGAACCCGTTAACTTCACATGTTCTGCTGTTTCAAAGTGGCAAAACATCAATCGCTAGGTCCATGATCACCGCATTTTGCAGCAAGGGTCAACAAAGTTTTACGTGTTTTTGAAAGGCAAGAAATGTTGAGGAACGCGTTCCGCATTGAAATCGTTCTTTCAAAAATGGAGAAAACTGGCAACATATGTTCAAAAGAGAAAGAGATGGTCGGAGAGACAGAGAGCCCTGGCTCCTGGCCACAAGGACCGAGCGATGTTGATGTATACTTCTGGTACGACAGCGTTGCCGAGACTCGAGCTGCATTTAGCTGGAGTGTCTGGGAGCATGCGAAGTTGTATATGGACATGCATTTGTATGCTGCATGTGTATATTCATACGTTCAGCCATGTCATGTCCATCCTGAAACTGAAATGCCTTTTTTTCTGCATGTGTATATAAGGGTCATCTGACTTTGCGTGAATATGTTTGTGCGGAGACACGTTTGCCACTGTGTATTGCGCATGTCAATGTGCCTGCGGGTCTGTTGTAATAAGTAGTAGTAAGTAGTAGTAAGTAGTAGTAAGTAGTAGTAAGTAGTAGTAAGGAGTAGTAAGGAGTAGTAAGGAGTAGTAAGGAGTAGTAAGGAGTAGTAAGGAGTAGTAAGGAGTAGTAAGGAGTAGTAAGGAGTAGTAAGGAATAGTAGTAGTAGTAGTAGTAGTAGTAGTAGTAGTAGTAGTAGTAGTAGTAGTAGTAGTAGTCGTGGTAGTAGTAGTAGTAGTAGTAGTAGTAGTAGTAGTAGTAGTAGCAGCAGCAGCAGGAGTAGTAGTAGTAGTAGTAGTAGTAGTAGTAGTAGTAGTAGTAGTAATAGTAGTAGTAGTAGTAGTAGTAGTAGTAGTAGTAGTAGTAGTAGTAGTAGTAGTAGTAGTTTTTTCTGACATCGTAACGGCGCAAGGCGGTGGCGGAAGTTTCCAAAATGAGTTGTTTGAGATGAAGTGATGGTGTGGATGATGGTTGAAAGTGATGATGGTGTTTTTTCTCTTCGGGTGATTTTTTTGTTTCTGGTGATGTTTGGTCTCTGGTGTTTTTTCTCTTCGGGTGATTTTTAATTTCTAATGATTTTTGGTCTCTGGTGTTTTCTTGTCTCTGTTGTTCTTTTTGTCTCTGGTGATTTTTTTGTCTCTGGGCTTTTGCTTGTCTCTTGTTTTTTTGTCTCTGGTGATTTTTGGTCTCTGGTGTTTTTTTTCTCTTCGGGTGGTTTTTTGCATGTGTTGGTGCTTGTTCCCCACATGTGAAAGATATTCAAACAGTGTTTAGACGATGCAAAATCAATCCCATAGACCGCCCACAAACCGTGAAATGTTGGATGTCAAGGGGGGAGATCTTGCAGGTCAAATTGAGGTATTCATTTATGTTCACCACTAGCACCATAAGGGGCGGAAGCTTGCATTTCCTGACCTTCCTGATTTCAGCCGGCATGCTGCCCATGCAAAAGGGCGTTCCTGCT
>VSDK01000619.1:9843-26369 GCA_009767595.1 Symbiodinium kawagutii | reverse complement strand
TATTCTTGCTTCGGCGCTCTTCCATGTGAAACTTGGCGGTCTAAAATGGTGCCAGTGTTTCAAGCCCTCCAGCAGTGAAAGACTCCAAATTCCCAGATGCCTTCCCTTGAGTGTCAAGGCTGTACAAAGTGCATTAAAGTGCTAAAACTGCGCTACTCCGATCCACATACCGTGGCCTCTGAGGAACGGGTCTCACGTCGGTCTTTTTGGAGCTATTTGTCGAGGCCATTCAATATCATTCAATATCATTCAATCATATTAATCATATTGTCATATTCAATGATATTCAATCCAGCGTACCGCTCCAGGGCTCAGTGTAACTTTCTCCGAGGTGAAAAGATGGTGCTGATGTACAAGTGGGATCCAACGCAAGCACTGCAGCTTATTGAGCGCGAGAAGGTGAACTTGATTGTCGGAGTTCCCACCAACACATATGACCTCGATGCTTGGACTTGCAGAGGCAACGGCAAGTGATGGTTTGTATCGGAATTAGCGCGTGCAAATCCCATGGGCTTGGAACGATTGGAACGTGATGCAAGCTGAGATCATAAAGTTGGCGTGGTCACTTGCGACGCAAGAGCCGTTGCAAAAGCATTTCCCATAATATTCACATGTATGCAGCATATTCAAGCTCATATTTACATATGAACAGATGAATTCATATAAAATCTTTTTTGTCTACATAGATATACTGCACATAGATGACATGTACACTCATGCATCAACAGAAGCATGCATACAGACAGACACAGACAGGCAGTGTACACAGAACAAAAAGACCGCAGTTCACGAATACAGACCATCACATCCTGCACATGCATGCGTGCATACACCAAAACACACACAAAACAAACAAAACAAACAAGACGAACGAAACAAACAAAACACAACAGAACACAACAAACAAAACACAGCAAACTAAACAAAACAAACAAAACAAAACAAAACAAAACAAAGCAACACAAACAAACGAAACAAACCACCAAAACAAAACAAAACGAAGCAAAACAAAACAAAACAAAACCAACAAAACAAACAAGACAAAACAGAATAAACAAAACGAAACAAACAAAACCAACAAACCAAAAAAAACAAACAAAGCAAACAAAGCAAGCGCAGCAAAGAAGGAAGACCCCTAGTAGTCTTCCCCAAGTACCTCAAAGGTTGGTAGCAGCTGCAAAGTCTGACCCTGCAGTTTTTGGTGTGCATTCACTTCCGAGTACTAGGAGTTAACGCTACAATCCACGTTTTTGGGACTGTCCTGGAGGCGATTGAGAAATGCGTGCGGTTTGAGGTCAACCATCCGGACTTCAATAAGTACGACACGGCCTCAATGATCAACGTGGGTGGCGGTGGCGCAGCCTTTGCAGCACCAATGATCAAGAGAGTGCAGGCTGGGGACTGGATTTGAATCATAAAAATGGATCGGCGCATACAGATCTGCAGATACTGTACTGCCGCAGGCCACCTTCAAGAATGCGCGGGCATCCACAGGCTATGGCTTAACAGCGCCATGACCCGGTGAATTCGTTCAGTGTAACTGGCAACCGCCTCACTGTTTTGTTCATTTTGCTGAGCTCCTCGTTGCCACTGTTTGGTTTTGAGGCACGTATCAGGTTCTATCAGGTCCTCGAAGGATCTCAGGAAGTAGGTGTGTACAAGGTGTGTGCTGGCGACTGGACCTGTTGTTTCAAGCAACTTCAGGATTAGCTGTAAAGCAAACAACTTGGGGGTTTACATTCTGCAAATATTTCTTTCAAGGCTTGAAATGTACCTGGGTGCCGTGTCATTCCCTGAATTGCTCACCCAAATCATTCCTACATTCACTCGCCATGTCAATCAACTGATTTTACAATCAAGCGAATCAATGTAAAATCCAAACCAAACATTTTGCTTGCCATTTGAACAAAACCATTACACCTGATAGAGTCAATGGTTCGACCGTGTTCAACCATGGTCAACCATGTGTGAATCAGCCGCCAATCAACCGATCGGCCAACCACAGAGCCATTTCGACCAATTATGTTTTGCTGGGCCCTAACAGGGCCTTGCGTTGGATACATGGATGTATCCAGATGAAGGTGAAGGCCAATTTGTTCCTCAAGGCACACTGTAACACTCTGAACCGAGCGAAAAGCAAAGAAATGAAACAATCACTTCAGGCAAAAACATTGCTGGCTGCAGAAACAAAATTCGGAAGCACGCATTCATAACATTTCATAACATCCGACTTTGTTGTCTCTAAGGAAACTGATGCTATTAGCGTAGTCATGCCTGCAGAGTTCTTCCCAGCGCGGCCCACATCCTGTGGCCTTCCTGTCGTAAATGTGGATGTTTGCATTTTGGGCGAAAACGGCCAAAAGCTGCCCCCCGGCGGTGTGGGGGAAATCTGCCTTCGCGGTGCCACGATCATGCAAGAGCTGCCTGGATGCATGCTGGCTTGACGTGTTGACGGTGGCTGCTTTGTTTGTCGTGCGTTTGTAAAAGATCTGATTGTCGATTTGACAATGAAGTGCCAGGAAGGAGCTAAGCAAGTGCTCAGGAAATTATTTGCTATTAAGCAACTGCTGAGTAGATAGGTTGCTCAGCCAATCCATCACCCAAGATATCAACAGTTCTCCATGGAGCTAGGTACTGAAATCAATTCTTCGAATTGCCCAAATCAAATTCTCATAACTTGTCAACTATCAGATTTCTAGGAGAAAATCGATGAGGCGGATTGAAGGGCCGCACAGAAGAGGGGCTCTAAACCGCTAAAGGGCCAACAGTAGAAGTTTCTTTTGCATAGTTTTTGATGTTTTTGTTTCTTTCTTTTTCTTCTCCGTTCCCTGTTTCATCGATTTTCTGTTTTCTTGGCAATAGTTTTTCCCCGTTCTCTTGGTTTTTGTGTGGTTCAGTGTGATTGTGGTTGTCGTGATGGCTGCGGTTGTTGTGGTATGCTCGGGATCGATGTCGATGATGACAAGAGTGTTGATGATGATGAATTTGAGAGTTGCAAAGGAAGTAGTAGCTGTCGTAGTAGCAGTCGTACCAGTCGGAGGCTCGGAGTGCACATAACAGTCTTGGTTGAAAAGGATGGCGCAATCACACCAATCCAGATGAGGAGTGACAACTCCAAAGCACACACACTTGTCCTGCATCTAAAGGGCAAACACTACCAAGCAGTCCTTCCAGACGCCAGACGGCCATGGCCGATTGAATGGACTGATCTGGCGGACACTCTAGCCACAGTGCCCAGAGGAGGAGGCCACAAAAACATCACAGACCCGCCAGACACCCCAATGTCAAAACGATCCCAGCGTGAGCCGCCAACCACCGGCAAGAAAAGCACTTGCAACACACCAGAGTGGTTTCCAAAAGGCACGCCGAACAGCACGGCAACCAAAACACCCCATTGGTTCCCCAAGAGCACGCCTCGAAACAAAGCTGATACTACCCCACGGGGCCCAAACCGCACACCAAAGGGAATTCCCAAAGCAACTCCCAAAAATCACAAAGCTGCCAGCAGCAGCAGCAGCAGCAGCAGCAGCAGAAGCACCACCATCAACAGCAGCAGCAACAACAACAACAACAACAACAGCAACAACACGCACCCGTGCAAGAACATGTGCGCAAATCCTCGCTCCCTCACGAACCCAAGCATGAGATGGAAACAGAACGGAATGTGGATCAAGCGATCGCTTTCCATTTTTGGCAAACATCAAAGCGGCATGTAAACACGTCCACACTTGGTATCCTGGTGTGCTTGCAAGTCTTTACAAATAGGTATCAGGTATCTATGAAATTGTATATAGATGTACTACTCTAATTCTGAATATGAGCACTTTCTTCGGTTGAGTGGTACTCCCATTCATTGACTTCCCCATCGAACGTGTCGCCATTTTTCATCATTTCGACTACAGTTGTTGACATTTTCCAGTTTCTACGGCAAATGGCAAAACTCAAAGCATGACAGAAGATTTCTCGCGCGCGCGCGCGCGTGGGTGTGTGTGTGTGTGTGTGTGTGTGTGGTTTTTGTTTTTTGCTTGCCGTTTGTCATTATTTGGTTGTATGTTGCCGTTACTATGATTGTTGTTGTTGTTGGTGGTGGTGGTGCTGCTGCTGCTGCTGCTGCTGCTGCTCTTCTTTTGATTGCTTTGTCCCTGCTACTGCTTGACATGTGTCCTACCGGCAGCCAAAAGAGGAGGAGAGGCTGTCGTTTGCAGGCAAACAAACGCTGCAAATTGCATGGTTGTGCGACATGAATCAACATATCCCGGCTTTGGCGCAGGTCGCACACCTGTTGAAGAACCCCCTGTTTTTGCTTGTAAGTGCTGGGCAAAGTTGATACGTCCGAGACTGTTTCTGGAAACCTTGTGGTGGACTGTGTTATTTTGCTCCACTTATGCAGAGGTATTGGAGAAAGCCATCCAAGACGGCTGAAGTTTTCCATATTGATGATCATGGCCAACTGTGGTTTCGATCCGGCGATATTGGAGCTGTCGACGAGCAGAATTTCGTTTACATTCTGGACAGAGCCAAAGATATCATAATCCGAGGTGCCTTTTTTGCTTGGGAAAAGGAACAGCTAGCACAAGTAAAAACAAATGCAAATGATGTGCAAGATTGGGCGGCCCGCGCGAACTGTTCTGAAGGCGGTGAGAATATTTCGTGTGCGGAAGTGGAGCAGGCGGGGTGGGGGGCAATTGTGATCTATGCTCTCAAGTTTTTTTCCTCTCTTTGGTATCCTTCGGTTTGAATGTTTGAACGTGTTTTCTTGCCAAGAGTTCTGCAAGGTGTTATAGAAAGTTCTAGGTAAAGACAAGGTGGGCAGAGAACCCAAAGGCAAAACCATAGAAATCCATGCATTAATGTTATTTTTTGGGTTTTCCATCAGGTTCCAGTGCCGTATGCATCACCAATCACCTGTTGGAGAAGCAATGTGGAGGGTTCGATTGTTGCGAAGGCATGAAAAGGCTATTTGGTGTAGTTTGCTGCAAAAGAATTAGCGCGTAACCCTGTTTGAGAGGCAGCTAACACTGCTAACGCTTCAGATTATGCAAAACAAACAAAGAAACTTGCGCATGCTTTGCAAAGCATGGACACCTCAAGTCTCGTCCAACAAGACTCACGTAGACCAGACTGATGCTGGCACCCAACTTGCTAGTGATGCTACAACGATGAGCTCAACCCATCTTGAAGACCAGAGACAATTGACAATGGGTAGCCAAGAGGGAGGTTTTTTAAATATAGTATCTTTTGAGGCACCAAAAAAACAGAGAGATGGGACAAGGTTGCACCCATTGTATAACTGCAAAAATCAGAGGGTAACCAGGTGCCTAGACGCCTGGAACAAGTGGAATGGAAACAAGGAGGCCGCCATGCAGGAATGGCTAAAGAACCTCTGGTCTAACCAGCAGTCCGAATGCAGAAGGCAAGTTGTCGACAACTTGGCAAAACCCAGAATCGCCCCACGTGAGCGTCAAAGATGCTTTCAAGATGAAGGGAGACAAACAAGACAGGTTTCCAACACTAAAACTGCTTGTGAGGAACAAGAAGACTGCAACTGGGACCAGAATACCAACCCCAGAACTGTGGTTTGTGGTTTATGCTTTGCTGTATGTTATCCACGGGTTGATGAGAAAACTCGGAGTTGGAGTCGGATTCATTTGAATTTCCTGAATTATTTGAATTCCTACGGAGATTTGGAACTGCTTTTGCTACAGGGATGTCATTGATCCGGCCTGCCTGGCCAGGCAATCTTTCATCATCCGGCTGTGGCAGAAGTTGCTGCAGTGGGGATGCCTCACGAAAACCTGGGTGAAACCGTTGCTATTGCAGTGGTTTTCAAGCTGCCTGGGAGCACATAGAATGTGAACCGCATTTTCTTGGCATTGAAGGGTCGAGCTAGTGGCAGTTGGAAAGAGTCGTAGAGTTTCAAGACAGTGACGTTTTGAGACAATGCGGCAGATGTTCAGATGCCAAGCAGTTCACCTTTCACCAAGGAAAGGTGCATCGCTTCCAGCGGGGCTTGAACTCCAGCAGCATGCAGCTAGCCACTTGCCGCGACACATGGTGGCTTGGTGTGAACGCAGAAGAAGGTGCTGAAGAAAGCATGATGAATATTGATAAAGTGGCAGAGGAAGACTCGGAAAGGACCACTGAACTAGAGGCAGAAGGACTGCGCTTGAGATTTAGATAGATTTAGCAAATCCATGCCGACTACGATTTGGAAATTCGAAAGTTACGAAAAATACCAATAGCTCGCGTGATGTTTCCCTTTGCTGGATTCTGCCTTTGCCCTAGCAAAGCTGTTTATTCATAACAAGGAGCTGCTTTACTAGCAACGCATGTACATAATTGTACATGTGTACGACATATATCCATCAAGCAGCTGTTACACAAACTCACGCATCAGAATTCTTTTTGGAGAAGGTGTGTGGACACTGGTTTTCCCCAATGCTCTGGATGTCAAAGTGATGATAGCGGGTTGTTTGCGATTGTGTCCTCCCACTGTTGTTTAACCATTGCATGTGCACATATTTCTTGCCAACATCCTTCTATCTTCATGCTCATAAACATCACAAGGGGGCTCCACGCTTGACTTTCGTCCACCCTGCTGGGACCTAATAAGTCATAAACACAGTCTAAAGTTTAAACTATTCTAAGCTCTGGATTTCTTGAATACGCACGCTATGACGCACGGTTCTTCAATTTGTGGCCATTTCTATGGTTGGCGTTTCCAGAGTGCGCATGGAATGGATTCAATTTGACTGGGAGCTAACTGCATGTTCCTGGGCCTTTGAGTCCTACCATACAAACCGTCCGCGGAGGAAGTTCCTGCTCTCGTGCTCCAAAAACGTCAATTCTAACATGTCTTTGATGTTTCTGTTCCCATACCATGCCTCTCCATGCACTGCACGCATACACAACATGTTTGTTTGCCATGGTTGTGGGAGCGATATTTCTCAGGCACGTTTGCTTCCATGCCGAGAGCGGAAGCTGCGCTAGCATCATTTGCAGAATGACACCCCATCACCGCTTGCGTATTGTTCCTAGACACCAGGAGAGTGTCATGCAGACCGTCAGTAGTCAAGCATGTTTCTGCTTTGCAAGCATGCAGCATGCCACTCAAAGCGTCGTGCGCAAAGAACAGAGTGTTACGCTTTGTAATGGTAAGAATCCTCACAGAGCGTCACCACGGGGTAACGCGCCGCTCTCCAGTGTGGTGTGTGTGTGTGTGTGTGTGTGTGTGTCCCACAGGAGCAACATGTCCATTCCACGGTGGCATGCATCTCGGCACGTCTTGTTGCATGTTCCACACGATTCTACATCTTAATCATCAAGAATGGTTCTCGGCTGATGCGGTATACAAGGTGCCTTCGGAAGTCTTCGTGTGGAAGACTGCCTTGCCTCGAGGCGTCTGACCAAAACAGTCGAAATTGAGGGGGACCAAACTGGAAGGGGAGAAGAGATAAAGAATAAACTAGATCCAAGGCAAAGATAGTCAATGAATTTGGATAAAGAGCTAAGGGAAGGATAAGGAAAGATAGGCAAAGTTAAAGGAAAGCGTTTGGAGTTTCAAGACCAGAAGCGACTGGGAGACTGCGCAGGGGCTACAGGGAAGATTCAGAAGAAGGACATCCGCGAGCTTTTGACAAAGTTGCGCAAGGGTCAGGACGGTCAGGACCCAATGGCTCCATTTAGCAAGCTTTGACCTCGTGAAGCGAAGCAAAGTATTCCCAGCGGCGATTTTGGGCGCAGTGTGACTCGTTTTGATTGTGACAGCTTTGAGCTCTTTTAAGCTGGAGCAAAGCCTCAAGCTATGGCGCACGGGTGGCATCGCCATACCTGGCCTGATGCAAGGTGAAACAAGCTACAGCAGCATTGAACTTTCTGCAGCACCATTTGGGTGAAGATTATCGATGAAAAATCCCTCTCGTTAGTGAAGTAAAGAAAATATAATACAAGTATGTATATATATATATATATTTATATTTATTTATATATATATATATTCTGATTGTTTTGGTGCAAAACTCATTTGCTATTCCAGGGATTGCCACATGGACTGTGCCAGAATTGCTTGATTTGGTTCAACCTCTTCCAAGTCCGTGCACTGGATTTTAGAAATTGTCTCTGGCAATGTGCACTACACATGTGTACGGATTGAACTGAGGGGAGACATCAGCAATGTGAAGGGGGGATGTTAGGTCTCTTGGAACGTCAACAAATTTTGGGCTAAAACACATGTTGGGCGCTCTTTGGCGCGTCTTGAATTGGCTATCTTTCGTTCATTTTGGGCAGCAATTCGGTGCTAATTCCATTTGAAACTCCTGCCGGTCCATTTTCCAAAGCATTTGCTGTGTCAATGTCCGATTTGTCTAGATTGCCAGCACCATGAGGCTCACAGATTGAGCATTGCACGATTCAAAATCTACTTCAATGAGACCAGCTAACTCAGCAAACCCTCCAAAATTCAAGTTGCCCCCTTTGCAGAAACAAACAATGATGATGCTACCTCACGCATCAATGAGTAATTACATTGAATCCAATCGACGATTCTTTGCACAACACATGCAATCATTTTCAGATGAGCATTTACATTTCAATGTTCTCAGGCCTAGGCCGCCCAGAAGCGATCAGATGAGCACACTCACACGAAGTCCATTGATGTTAGAGTGCACGAACGGCGACGAATTCTCCACAGCATAGGAATTGCCGTAAATTGTGAGGGCCTCAAGTGGCTTCTGGAAAGAATGAGAAGGATGGAGAAGGATGGAGAAGGATGGGGAAAGATGGAGAAGGCGAAGGCATATGAAGGCATGAACATGGGAGACCTCTCAGAACCGCAGTGAATTCAAAAGGATTTCTTCGTGACACCCATGAGGTCCTTCAAGATGCCAACCGGCACAGTTTCCAATTGGAACTTCCCAAGGCCATGGGTTGCACCTTGTTCATTCGTTCACCATGTTTTTTCTTGAGCAAAAAGTTTTCTCCCAACTGCGTTTTGAAACGTTGTCACGATAATTTGAGCAATTTGCATTGATCCACTTGCTGCATTTGCTGATTTTTCTTGCATGTCTTGTTTAGGCCCGGCAGACGCAATTCAGAAGGCTTTGGATTTGTCAAGGTGCCCTTTTGCTGTGGCAAACAATGTGCGAAGATCTGCGCTACCGGATCTACCGGGTCTTCTGTCGCAAGGCTCAATGGAACTGATGAATGCCACGGTCAGTTTCCAACCATAGAGTTTCTGATGAACAGGTGGATGGTGACGGCGGAGGCTCTGGGGACCTTTTCCTTTATGCAGATAGCATCAAGGAGGGCATGGATGGATGGGCGTCTGAAATCAGGGAGGGATGACATGGGGGGAACTGATGTTCCAATCTGACCAGCTGACTGACGCATCATGATTTTGGAATGGTAGGAACCTGCTGGGATCACCTTTAAGACGGTTCAAGAGTCAAGCCGATCCAAGCGCGATTGGTCCATATGCACTTTGTAAAGGCGTTTCTTGTTCAGTCTCGCTGCCTTATGTTTGTTTGTGAAATGTTTGCCACCAGTGTAAGCTGCTTAGTCTCCCGTTAGGTATAACATAGCAGCTTCAAGTTGACAAATCGGCTGTCCAGATGTTGCTGCAGTTTTCTTTGAAGAGGTGAGGAGATTTGCAGGAAGGAGCAAAGGAGAGCTTCAGCATTTGTAGATATAATATACATACACACACATGTATATATATATATATATATATATAAGTATATATATATATATATATGTGAAGCTAGAGAGGTTGTTTGGCCGCGGTGTAGCCAACAAGTTTGTCCAAATGTGAGGTGCAGCAGTGCATGGAACATTGACAGCAGAAAGTACCAAGAGCTCGAGACCACATACGCTGGCGCTCAAATTCAATATCAATGCGCCAAGACTATCTTGCAGAACAATTTGTCACAAGAGAACCCAACAGACTCAGCAAGCCTGAGTCACAAATGTATACTGTACCGAGAAAGCTTCGACATGACATTTGGCGCTTCGGCATCGGTAGAACTCGAGGCTGCTTGAGGTGGCCAATGTCGCAGCCCTGTTCCACAAGCGCATCTTTTGGTAGTGCAAAGTCACCTATTTAGAACACATTGGAACGTATAACATAGAAATATAATGAAATATATATATATATATATTTATATTTATATGATTTTATATGCTGTGGCCCCTCCAAGACCAACCATTTTTGAATGATCACTTTTTAACAGCTCAAGTTTCTTGAATTCACTTGCAAGTTTGGATTCAAGATTCCGGAAGAAGGTCTTGAATCCACCCCCCTGGAACTTTGACCCTGCTGGCTTCAAGAACTTCTCGAGGATCTTCTATATTGAATATAGGGGTTGGATTTGCAAAACGTTTGCAAACGCCTCCGGTGAAAGGCTGCACGAAGTACATCCAGTTGGATGCAAGTTTGTTTCAGAATCTTGAACAAAGGTAGAAAGGTAAAGCTATGTAGAGCAGGTAGATATGTAGTTACAAGGTAGATAGACAGATAGATAGAAAGATGGATAGATAGATAGATCCATAGACCCACAGAAAGATAGATGATAATACAGATGGATAGACAGATACAGTGTACATCTGTAGATAGGTCGGTGGATCAAGTGATTGAGATGACAGGTAGCCAGAGAAGTATGTACACTGAGAAACAGGCAGACAGATTTCAGCCGCGTGTTGCTCTTTAAGTGGGTCGCTTTGTCATCCATTAATCGCAGCCCGCCTCCGTCTCCTATAGGTTTCCTACTTTGGAAGTTTTGGGCGTTGCCTTGTGCAGTACCACTGGTAGTCAATGAGCATAGAAATGGATGAATAGATATAGAGATGTAGAATGCGTGTTGGATAGAAACGGATATGTCTTGAAATGCACATCATCAGAGTAGCCAAACGCAAACCTTTTTGGTTTCTCAAGGACCCAAAGCTGCGGAGCGCCGCAAAATTGTTTGGGCTGAAGTACTTGGCTTAGAGTCAGATTTCGTAGTTTAGTCCCCAGTTTGACGTTCACTCATAAAGCCCTGAAGATTCGCATCTCTGGTCACTTATGAAGCTTTGAAGATTCTTGTATCATGAGGATCTTGCATCCCAGACGCGAGCTTTGCGTCAGCTCCACTGTCTCACCTCGTGTTCTTTCAGATGTTTGTTTTGGCCTGTCTTACCAAGGAACCAGCAGCGAATCAAGTTTGACATCGAGGACCTGTTGACATGGGAAACAATATGCGAAAGGTGCAACTGTTCAACTGTGTAAATTTTGTGCGAGCAGATTCAGGAGCCGCTTAGCCAGCGAAAAAGTCGACTTGCTATAAATGCCTCATGCCCAAGCAGCGCAAGAGCTTGCCAACTGCACATCAAGAGTCTATAAGAAGCCTGAGGCCTTTTAGGCTTTCCGTGAATTGAGGGTATGAATCCACCGTGTTCGAGACAGTCTTTCTTGAAAGGCATGACTTTGCGTTTTAGAGACACTGCAGGTCATGCCTTTGAAAGAGGAGGTGCAAGAAACTTTTCGCTGAATGAATGGTAAAGTCTCGAGATTGAACCCTCAAAATTCAAGAAAGCTGCCGGTAGAAAGGTGTGCAAGTCTGAGTTTGATTTTTGCTTGCAACAACTGGCATATCTTGCGGTAGAACTTGCATGCACGGCCACAATCCCATTCATTTTTGGTCTGGAGTCTCTGATGCGCATTGTTGATGATTGTGCACAGTTTTGCATCTTCAGGAATGCTTCTTCGGGAATTGTTTTTGTAAATTTATTTCGACACTTGGGCATTGAAAGTGGACTTCTGTGTCCCACACAGGGTTTTTGCGAGGTTCAGACGCCCTTGAAATGACTAGAAGACAAATTGCGCTTTTCCAAAACTTACAGACACACTCTATCAGAGAAATTCTGGAAACATTTGGAAACGCTTTTTAATTATCTTTTGACGCTTTGTACGTTGTAGTGTGGGAGGCTTTTTACCGGCGCTATTGAGGGACCCTCTTGGGGGAAGCTTGTGCAAAGCTTCAGACGCTCTGAAAGGGGGAAGGAAAAGAAGTAAAGGAAGGATAAGGCAGGAGGAAGCTTTGGAGAGACTGAAAAAGCTCTTAAGGCTTTTGAGTTTGCTCAATATGCGCAGGAACTCTTACAGTAGGAAACTCCTTCTTTCCTATCTCTTGGTAGACTTTTCAGAGCTCTTGAGCCGTGACACTGTGTGATGTTAGGCAGTCCCTTGCAGCACTATGGCTTTGCAAAGCAGTCGTTTGAGATAGATGACTCTTTCAGATGTTTACTTCTTAAAGGATCTTGGGAGGCATTATTGGAGATCTACAGTATTTTGTAAATGTCCTTTGTAAATGTCCTTTGTCGGAGAAAGTTAATGTTTGTGCAATATAACTATATAAATATATGTATAACATATATAAATATATATACATATATACTTGTAAATATATATATATATATATATACCAGTAGTACCCGGGCAAGCCGGGGGCGGAAGTTTCCAAGGTGATTTCACTATAAACTGAAAACAATCGTGCCTATAATTTTCGGAGCCATCAATTGCCTATAATGTCGAATGCTAAAACATTAAAAAGCTACATTATATTATATATACAGCATATACTCCCCAAGAGTGACACATATTGTGTGACCTGATGAGGGGACACTTTTGCAACAACTTCTATGACGTCCTTGGGACTTGGAGCGACACTTTTTCAGACTTTGAAGATTGACAGTCTTAGGAGGATATTCACAGGACCTTGGGCAATATTCTTGCAAACCATCCTTGTCAGACTCTCGAATAGGCACTTTTGGAAGAGGGACTCGAAAGGGTGCGTTTCAGAAAACTCTATTCTTCGAAAATTTGTAGATGGAAATGTTCTCTCTTCAAGGACATGTTTGCAACTAATTGTTTAATAGCCTCCGTCCATCCGAGCAGCCTCGACATGGCCAGTAGGCTGGAGGAGTCTAGGCCTCAAACAAGGCTAGGACTGGAGACTATCTATTTGTTTGTTTGTCAGTCTGTTTATATATCCATCCGTCCGTCCGTCCATCCATCCACCCATCTACGTGTCTATCTATTTGCGTATTTGTCTGTCTGGCTGGCTGGCTGTCTGTCTGCCTGTCTGTTTGTCTGTCTGTCGATCTTTTGATCAATCTTTCGATCGATCTGTCTATCTATCTATCCGCCCATCTATTTGTCTGAATTTGTCTGCTTTTTACATGTATCTATCTGCCCATGTAGTTGTCTACCTGTCTATCTATCAGTATCTGTCATGCTGTATCATGATCTATCACGATCTATCACGATCTATCACGATCTATCACGATCTATCACGATCTATCATCCATCCATCCATCCATCCATCCATCCATCCATCCATCCATCCATCCATGCATACATACATACATACATACATACATACATACATACATACATACATACATACATACATACATACGATTGGAAGTAGGTTCAGCTCTGTTTTGATTAAAGATTTGACGGTGTAGCAACTTTGATGCACCAGTGTTGCTGTCCAAGCGGATGTTGTACAAAAATTGTTATGTCCAAAAATAGTCATTTGTAGAAGTTTTACGGTGTACAAGTGTTTGGCAAGAGCAGTGTTGTGTAAATACTTTTGCACTGTAAAATCGTTTTAGTGTAAAAAAACGTTTTATGTACAGTCATTGTGGTGGAAAAAATGAAAAAAGTATGGTCAGTGGTGTAAAGGCAACCGGCAACAATTATTATACTGACAATCATGAGGGTCATCAGCCGGTGCAGAAATCCGATGGAAACGAAATTCCACAGCTACAGTAGAAGGCAAGAAAAGGGATCTCAGAAAAAACCCTTGAAAGTACTGTTGTCAGACACACTGAGAACTCTTGGATGACACAGTGGCAAGATAGAAACTCTAGACAATCGAATTGCATCATTGAAAGATAGGCCCCAAAATATCTTAGAGTCTCAGGGTACGTTCTCGCAAAGCACTCTTTCCAAATAGTTTTGAATACGCTTTGCAAGAGGCACTCTCGTCGTCTCGTCAGACACTCTGGGACTGCATCTGGAATGTGAGAGGCACTCTTAGGGCAGTAGAGGTAGGCATAGGTAGGCATAGGTAGGCATAGGTAGGCATAGGTAGGCATAGGTAGGCATAGGCAGGCTACATGCGTTGGGTCTTAGAGTCTTAGGTTCCATTATATCTTTAGGCCTTAGAGTCTTAAAATGTCTTAGGCTACATTTTGTAGATTTTTGGCCTTAGAGACTTCGAGTCTTAGCCTACAGTCTTAGAGTCTTGACATTCTTTGCTTGTCATCAGGATGACCATCGGCGAAGTCGAAGCCGTGGAAGGTACGAGCTTCGACAGAATTCTGAGACTTTCCAGAGGACTTTCTTAGACTTCTTAGGACATTCTTTCTTAGACTTATTTCATTCTTACAATATCAAAATTTATGCAGAGTGGAATTAAACCAAGGTTTTCGGATATTGATTTCATGGTTTTCCCAGATGGTGCGAGGAACCTGGATATCGGAAACTTTAGCCGAAGATCTGCTGTCCAGTACATATTTGTACATTATCAAGGACCTTTTTGCGGGTTTATCTATCGACATGCATTCAAGGCAGAAAGACAAGATTATGCCTTCCTTCGATTTTGGCAGCGCCCTCCATAATATGATACCAGATTAATGACGACCGTGTTCTACATATATCCCAAGCACACACTGAAGTTATCCCACTGATTCCAGAAACCAATAGCGGGATGATTGCAGAAACGGATGACGTATAGATTTGGAATCCGGTCTCTCACTTGCTGTCATTGATGTTGGTAAATAGGATGTTGATATTTTGAGTTGCGCGGAGTATGAAAGAGTTATGCTTTCTACTGCGTGCTATTCTGATAAGGATGGCAACACATTGCCAAATCTTAGCGCCCCAACCCCCAAAAGGGAGGATTACAAATTACACTATTTGGTTTTTAGCCTTGACCTAAAGACAAAAAGGCTGACACAAAATAATGCATTGACCTGCTGAAGCATTTGAGACACCATACAAGTTGAGGCATAGGCAAAGTTTGTAGTGCTTTGCTTTTCTGTGCTTAGCTCTTTGGGTTGGCTAGACACTGTGCAGGCGATCTGACAGCCGGCGTCGATCACAACATCGATCAGGGAGCCTTTGCCTCAGATTTTGGTGATACCTTATTTTGCTTGATAGAAACCCTAAATGTTGCAAAGGCAATATCCTGAAACACATTTATTGCAGTAAGATTTTACCTTACTCAATTTATTTTGAGGTAAAACACCACCCCGTCATCGAAGATCGGACAGTCGTTAATACAATTATTTTAAAAAAATATATTAACACGCACATATATATATATATATAATAATTATCATTAAGATTGCTATTGGTAAATAATTACTTAATAATATTTTAATTTAATGTTAAATTCATTATTTAAATATTAACATTATATTAATATAGATAATTAACTATAATATATTGTATAATATTGTGTTTTAATAAAGATATATTATATATTTATAGTAGTATGTATATAAAGTGGAAATATGATTTATTTGAATTTTATATTCATATATTTAAATTTATTTTATATTTATTAATGAAAGATAAATATATTATATATAGATATAGATATAGATATAGATATAGATATACATATTTATAATGGTTAATGATTGCATTATGAAGTTTAGAAGTATATCTGTATTTGAAATATAACATTGTAATTTAGAAAGAATATGTGATATATAAATAGAGGATATAATTTCAGAAATATGAATAATAGATATAAGATATCAGAATAGTACATAAAACAATAAGGGCATAGAATACATATAAGTATACAAATGATTATCAAGAACAATTAATTCTTGAAAGATGTATATACATATATGTTTATTCTTAATTGGTGTTGTTGTTGTTTTCTTGTTGTTGGTTTTATTGTTGTTGGTGTTGGTGTTGTTGTTAGTTGTCGTTTTTGTTGGTGGGTTGTGTTGTTGTTGGTGGTGGTGGTATTGTGATTGTTAGTGTTGTTGTTGGTCTTGGTATTGTTATTATGGTGGGATGATGGCGGTAGTTGAAAGGTGGCAGGCTTAACCCATTTCTTATCGATTTTTTGGGACCCCCTTGTCCACATCAACAATTTGTTTGCTAGGAGCCGGGCATCAAAGGCATAGGATGGCCCTGTGAGCTTCGCGCGCACCCGGTTCTAGGCGAATAGATTGGGTTCGGATTTCGCAGTTGGTCGCCAGGTAAAAACCTTATGATACATGGAGACTTACATAGGCCTCTTTCTTGGCAGCGCCTTCGTAGAATGCTCTCATGGCCTGAGCGCCTTCGCGCAGAGCTTCGCGGCCCGTCCTTGATTGAGAGCGCCCTTCGTGGCCGACTATGTTCGTCAAAGTGTTGATGGGATAATAAGTCCTGGGTCGAGTGGGCTTAGTTTGTTCCTTTGTGGGCGGGGCTTATGATAATTTGGGGGGCTTAGAAATGGGGTAAGATTGCCACCTTTGTT
>VSDK01000618.1:7287-27153 GCA_009767595.1 Symbiodinium kawagutii | reverse complement strand
CACTCACACGCACACGCACACGCACACGCACACACACGCGCACACGCTCACGCACACGCACACGCACACACACGCACACACACACACACACACGCGCGCAGACATACACGCCAAGCCTCTCATTTTTTGGCTCCACAAGCAAACTGCTCAATCGACTCCACAGGGAGCTCTTCCCTGATGGATATGTGCACCCTCTAAAAATGTTTCAGCCATGGTGGGGTTAGCCCTTGTCCATTTTGCCGTGGTGGAATTGAAACCTGTGATTGCCGCCGGCATGAGCTCTCTTTCGATATGTCGGACGATGTTCAAGAACACCTACAAAAACCAAGTTCCGTGCACTTGCAATGATGGTTGCACGCAGCAAGACACCATAGAAGAGCAAGATCAGATGCTTCAAACTGCCATGACCAGCTTTACTCCTGGATTTCACCAGGAAGGCGATTGTACGCGGGTGCGCGTTGACAATGCACACTTTGCCAGTGTGTTCTACTATCTCCTGGTAGTGTCTTGGGCCGTCGTTCTTTTTTCTTGCGTTGTGATGTTCCTGGTGGAGGCCTTCAAGCGACGTTTCTCTTCCGTGGCAAGTGGTGCATACTTGGTGTTCACCTTAGAATTGGAACATCGATGTCTCTACAGGGTGATTCTCCGCAGCTGGACAGTGCTTTTCGTCGTGGTCTTCATTACAGGATTGGTATCGATGATCAGTCACAATGTGGACTTCCATCTGGTATGGGTGATTGTCCAAAGCGAGATCATACCCATTTTTGTCCTACTTGCTTCCATGCACCATCTCCTCTCCCCTACCAACTTGAAGGAATTTTCCGCTTGGGATCTCGAAAAGATGCGGCAGATCCGATTTCGCCGTTCATGGAGCGATATCTTTGTCGACTCCAACGACAACTTGTATCATCGAATAGGCAGGATTTTAACAAAAGGGACTGAACTGTGTGAACCTTCAACACCCCGTAACCATGTAGAAATCTTCCATGATGACATGGCAATGGGTCACCAGTTGTTGTTTCTAACGCATGTGCTGCAGATTAGTTCAGCTCCACTGTGTTTGTTCAGGAACTATCCATCAGCAGCCATCACAGTTGTATAAGAACCACAGCAAAAACTTCCAAAGATATCCAAAACAGGTGTTTCTCGTAGTAGGTGGCCCCCAACTCATCCAATATTTATCATCGTTAGTATTATCAAACAACCACATTTTTGGGCTTCCCTATGGCTTGAGAACCCTCGAGATATGGAAGGCAAATTCCTTTGGGGCCACAGGTGGTGCGATCATGGAGGCCGAACGAGGCGAGTACTCGCAACTGCGTGGGTTGCTTACGCAAGGCGGTGATGTCTACGACTTGATCAAGGCGATTGACTTGCCAAAGTTGATGCCAAAGGAAGTTGAAGACAAGCCGTTACAACCTGGCCCTGAGAGCAAATCCGTCTCTGAGGACACAAAGAGGTCCCTCTAAAAGGTAGGCGGGATACATGAATGCTTAGAAGGCAACATGGATGGCAGGATAGGACTTAGAAGGTATAGATATAGAGAGAGAGAGAGATACAGACAGATCGATAGGTAGATAAGTAGATATCAAGACAACTAGATGCCTAGATAGCTTGGTCGATCGTTAGACAAACAGTCAGTCAGACGGACAGATAGAGAAAAAACTTGATTCCAGCCGTGTCATGGCTTTGTAGGGTACTACTAAATACTAATTACTGCTGCCACTGCTACTGCTACTATTGCTACTACTGGTATTTTGATTCTTGTTGACTGTGCTTCTGGTGACCCAAAAATAGCTGGGCTAGGGTGAACCGGACCACAATGAACCCATTCAACAGTTGCCTTCTGTTGGGTCTATGAGCTGGTTGGCTCGTAATGGATTGGCTTAAATCCATCTTATCGGTTGTTAATATCATTTGATGGTCAGTTTTAATAGCTTGATGAATTTGATTATGTTAGGTTTATTCACCATCCATTTTCTGAGGGGGTAAGCTGGTTGAGAATCTTTGACAATGGTCACTCATTCCGAAACCTGGTGTATCATTTGGTAAGTGCTTACATTTGGGATGGCCGCTTCAAAGAAGGACAGGCAGAAATCAATGGCTTGTAGCAGAGATCAACAGTCAACTTACTTGGAAATGGGTCAGTTCACCACCCTTAGTCCCCCTGGTTCCCCACCATTAAGCATTGTTTTCCCTTGTTTTGTTGTTGGAAATCCCCCATTAGTTGGTTGATCAACTGCTTGACCCATATCCACTTTTGGGAATGAATGACCTTAGGGTCCCTTCGGGTCTCTACTCTTGACACTCGCCCAAGAGAACAATGTCAAGTGGATGTCTGACCTGCCTTTACTAGCACTGGAGTTCTCAACATTTCACCCGGACCTGCGAGGTTGAAACTGACCTCGAGACCACTAGCCCAATGTTGAGACAAATGGCCAAATGGCTATGGGTCAATATTAACCAGTAACCAACCAGTTCATAGGGAAAACAATGGTTAATGATGAGGAACCAGGGGTACAGGGTTTTGACCCACAGCCAAATGATCAATCAGCATGAAGCAATCGCTGTCTCGTGATTGGTGGCATCGCCATCTCGCCAGTGACTATTTCAAGTCCAAAGAATGGCACCCAGCTTGACAGACCGCGATAAATGGTGTGTTTGCGCGGATTGATGGTTAAGTATCAAAGAAGTCAGGTGATTTCTCAAAATATGGAACCCCCCAATTATATTAATATATATTAATTATAATTAATTTCTTATCGTAGTATACCATCCATTTTTTGGGACCCATTATTTTGAGAAACACCAATGTCAGGGATGATCTCATTTTAGCGTGAGCCAGGCTTCGGGAATCAAGGAGGTCGCCTGGGGCAGACCATGGTGCTCAGCTGTCAGATGGATAGATAGAGAAATACATAGAGGAAGATACGGATACGGATAGATTTGATAGATAAATGGTAGACATATAGATAGAGATAATGAGAGACATATAAAGATATAGATTCGGAGAGGTTCGATAGATAGATTTGTTGTCTTACCAGAGTTGCTTGGTTTCCAAACAAAGTCCTTTTGGTTTGCATTGCATGCTCGTATCATGCGCGCACGCTCACAAACGCGCGCACACACACACACGCCATGCCACTCATTTTTTGGTTCCACAAGCAGTTTGCTCAATCAACTCCGCACGGCGCTCTTCATAGATGGATACGAGCAGTGTGTAGGACTCCAGCCATGGTGGGGTTAGCCCTTCTCCATTTTGCCGCGGTGGAATTGAGACCTGTGATTGCCGCCGGCATGAGCACTCTCTCGATATTTGAGGCGATGTTCAAGAACACCTACAACCACCAAGTGGAGTGCACTTGCAAAGATGGTTGCACGCAGCAAGACACCATAGAAGAGCATAATCTCATTCTTCAGACTGCGATGACTAGGTTCACCCCCGGATTTTACGAAGAAGGCGAATGTACGTGGGTGCTCGTTGACATGGCAATACACTATGCCGGTGTGTTCTACTATCTCCTGGTAGTGTCCTGGGCTGTCGTTCTTTTTTCTTGCGTTGTGATGTTCCTGGTGGAGGCGTTCAAGCGACGTTTCTCTTCCGTGGCAAGTGGTGCATACTTGGTGTTCACCTTAGAATTGGAACATCGATGTCTCTACAGGGTGATTCTCCGCAGCTACACCGTGCTTTTGGTTGTGGCCTTCATCGTAGGATTGGTAGCGATGATCATTCAAACCGAGGACTTCTATCTTGTATGGGTCATTGTCCAAAGCGAAGTCATACCCATGTTTGTCCTACTTGCTTCCACGCAACAACTCCTCTCGCCTACCAACTTGAAGGAATTTTCTGCTTGGGATCTCGAAAAGATGCGGCAGATCCGATTCCGCCGTTCATGGAGCGATATCTTTGTCGACTCCAACGACAACTTGTACCATCGAATAGGCAGGATTTTAACAAAAGGGACTGGACTGTGTGAACCCTCAACACCCTGCAACCATGTAGAAACATTCCATTATGACATGGCACCCACCAGTTTTTATTTCTCGCGAATGCCGCTGAATGCCAGACAAGATCATAAAGTACTCGTAGTCACTGTAATAGTGTTTCCGCAAGACTTATCCATGAACAGCCACCACAATATTACAAAAACTACAGCGAAATCTCCAAATATACGCAAACAGGTATTTCTCAAAATAACTGACCAAAAATCTCATATTTTGGACAGCATAGCAGCTATGTATGCCATGGTGTGGATCACTCGAAAATAAAGTAACTAGTAAGAAACCATTATATTTTGAGTTCCATATCGCTTGGGAAACCCCAAATATAGAATTCTCATGCAGATTCCTTGGGGCCATAGGTGGAGCAATCATGGAGGCCGAGCGAGGCAAGTACTCGCAACTGCGTGGGCTGGTTACGCAAGACGGTGATGTCTACGACTTGATCAAGGCGATTGACTTGCCAAAGTTGATGCCAAAGGAAGTTGAAGATATGCCTTTACAACCTGGCCCTGAGAGCAAATCCATTCCTGAGGACACAAATGTGTCCATCTAAAGACAGGCGGGATAGATACATGGATGCTTGGAACGATACTTAGAAATGTCGAGTTGATGACTAATTTATGCTACCTTCAGCCCGGGAAGGGCCACCACCCGGAAATTAGCACTGGAATTCTCAAAGAGACCTTCCAGGTTGAAACTGACCTCGAGGCCACCAGCCCAATGTTGAGACAAATGATCAATCAGCATAAAGCAATCGTTGTCTCGTGATTGGTGGCATCGCCATCTCGCCTATGACTATTTCAAGTCCAAAGAATGGCACCCAGCTTGACAGACTGCAATAAATGCTGTGTTTGCGCGGATTGATGATTACCATGAGTCCGAAAGGAGTGTATTTCAGGGATGGTCTCACTAGTGGCGATCCAGACCCTAGTGGTGACAGCCCTGCCGTTCAAGATGAGTTTGCATATTTATCTATTAGCCATATCATTAATAAGATTGCAGTACCGTTCACTCAAGATGATCCAGTTCAAAATGATTGGATCAACTAACCCTATCTTTCATATACCACCCTTCACCTTTGATACGGGAGTCAGATCATGAACAACCTTTCAGACACTGATCATAAAACACGGTCAATCATCCTTGGCCAGGAGTACCACTAGTCAGCCAGGATCAACCAGAATTAATCATTATCAACACATGTCAAGACCATCAATCCCAGAAAAGAATCAAGCTTTGTTCATCATACCATGATAGCCAACACATATCACTACCAACACATATCAACACTATCCATGACTTTAAATGGCTATACTATGTGTTGACATTAGCATCAATATCACATAATGGCTTTAATGGCTGTAATATCATGCATGATGGAGCAGTACTAGCCATTATGGCCATCATACTACGCAGGAATAGCGCATCATGCATTACTGGTGGTTATAATGGTCGATCACGGCGGATGATTGTCCATTTTTATTGATGATTGATCATGTTGAAGAATGTTCAGCAATTGACAATCATCAATCATAGTTGAAACATATTGAAACTTGCAAATCATGGAGACAATGAGTCAAGCAATGCTTCGTCATGGTGAGTCCAAGGAGTCATAAAGGCTTAATTCTTCACCCTCACCCAGGGACAAGGGGCTAGCAACCGCCAGCAACGTTGTGGTTCACCATGTGATCCCAGGATGGGAGCTGCTTATGAGCCGCTGGATGGTTCACAATGCCTCACCAGTGGTGATTTTTATGACGAGCGGTGGATAAGCACTGGTGGCGGTGAATAGATTTTGAACAAGCCTTAGTCATGATGGGGTCAGCTTGCATGATCCATAAATTTCTGGAGCCATTGACTGGGATTGCTGTGTTTGGGAGGTTCGGGATACCGTCATGGTGATTCATCATCCTGGTCAACATGTTGTCCAGTCGTTCTCCACTGCCTTCTTTACCCACCTAGTAAGCCCAAAGGGTAAGGTTCGATGATGTTCGATGTACCTACGAAGTTTTCGTGCTTAAGAGTGATCAACAGATCATGGTCCATGTTTGGTCATGGTGATTTGATGTCATTCATTTCATCCATATCTATTGAGTGATGGGTATGATGTTGAAAACTAGTTGTCATGATTGAAACTATCTAAACAGTTTTCATGAACGTCACTAGATATCATGGACTTACCCATCACTGAACATTGTAAAGAATGAAAACTATTACCGCTTGTGATTGACCAGAGGTGGTTAGGGAAAAAGCAACGAGTGGTGCCGCCTGCTCCTAGGTGGAAAGGGGTGGTGAGGGGCCCAAGTGAAGCAGGCTGAGTGTGGTGGGGCCATAATCTCAGCTTGGTGGATGGTTATAACGGGTTCATGGGCAGTCACCCGCTATACAACGGGGTAAGTATGGGCAATGTTGGTCAATGATGGAGTCGATGATTACTGATGTCATATGGTATGAGGATCCACCATGAACTTCGGAAAGTCGACATGGACACTAAGCCAAGAATCATAGCCAAATGGTCCATCCCTATGCTTATCGGCAGAAGGGCACGGTGTGGTTGATCATGGCAAATGCTTCAAATATTCAAAACGGTCAATCAATGAATGCTAATTTGATTATTGTTGGCACAAAAATTTTGGCCAAGGATCAATGAGCAACCACATTAATGAAACAGAAACATTTAACCGACAATCAACGAACATTAAATCTTATTATACATTTACTACCCAACACAACCAGGTGGTCACAGGTGTTTCATGACTGGGCTCATGATGGTCCAAAAGGGTCATCGGCAGCAGCAGACTTGTCAGTTGGGCGAACCATTTTACGGATAAAGAACCAAGATGATAACCAAAACAATATGATGGTAGTATACCAAGATGATAACAAGATAATAACCGAGTGGAGCGTTTACCAAGATGACAGTATGATGGTTACTTAATGCTTGATAGCCACCTAAGTGGTTGATAACCAAAACGACAACTTGTATGGTCCAATAGTCATCACGCAACCAACAAAAGTGGGGGACATTGGTGTTTGATCAGGTTCCAGGAATGTTGATCAACCGACCGCTAGGAGTACCGTTCATGACCCATTAATGCTTTCTCATGGCCAACTTATAATGAGCTCCATCTAAGAACCGTTCAAATCGACTAAGAATGTTGAATAACCAAGTTCATTATTAATCTATAATAATGGTCAATATCCAAGTCATAGTGGTCCATTGATGCTTAGCTCATGGTCGGTTGATGGTTCGAAACGGGAGATGCAACCTCCACGGGTCCGCCGCCTTTGAGGTCAAACGCGCTTCCCAGAACTGGATTTGGAAGTGGAACCGATGACAGGAGAGCAGTGGCACCACGGCTCCCATTGCACGTTTGCACTGGATCCCTCGTTGATGTTCTTTTGAATACGGCGATGTACATACGGTGGTATCTCAAGCCATAGGGAACCCCGAAAATGGCTGGTTTATTACCATAAATGACTATTAATGGATGATTTAGGGGTACCCCTCTTTTGAGAAACCACCATACATGTGTAATCATGCCTAATCATGTGTAGATAGATGCATCATGTGGACATACCGTATTTCAACCATGAATTTTCATACACGTCTTGCTGGTTGCTTGATGGTTCCTTAGGGGAGTCTCCCAGTGTACTGAGGTTTCAACTAGTTCCCTTGTGATACCTGTATTTGTATAGTTGATATATTGCTTCTTCTATGATATTGGTTAGCCTTGGAAAGCCACAGCGCCAACATTCCTCAGTGCAGGGTAGTTGAGTGGTGATTTCGCTGGGCAGAACCATGGTTATTGACTAATCTTTGCTGAGCCGTTCGTCCCCTACTCACATCAATCATCAACTAATTTTGCAACATAGTCCCCGTTGTGATGTTTACAGGATAGGGAGTCGTCAGGGGGTCCAATGGGTGTATTTGTGCAAAGCCTTCATCCCCAAGCAGTGACCATGGTTCACTCAAATGTCTGCAACTTCAAATTTGCCTCCACAAACCAGGAAAAGCCGTCGTTTGGGCCAACGTGCAGCAAGACATTTGGAGCGGCCCTTAGTGCAAGGCCAGGATTGTGGGGATCCATCAAAACCAGGGCCAGGCAAGACTGATGATATATGCCATGGTGAAACAAGTATGGTTAATGAACTTCAAAGATGGTTAGTGATGGTTGATGATGGTTTCATGATGGTTTGTTGATGGCTGAGGATGGCGGAAGATGACTGTTGGTTGATAATTCTCCTCAATGATGGTTGATGTTGGGGTGGTAAGTCACCGTGGCCAAGAGGTAGAGCGTGCCACCCTTGGCTGGTTCTCTATACGCCCCCATGTTGGAAGAGGGCAGCCAGCCGGTTTTAACATCCCAACAAAATGAATCCACCATCATAATTAATGCTCTTGGGATGGTCTAGAACCACCAGCCACACTGAAACCACCATCTCATAGCAACCCTGGGGGCAAGATCTGCAACGCGCCCCAAGGAGGATGGATGAAGGGTCGCTGCACCAAGCAGTGCCGGTGGAGGAGGGGACAAAGATTGTCGCTGGGATGATGGCGCCCCCCGAGGTCACTCCCTGATTGAAAGGTGGGGTTGGTGGTTGATCAATGGTTGAAGATCATGATGGTTAATCAGTAGTTCATGATCATATGATCAACCACCCATACAACGCATGGTGGTTGGTCAATGGTTGGTTGAAGATAGTACCCTTTAGTAAACTAACCTGGCAATGAAACATCCATCGTTTATAGCTGATGTCCCAGAGTTTCCCTTTAAAAATGGTGATGAATCCATATCCAGGTTGGTTTACCAGAGGGTAAATCAATGGTGAATGAATAACTGGCTCACTCATGGTTGATTAGTAGTTCATAATGGTTGGTTCATAGTCAGTGGTTGGTTAACAGTCATCAATAACGCTTAAGTAGTGATGGTCAGTGGTTGATGATGTGGTTGGGTAACGGTTGGTTAAAGGCTGATGAGTGGTTAATTGATGATTGGTTATTGCGTACTTAATGATGGGTTAATCAGTAGTTAATTGTTTGTTAGTAGTGATCAATAACGATGGTTGTTGATGCCTAGTACTTGATGACCATGATATGGGTACTGGTTGGACAACAATCGTGAATAGTTGTTCATGACAGTCAATAATGATGGTGAATGGTTTGAAACTGATTGCTTCGCAATGAAGGCCCATATTGGCTTATCAGCAAAAATCTAGGGAATTCGTGAAAATGGATCTAGCGTCCATGACAGTTCACAATGTCGGTTGATAAATCGACTATGAGTGGTTGGTCAAAGGGTTGGCAAACCCTCCATTCCTATATTAACAACTTATGGTACGTGATTCTCCATTAGTGGTTGGTTAATGGGTGGGTAATCTTTGGTCAGTGCTATGTTATAGTTTGTGATGGCGAATGGTCGGCTACTGCTTCGCAGTTGGTGATTAGCAGCGACCAACAAGGAATTCTGTAACGGATAATTAATCAGCAGCAAAGATGTAACAACATATCAAATTGATGCTTACAAGACAAAGATATGTGCAAGGATATAACCAGGATAGAACAGCATATTATTTCGCTCGGTATATGAACCAGTGGAATCTAGCTAATGAGGATAATTCCACTGGTCAGTGATGGTAGCTCAGCTACCAACCAGTAACTGGTTGGTAAATGTTGGTATGTCCTTTCGCTCCGTAGTTGTTCAGCAACAGGACAATGGTTGGTTGATGGTGGTATCGCCTGATATCGCTGATCATGGTAATCATCCACACCAACCAACCCCATTGGAGAAGCTTGGTTTATAGCCAGCATTCCCGGCAATCAAGTCCCCATTTGACAACAATAGGGTCATGTAGAGCGATTTTGGCTGGTATACGGTATATGGTTCTATTGTTGGTAACGCATTATTACTGAGTGCTCAACCAACAACCAACCATCATTGGTTTGCTCAGAACTGTTTGTTCTGAATGGTAGATTCACAATTACCACTATTAACCATATGGTGGTTTCCAAAATAGGGGTACCCCCCGAATCAGCTAATCTAAACCATTTATAGTAAGAAACCACGCATTTTTGGGGTCCCCTATGGCTTGAGAAACTCCCATATGGATCTATCCTTACTGCGACTACAACCTGCCGTGTTGCATCATCTCCTTGTCACCGCGATGATTTCTGCCGCGGCAACGCCCCGAGGCTGCCAACTTTTGGGTCCATCCCTTTGAGTATCGCGACTTGGCGCAGCAGTTGATGACAAGCCATTGATTCAAGCCCAGAAGCATACTAAATAGTTAGATGCTATTCATATGGCTATGGGTCAATATGAAAGAGCAATCATCTTGGATAATGACCAACAGCCTATAGGGATAACAATGGTTAATAATGGGGGAACCGGGGGTACAGGGTTTTGACCCACTGAATAGTTAGCTGGTTGGTGGTTTCAAACATGTTTTATCTTCACTAGTAATCATTAACAAATGGTTGGTTGACTAATGATTTTCAAAGGGGGTGGAACCACCAACGAGTTAGATGCTATTCATATCAGCAACTATTGTTGCATATTGTTACTATTCAGCCACTGATGCTGGTTGACAAGCAGGCCATTTTGATGCTCAATGATCAACAATGGGTGGTATGACACTGTTGGTAGACCCTCCCAGGTAGGGGTTGGATGACCAGTTTCATATTGGGATATGGCAGGGTCCGTTGTTCGTTTCCCAAAGGGTATTGGTTGAGGTTGATTCTATGGCAAAGGCAATGCTGACAAGTTGATTAAAAACGGGGCATTCTACAGTGATCTCTCTGAAAGACAGCCAGTCATTATTCAGTCATGATTTGAGGACAAGCTGATGATGGTTTAAAAAGCCAACAATGGTTGATATGGGGACTGGTTAGCAGCAATGACAGGCATGACGACAGCAAGAATAGCACCCACCAACGACAACAACAACCACCATGCACAAATCAGCTTCGATAATATCGGCTTGTATTCAAAAGTAATTACGGTTGCGCCACAAACACATCGGCATCATCATGAGCAGTAATAGCAGCAAGGCTGGCATGTAATTCTAGGCATTCAATTTGATTAGGACTTAGTAGCTGATGGAGTATCAAGTCAAGTGCTGCTGTTTGGTAATGTAAACCCCGGATCCGGATTAACAAATCCCTGGTTGATTAGTAGGGGGTATCCCCCAAAAGCCTTGGTTCTCAATTTAAAAGGGACACCCCAAGAAATAAACCTAGGGTTTATTACTCCAGGGTTAACATTATTCGTTGGTGTAATGTAAGTTGCAAGGAAATACTTTGAACATGAACCAGTACCAGAAGACCGGATAGAGCAAGAAGACCTAGGGCAATTCATCGTGGTTCTTGGCCTATCCCCTATGCTCATCCTCGTTCCTCTACCGAACAAGCCTACTCATCAAGGGTTGATGATCGTCAATGGGGCCGACTAAACAGCCCTTCGTTCCGCAGGGAGCTATCGGAGAAGGCGAGTCATGACATATGCGACCTTCAGCTATGGCAGTCCTCCTTGGTGCTTCACATCGCTCGAAAATCCACCATGACTCGGGCTGCCGTGGGGAAATCCAACCAATGTAAGCAACAACGTAAGCCATCACAAATCCACGGCCAATAAACCACTACTCAATCATCATCAAACCATGATCATACCATTTAGATATATACACACTATAAGCGAATGAATAAGTAGATATGAATGTTCATACATTACAAATGAATAAAATAGATAGATAGACATGGTGTTTGTAGCTGAACTCGTCATCAGCGGAGCTCCAGCTCCCGCGCCCCAGGTTCCGCAGAGCGTTTCTGCAGGGACGATGCTGATGATGGGTGAAGCCAGTGAGTTAAAAAGAGCAGATGTCCGAGTCAAGCTGGGTGAGTCACGTTTGTCAATGGTGGCTGGTGATGGCGTTGGTCAATATTGTTATTGCTGCTTGCCGTCGGTCAATATGGTCATCTTTGCTTACTGTCAGCTAGTGTCAATGATGCTTGTTTCTGATGTCGCCGGTGAATCGTTGTCAATTGCTGATTGACAATGTGTTTTCTGCCGAGTCATGTGAGGTGAGGGGGTCATCTCTTAAGCACGCTTTATAGTTTGACTAATATGTTCATTACTGAATATTTTCGGTTACCCCCACTTGCCAGTCAAGTTGTGGTACGTAGTTTCTAAGGGGTCCCAGCCACTAAAAAGGCACAAACATGTTTTGCAACTGCGACTCTGCGGGGAGGTGGCATAATGAAGTTTGATTGCACAACAGTTGGTGGTAGCTGACGCGATGTGTGTTCTCCACAGGATGTTTGCATATTTGCATGTATATTTTCTTGCAAGTATCATATATACATGTATTTACATACATAATTAAGTGTATAGCTATATGTACACCTACATTTGCGTATAGATGTATATGTTATATGTGTACTACACGTTACTTTCAATGATTTTGTAAACGTTTGGTGTTTTGTTCATACCGGATGTGGTGTGTACATCCTATGTTAATACAACCTTGATCTCTCATGTATACAGTTCGTATGTCTAGCATCGTACTTGATGGTGTCAAGTACGTGCTTACATAGAAGTATTACATTGTTTTTACATCCGCCTTTGGAAAGAAGCAGACGCCTTTGTGTGCCCCCCTTGGCCACTAGTAATCCAACTGAACATGTTGGCACCCAAGGTCACTCAGACTGCGGGTTCCTGTGGCAATGTGCCATGCTGCTTGGCTGTGCCGCCTGGTAGGCTGGTTGGGTGCGACATTGAACAGCCAACGGTAGTTATATAAGCCATCTACTTATGGACATAATCAGCTGGTTTAACATGGTTATTAATGGTTAGTAATAGGGGATGATAACCAACAATAATGGTTAAACAACTACTGGCTGGTGGTTTTTAGCCTTAATAATAGCTAATAATGGGGGGATTGTAAGTAACAATGGTGGTTAAACAACTACTGGCTGGTGGTTTTAAGCATGTGGTATTTTCCCTAGTAATCATTAACAATTGGTTGGTTGACTCATATTTTGTATAGAGGTTAAAACTACCAACCAGTTATACTTGTAGGATTTGCCATGAACAAGCATAACTACATAGGAACTAGGCACTGATATGGTATGGTAATAGGTAGGACCTGACAATCACTGAGCAGTCATTCATTACAACCAGCAACTAGTGCTTTTATACTTGTTTAAAAGCGAGAAATCATAGGGATAATGACCGACGATAATGATGAAACAAGTACTAGTTGGTGGATTGATTGACACATTTTGTAGGATTTACTGTACAATCAACAAACATAGTTGCATCGTATGGTGATAGGCAGGGCAACCATTGACTAGTGGTCAAATACAACCAACAAGTCGTTGTATAAGTTTGTTTATGTAGTTGTGTAACTATGACCAATGAACAATCAACAAGATATACCACTATCCGTAGGACACAACAATGACTATTATAGGATCAACTGTGATCAGTCAACTATCCATAGTTGGTTGTAGGATATACCACTATCCATAGGACATATAACTATGATTACTGCTTTTGTTTCACTCCCAGCACGAAAATTGCAACAACAAGGAACAACACGGACCGACCAGAGCTTGTTTTGTTGGCAAGTGTCGGCAATTATAAGCAACCATAACTAACAGTCAGATAATCAATCATAATATGGATATGGCAACCAGGTTGGTTGGTTGGTTGAGTGGTTGTTTGATGGGGTATGGATCACTTGAGAAACAGAAAACAGATAGGTAAAGATTCCATCAAGGGCGGCTAGTCACCGTAAGTTTGTGTAGTTGGTGGACAGTTTGGTTCAGTGAAAATATCAACTATCCATCGGTCGGGGCTGATACTGTAGATCAATGTGGGTGTTTCTCAAAATAGGGAAGCAAAAAAATGGCGGGTTTATTGCTGTAAATGGCTCATAGAGGATGATTTAGGGGTCCCCCTATTTTGAGAAACCACCACATGGTTAGGAATTATAGTTTAGTATTTTTGGTCAATAGCCATGAGCAAGGAACATGGGATGATTTGCAATGAATGATACTCTGGCCCATGAAATCATATCCTTAAGCAGTCCTGCACCTGTTGACGGTGGTCAACCGTCAACAGGTGCCGGACTGCTTTATTGTGCTGAGAAGGTTCGACTACAGACTTTCAGCACACAATTTTTTTCAATGACAGCTTGCCTTAATTTCGCACGAATTGAAAAAGGGCGTGCCGATATCCAAGGAATGCAGCCTACCCGTTGTGTCTCCTGAGAAGCTCGGTAGTGGAACTGGGTCTTCTGGAAAAGGCTGTGACTTTTATGGCCTCTCATTTGTGAAGGATGGAAGGCATCCGAAGGCTCCGCTCTGTACAGCAGTGGCCACTCTTTGGGCCCATGAAGCGCCAGCGCCTTCATCTGAGATTGCTCCAATGATCATGGGTAATGAAAGAAGAAATAGTTCGGCGGGGGAAGGAGGAAGTTGCAATGACCATAATAACTGAAAACAGGACAAAAAATCTTGTCTGCTTCAAGTGCAACTGAGAGACAGAGGAACAGACTAAGATGGAGACATGCAATGATTGCTTTTCAATCCGTGGCCAGTGCATCCTCAGACCCTGTAGCAGTGCGCATCATAGCGGCTGATGCAGAAGGGCTGTGCAAAGACCTGTGGCCACTGCTGATGGCAATGATGGTGTTCGCCGGAAACCAATCCTGCTGGGTGAGTTTTGCATGACCACGACCCTGGAGAATTCATGGGGCTGACTCTGGTGGTCACCATCATGGTGCTCAATCGTGCTAATAAATCGAAGCCGAAACACGTTGAGCTTGGCTCGTTTTGTTGCTAAGGTGCGCATTCTTTTCTTCCATGAGCAATCAGTAAGCAGTACATTTTGATTCACTACCACTCCTCATCGTTGTTGGCTGTCATCCTCTACTCCCCACCATAATTGATCATTCCCAATCATGCAAGTCATTAGGAATTTATAGTAATTAATAAACCAAGCATTTTGGGGGATCCCCTATTTTGAGAAACCCTCACATGGATCATGAATGATTCAGGGGGCCCCATGGCTTGGGAAACCGCCCTACTAACCTCAACTTCAGCACCTGCTTCGTTGCGTCGAGTCATCATCCACCACTCCCACAGCGCAGTGCTGCCGTGCTGCCGCAGCGAAACCGCCCGGTTCACCGACTGCTGAGGTCACAGCGAAAGCTTGGTGAAGCGTCCTTTCAGTCACTGGGCGAAACGGCGGCCCTAAAGGTCTGGTAGATCCGCCAGCCGGTGCCACCAAGAGGCAACCAGTGGATGTTGTCCTTTATAGGTTGTGATATCATAAGTTACTATAAGCTTAGGCTAGTGGTATATCAAATAGGGCAACAACTAATTATATATAGGTATATGCAGTTGCCACAAGCTTAGTCATTATTTGTTGTTATCATAAGCTTGTGATTTACTGGCGGATCACAATGGTTTGTGATTTACTGTGACATGGATTTGCCATGCATTTGGAACTGGGGTGGATTTTTGTTGTTATATGTCGGTGATTAGCAATACTAGAGGTGGGTAGTGACCGCAAGCCAAATAGGGGAATGGGTTCATTTCTAATGTTCCCCTCTTCTCGTTATTCAGGGATCATTAAACCCTAGCCTAGCCAATTGATAGCTCAGGTTCTCATCTTCTATTTCTTCAGGCTTTATGATGTAATAGCCCAATCCTATAGCAGTCACTAGCCCATTCCATGCGTCTTTAGCCCA
This sequence comes from Symbiodinium kawagutii, assembly GCA_009767595.1. Classification (NCBI taxonomy): domain Eukaryota; class Dinophyceae; order Suessiales; family Symbiodiniaceae; genus Symbiodinium; species Symbiodinium kawagutii. Next base: position 11,394 of record VSDK01000618.1, on the reverse strand, counting down.
CTTCTTCCAACTGGAAAACCCTTCTGCGATACCTTTGGGATCGTGGTTGGTTGGCGGTTGATCTGCGATTGTACCTACCCGTTTGGAACCTTTATTTTGATCTACTGTACACCCTTTGAACAACTAGAAGAACGGCCAGAACTCCCAAGTCTCCTTGAAGTTATGCTGGATCTACCCCGTAAAGTTAAGGTAGTCTATACCCATAATGTGATCTACTAATTTTGACTTCCCATCATGGGTCCATGAAATGGTATACGGTAGTTCAAACGAGGTTAATTTTCTATCCACCCAAAAAGTTAGAGACCCGGTGTTGAGGAGGATGTAAAAATTCACTTCCAAAGGCCGAAAAACACACCGTCTTTTGCAGTTATGGTCCAACTATAGCTAGTTAAGTGGTACTTGCCCCTAGTTACCCCTAGTTACTTAGCCAATTAATAGTGGTAACCCCTGGTTGGGGGCCCACCTGAGCCATCCGGTGGGTCTTCCCATGGGGGACACGCAGCGCAGTCACTAAGGAGGTCAACGGAATGTCGTGGACTTGGCCCGAAAGCTCAGGATGTCAGCGCCGTTTCCTGAAAATGGCAGCAGCTGTCCGGTTGTCCATATGACCTATGAAATGCTGATATGGGTATGGGTCAATCTCAAGCAACCAATAATGGGGGATAATGGCCAACAATAATAGTAAGGGAAACAATGGTTAATGATAGGGGAACCAGGGGTACGGGGTTTTGACTCACAGCCATGTAGATGTTTATAGTGATAGGTAGTATGGACAAACTTAGATTTAGTGATATATGGATTTCTAGTGGTTAATTTGCATGGAAATAGTCTTGATTAATATTGATAGAAACATTGATTGCTTTTTGGAAAGATTGAACTATGGCTTGTAAATGTTTATAGTGGTCAATAGTGACGATTATATCTTTAGTCATGGGGCGTGTAGGAATATTTCATAGTAATTTAGAGTGGTTCATATGATTGAAAAATTAGTTCGAGCAATGGTAATTGGTTCACAGCAGTTGATATTGATACAACCTATAAACTGCCGATATTTGGTTCATACTTATTAGAATCGATAGCTATATCAACAGTTGTTTGGTTCATAAAAGGTGATTAATTCGGGCTTCTTGTGATCCTGTTATTGGGAAATTTTAGGGCCTTCTTAGGAAGCTATAAATGCATGTTCTCCAGGTTCGGTCCTTGGTATGGGACCATTTATTTCACCAAGGACGGAATCGAACCAACTGCTGATTTTTTCCAACTGGACATTCAGACGCTGCCATTTGTAGTAAGGAAACCATTGCTCTCACAGGGTACCCTCACTTTTTGAGGCACCCGCATGCTTCGGATGGCCCTTGCTGTTTTCAAACATTGTACGATTATACCCACGTCCGTTGATGATCCCAAAAACTTTGGTGATATGCACATGATTGTTTTGTTGTTTGGACCCTACACTTGGAGCAGTTTCTTTAAACAACATCGTTTAGATACAGTAATATTAATGAGCCATAATGGGAGATCCAGTTTACAGAGCAACATGTTCATTTAATTCTAGTTATAGATCTAAGGCATGATCTTATACAGACTTTTGCACCGTAATAACATATCGTTAGCAACCCCCCTTTTTTGATCGCAAATTCTTCAGCCATGGGTCGCTATGGTTATGCCCCACTGGTGCTGGCGTTCGCCCTCAGGTCATGCCCGAAGGAATGGAAACCATCACCGATGTGGCCCGGGCCTTTGGACTCGCTGGTGGTGCTTGGCGTTTCACTGCGGTTGTTGCTTCACTGCCATTAACATGGCCAGCTGGGTCAAGCAGTTCACCATGAATAATGAAGGATGATTCCCAAGAATAGCACGGAGATGATTGACATGGCTATGGGTCAAGCAGTTAACCATCAAGTTTTTGGAAGATTATTCCCAACAATGGTGGGAAAATGAATGGTATATTATGGTACACCAAGGGTACGGACTTTCGACCCACAGCCATATGATGTTTATGTTCTTAATGTGAGTGTTGATGTGTTCGTTGCTTATTGCTTGTGGTAATTTGTGGTTCTGGTTGTTTTTTGTTGATAGGCGCGTCCCTCTTGAAATATCAGTTTGACACACTATTGTTTCTGGTCCCTACTGTCCATTTGCCAAGACCGGACCTAACCGTTTGTCACAGTAGGTTTCCGTTCTAGCTACATCCAAGACCTGGCTCCATAGCCGCAAGCAGATAACCAGGTTGAAAACCTACGTGCCTACTTGGTGCGTCACTGGGATGCACCACCAGTCACCAGTCGTAGGCAGTATTTGGATCAACCCATCAGTTGCACGTGTTTCGGAGCCACAGCTCGTTGTTTGCAACCACCACTACCACCACCACCACCACAGTAAGGCAATCACATTTGACTAGCATTGCTCAAGTTGATTCGCCAGTGTTCTTCCGCACTTTGTGGGAAACAATTGTCGACGGTCATTCTCCATTATTGACCGATGTTTTTGACAATGATTATTTATCGTTTAACAATGGCAATACCAATTTTTGGAGGGTGAATTTATTAGGACCTACTTGCTGGCCCCATGCGTTGAATTATGCTTGAATTATGATTAAGCCACTTCGAATCATCCCACGCTCAGGTTTTGGATCATGAAGTTTATATAGACCAGTTTGAAGTTTGAACCGTCTGAATGACAGACCATGTTTAATGACGTTTAGTCATTGTTATTAATGGTGATCAACCATCATCAGAATTTAAACCACTCTGTGTTCCTGTCATATTGATGTGTTGGATCTACATTGCAGGTTATTGTGAACCATCTTATGTGAAAATACTTTCTTTCTACCAATGACTCGTTCGCCACCCATCATCGTTTGTGGGCATTAATCATCATTTGTCATCATTGAATAATCAGTGAATCATAAACCATCAACGTCCATTAAAAGAAACATCTGAACAAATTTCCGCCCATTATTAGGCATCATTAGCCATTATTAGCCATCATTAGCCATCGGTATATAAGCATCATTCACCGTCACTTTCCATGTCATCCATGGTGGGTAACTTGTGCCCATTCGGGTTGACGACCAACCGCAGCCCAGGTCACCCACACATTTCTGCTGGGAGGTGTGGCTTTCCCTGAGCTTTCTTGGCGGTTCTAAATATCCAACTCCAATTTTTTGTGCTTTACTGATTGGTGGTTTCAAACTTGTTTTTATTTTCCCTAGTGATTTTCAACAAATGGTTGGTTGACTTTTTTGAATAGGGGTTGAAACCACCAAGCAGTTTAGTATAGGAGTTTAAGATAGAGTTTTGTTACTCATTATGGTGACGAATTTCAACGTGTATATATATTTTATAACGAGTCAGAAAGTAATCAGTCTTATAAACTAGGACTAGGATTTTCCTGGATGCAGTAGATGGCTTTGCATTGATGGTCCAGCCTACTATTTCCAGAATAATGAGAAATGTGTCTAAATTAACGGTAAGTTGGATGACAGCGAATGAATGTGATTCGGTTCGAAGAATGCCTTATAATGGACAATCAATGCTTAATAGTGGGGTTGATCAATCAATTTAAGCGGGGATGAATATTGGATCACCAGCAATGACGGCTGCAAGATGAAACAAAAGGACTCGGATGGGCATCCATGACCACCCAATGCTATGATCGATACTTGTGGATTTGATCATCCATCTGAGTTTGAAGGATTTGAAAAACCCGGCAACATTAATTGCACGCAAATATAGATATCTAACATATATATATATATATTTATTTGGTACCCCCCCCCCCAAGACCTACACTTTTTACAATTTTATTGGTATTTACAGTGTTTTATGCATATTTTTGTCTTACAAAAAAAGACTAAAAGATTAAAAGAAATTGACCTCATAGGAGATCCCTCTATCATGCCTGTTGAAAACTAGAAACCAAAAAAACAAAAATAAACAAAACCAATATTTTGAAACTCTTTGGTGGGGGTCTGGAGGAAAAACCAAAAAAACCTTGAGAAAACCAAAAAAAACAATATTTTGAGACTCTTTGGTGGGGGTCTGGAGGAAAAACCAAAAAAACCTCGAGAAAACCAAAAAAAACAAAAAAACAAAAAAAACCAAT
>VSDK01000599.1:337405-368384 GCA_009767595.1 Symbiodinium kawagutii | reverse complement strand
TATATATATATATCGACAAATAGATTGATAGAAGGACAGCTAAACTGTTGCCTGTGCTACCTGGATTGTTTTGACGCATGGCCATGCCGTAAGATAGGTTCCACTTGCTTTTCTTGCCATCACACAGCTGATTGGGCATCAAAACCGGACCTTGGGCCACTGATTCTTGTGGGTTTCATGAGAACCGACCTGGTGCGGGGGCGATTTTATGAGCCTCGGGCACTTGGGTTTTGTCCGGGATTGTGGCTTATTCTTTCGGCAAACAATCATATTAAATTAACTATCGGGCAACAACCAGTTCTAGTAGATAACTATTGTTAAACGTCTTGTGAACCAACTACGAGTTATACTCATAGCCACTACCACTTTTAGAGTATGAACCAACTACGAGCTGTACTCATAGCAACCAACTTCTAATGTCTGAGTGCCCCTGCTTCTACCAAGGTCACCAGTCAACCACAAGGGACAGCCATGGAACTGAGCTCGTGGGGCTGCAAGATGCAGCTGCCGGAAATGGTCTCAAGCTATTGGCCTCGCAGGGAAAGCTATTGAGTCTCTGGTAAACATCGGTAGGAACTTGGCAAAGCAGTTTGGTATAACATAAACATAAATGAATAGATATATGTATCAACGTCACCATCATCATCATCATCATCATCATCATCATCATCATCATCATCATCATCTTAGCAGCTTGAAACTAGTGTATGGGAAAATCAAAAAACATCCATTAATGATAAAACATAATCACACGCCATTAATGATAAAACATAATCACACGAATGTCATTGTAAACATACAGAAATTATGGGTGTGTGCCGTGTTTGCGTATGTGTTGTGTACATGTTTCTTGCGAACAATCATGATGACGATAATGGCTATGTACCTGACATACTACAGCAGTTGATCATTGAGTGCAATCCATCGCCATCGTCTTTGCTATACGGGCTGAGTACTTCTGGTAGTTGGTACTTTGTAAACATCATCAGATCTCATGCTGTTGGTTTCAACTATCCCGAAACATGCAAGCGGCATAGTTCGTCATCTCAAATATGGAACATGCAAAAACATACAACTGGATTTGTAGTCTGGGGACACCTTTGTGATAGGTTGTACAGTTCTTAAACACACTCAATCAACACCCTCCTGTTGCTTGATGCGGATCAAAACCAACCTCACCAAAATTCATCCTGTTTGCCAGGGCTGATGACAGGAACGGGCCTGTAAAGGATGTAGCAAATAAGTGAAGGGTTTTCCAGTGAGAATTAATTTATGGAGAACCTTAGATGTACAATAACACATTGCATAATACCTTGCCCGTTTCGGAAATTTGACTATGCATCCAAACCAAAAAATGGAAACGGGATCGTGCGCGTCATTGGTCAAAGATTCGTGTCAAGGGTTTTGAGATGCTATCACCAGAAGCCAACGTTCCTGTCATTGTCTCATCCATTTTTATCAATCACTGAGATTGGTTTGGAGTCAAGCCAGAAAATGCAGAAATCACTTTGATTGGTTGTCAACCAAAAACCACTATTAACCATAGCTAATCAACCTACAGTAGTTGTTTACCCAACCATCATCAACCCTGAAGTAACCATCAATGAACTAACCAGTATCTACTGAAATGATCAATGACCTAACGGCATCTCCACTACTGAAATCATCATCCACTAAGCTCCCCAGCTAGGTTCATCCCTCGTTACCCTGGTCACTCCCCAAGGGTTGATCCATTCGGCCACCGGCTGCCTCCTCATGGGAGGCCAACATCAACCGTCACGTGGCCCCGGCCCCGGCAGGTGCCATTGCTGGTTGAAGCAGCTGGTACTGGTGATGAACCAACTGACGGGTGATCAACCAGTGGTTGTGTGATTAACCAGTGGTTGTGTGATTAACCAGTGGTTGTTTGATTAACCAGCTGACTAGTCATTACTCATCATGAACCAGATGGTCTTTTATTGACCACTAGTTGTCAGAGCTGTTTTTTTCAGCATTGGCATGTCACTCAACCTGTCCGAAGCAGAAAAAAACACTGGTCATTGGTGGACACATTCAGTTCTTGATGCTTGCTGAGGTTCCTCCAGCTCATGGGATGGGTCATCATTTATTCAGCTAAAGCCACAGAAACATTGCGCAAACAAAATGGCTGTTTTGGAGGAAACGGATCTTCTAGGTGTCTAGGTTCATGCTCTATGTCATATGTCAGTATGGAAATCATGATGTTTGCCACTGTCAACATAACTGCAAGTGGAAGGGTAGTTGCATCATGTCAGGTATACTCCTGCAGTTTGCGGCTATCCAACTCTTGAGTCTTTTCTAATAATCAATCTAAGACTTCTTTGAGCCTTAGCGATTCTGAGTAGAGCTTGATCGGGCAAAGGCCGGAGGGTTCGGGGCATCGAGGTATATGGTCGTTGGATTCCGATAAATCAATTGGACGACCATGCCCAAAACAATGCCCAAACAACAAAGGAACAGCATCACCAGTACCATAGCTCAAATGCAGCTGCATGGATGGACCCTTTGAAGATTTTGAAACGATCTCTCAAGTTCTGTCCGAGAAGGTTTATGGTCCTTCTGGCAAACTAACCTAGAAGCGCAACATCCATCATTTGGATATGTGCCAAAATAGTGGCACCCCCAAAACCAATGGTTTCCTACTAAGGTGGGTTTTTGATTAGCCAATTTTGGCACATGCCTATTTCTCGATGATTCACCTGATGATAGTCCTGATTTTCCAGCAATGATGGTCTACTGGAGCGCGATTTTCAGTTCCATCGTGGCTGGCCATTATCCGCCATCATTCCATGGCTAGTCATGGTTTGTCATGGATTTAATGGTTTACAAATGGTTGATAATTTGGCTCTCAACCAATTTGAACTCATTTACTACAGCATTTCCCATGATGATAAGTTCCATCGGCCATTTGCCATCATATCACCATGCCAACCATCATGAATCGTCAACTGCAATCATAGAACGTCAGCCAGTATCGTCAAAACAGTTGAACAAATTGTGGATATGATACTTCGTTAATTATGATCAGTTAATGTCGATTGTTCAGCCATTATGATTTACAATATTAGTTTTAATCTTCATAATCAGATTTTAAAGAATATATAATCAAAACAATCCACCATTGCAACTGTCATCATCAGAACCATCATTCCAACCATTGAAACCATTGATTTACCCAAAAAACAAAAGACCATAATCAGCAACAATCATAAACAATTCAGTAAACAACCACTGTAAACCACTTAGCATAATCATCAACCATTATTAACCAGTTGTCTTGAGGTCATTATAAGTACTAGTTACAAACCACTGTCAACCATCACGAACCACAAATCCACCATTACAAAGCATTCATTATGAATTAACCGTATCTTTACCAAACTATTCACCATCTATCAACCAGTCATTAAACATGAATCAACCATCAATTCACCATCAATTGACCACCAACTAACCATCAATTAACCACTACCAACCACTATTAACCACTCTTAACCATAAATTCTCCATCTCCAACCATCATTTTCGTTGCCTCCCTAGCCTCCACGTGAGCCCCCCCTGGGGCACCCCCCGGCCAGGCCGGGGCGGCGAGTGTAACGCAGCAGCTGCATGGGTTCCGAGAAAGCGCTCACCTGGGACCAGTGGCACCGGGTGGTTGAACCACCCATGGTTACCCATTGATCATGGTTATTAATCCAATGGTGGTACCATGGGGGTTCAACCACCTATGATGGTCCATGGTTGAACCACCCATGATTAACCAGGTTATTAATAACTATCCCATGGTTAATCAACCTCTTATGGTTATAAACCATTCATAACCTATGGGGGGCATTGACCCGACATGAGAATGATTGACTGCTTGGTTCAACCATGGATTGCGAACGGGGGGAATGATGAACTGGTTGGCTGGTGAATCACCCATGATTACTGGGGGATGGCTTTCGGGGACTGGTTGATGGTTGCTTGGGGATTGAGTGGTTGATGGTTGCTTGGGGGGATTGACCCGACATGAGAATGATTGACTGGTTGGTGCTCACCGCCCATGGTGAACTAGTGGTGAAGAAAAAAAATGCTGTGGTTGATATGTTTAAGAATGATCATTACTGCATGGGGTGCTCACCACCCCTATAAAAATTTTAATCAACCAACGATTTGTTAATAATTCCAATGGAAACTGAATAATGGTTGAAACCACCAGCCAGCTACAATGGTTATAGGCTGAAAATGGGCTGATACTGGCTCAAAATGGGCTGAACATTTGGTTCAACAAGGGCTGATAATAATTAAGAAATGGGCTGTTCATACTATACCTGATAATAATTCGAAATGGGTTGAACATGGGCATTACCCTCTGGTAGACCAACCTGGTTGCGTGGAAAATCCATTGTTTACCGTGGTCTTGCCTATAGAAACGTGGGGGGGTTCTAGTTTCCAGGTCAGTTTACCACAGGGCAATGGTTCTTGGCTGATAATGGTTAAACATGGACTGAACATGGATAAATATATAGGCTCATAATGGTTGATGATGGGCTGACAATAGTTATGTAAAGATGATCATTTTGATCCAAAATGTGATCCTGCAGTAGATATACTATCAGCTACTGGACCATCCCCAAGCTCGGTCAATGGCGGCTGAACATGGGGGAAATTTGATCTACTCCAGGATGACTATCATGCCTGGTCGGTTTCAAAGGCAAGAAAACTCAAGCAGTTTGTCAATATGAACAAACACTTGGAAACATAAGATGGCATGCTTAAGTTGTCTATGAATCATGATAGTTCAATGTTGTTCCTAAGTCATGCTCATGCTGGTTCGTTATGGGTGATCAATGATCGGTGTAGCTCAGAGTGTCTCGGAGTTTGGTCGTACACTGTATATACTTATTGACAGGGAGGTTGTATGGGATGGCAAGCTGAACGTTTTAAAAGTCTTTACGGAACTGTTGGCGGTTGTCACGCATTGAAAAACACCACATGAATCCCGCAAACAAAATGAATCATTCATGGTCACTAAAAACATTCTGAGTAGCTAGGCGTCAACTTCTTGATGTTGTACGAGTAACGAACAGTTTGTTTCCCTTAAGGAATCTGGACTTCCTAGGTATAGCAACATCCGGAACCATCCTTAGTGTCCTAATTCTTCGCTGCTCCGTTTCTATTGGATGGTTGATTACAAGCCCAACTATGCTGTATGAGGTAGCCCATGAGTTAAAGTCAATAGGTAGTAGTGAGTCAAACATGTTACTATGTTCTACTGTCATATATCTAATATGTCCCAATCCTATTCCTAGAAGCCACCACATACTCTTTGGGCTTTCTCTTTTTGCTATTAAAACATATAGTTGACATTAGTTGACTACTTCCTATTGACTTATACTTAACCTGTTTCCCACATATCATTTTTTTCAACCAGTTCTAGTAGTAAGCCTAGTAAGCCTAGTAAACCAACCATTTTTGGGAGGTCCCTATGGCTTGAGAAACACCCATGACTACAAGTTGAGAACAACCATAAGTTTGTTGCCGATTATACCCTATCTATCTGTCTATCCATCTATCTATCATTAACCATGACTGACCCCTATAAACACCTTATTGGAGAACCTATGCTGGTTTCGCAAAATGTGGGACCCCCCCGCATCATCCCATATTGGCCTGGTTGGTGGTTGAACCACCCCTACAACAAATATGAGTCAACCAACGATTTGTTTAGAATTACAAGTGGGAAAATAAAAACATGTCAATCAAACCACCAACTAGTAGTTGTTTGCCCATAACTTGGTTGCTTATCATTCACCATCATGAACCATCATCAACCATGGCTTCCCTATCATCCAACCAACCAGCTGCTGTTTGAAACCACCAACCAGTTAACCATTTTCAACCCCAGTTACTCCCTATTATCAACTTGGTTTCAACCGTCATTACCAACCAATTAAACATTATTAAGCCCAATTACTCCCTATTATCAACATGGTTTCAACCACTACTAATAATTATTAACCCCAATGAATCTCTATTATCCACCATCATCAACCAGTTTTTGGCTATTTTTAGTACCAAACACCATCTATTTTGTGGGTCAGGCTCACCCGCTCACCCCAACTCGCCGGGTCGCAGCCGTCAGCGTGGCCCCGGTGGGCAGAATTGGAGCTGAGCGCAAACTGTGGCTGGGCGATCCTGCGGTGAGGGTGGCTGGTGATGAAGAGATGAGAAGGGTTGATTCAGTGGTTTATGGTTCTTAATAACGGTTATATTGGAGAATATTGGTTGATTCGATGGATGATAGTGGTTAATGAGGGTTGATATTGGAGAATAATGGTTGATGAATGATGGTTGACAGTGGTTAGTGGTGGTTAATTGTGGTTAATAGGGGTTAATGGTGGTCAATACTGGTTAACAATGGTTCATAGTGGATAATGATGGTCAATGATGGGTGATAGTAGAATGATGAGGGTTGACTAATTCTATGGTTAATAGTTGTTAATAGTTGATTAATGTGTGTTAATTGTGGTTAATAAGGACTAATCGTGGTCAAGGGATGATGGTTGAAAGTGGGTGATGATGGCCGATATGGGCTAATGATGGTTGATAATGGTGGAGGAGAGCTGATAATGGTTCACAATGGTGGAGAAGTTTTGGTAGCTGCTGAGAAGGGTGGATGTTTGATGAGACTTCAGTGATGGATTGATGGTGGTTGCTGATGGTGTATAATTGTTGATGATGATTTAGGTTCCTTGAGCCACTTGTTGGTACTGGTTGATAGGAATCAGCAGTTCAAAGTGGTTTCTGGTTGAGAAGAGTTGATAATAGCAGAATTCGTCATTGACTTCTGTTGTCAATTATGATTGACCATTCTGACCATGGGTTCAAACCATTGTTCACCATGTTTGAAACAACAGCAACCGCTGCCATTACAACCCCTGTATCCTCATCAGCCTTTTCACAATCGTGCTTGGTGGACCTCAGCTTCTCATGGACGATTTCCAAAATACTCTCTATACAGTCTATACATATTAGCTGGACACCGGGCTGGCTCGCAACTCAAACATGTGTGCAATATCAAATACCTTGGTTACCATCATCAGCCATTCATAATGATTTCAAATTGTTAACGGCTGACTATCTCTGCAATGGCTCTGGCCACCCTGGCGCTCCAAGCCGCTTCATATCTCTGAATGCTTTCTCAACGACATACAGCCGCTTTACATGAAGTATACCCTGTGAATATAAAAAAATCAAACAAAAATCAAACAAAAATCACACATAATTAGTATATATATATATATCTACATTGTTAATATCCTGCGAATAACTTCGTGAATTTCCTACGGTGCATGGTGACATGGCTGCAACGCTGCACGATCTGCTCGCCTGGATCCCCGGGCGCCGGCGAGGAAACGTCACGCGCCAAAGTGGCCAGGCCCGACCGGAGGCGATCCACGGGCACGTCCTCACAGGCACTGCGCCAGGTGGGTCAGCAGTGGCGCCTGGTGGTTGACTGGTTGGTGGTTGAACCCATGGTTAACTAGTGGCTGATAATGGTTGATAATGGTTATAAATGGGTGGATTTTATATGGTAATAATGGTTGCCACACTTCGGTCGTCCGCCCCCCGCGCAATGCAGAGACGGTAATAATGGTTGATAATGGTTGATAATGGTTGATAATGGTTATATATGGTAATAATGGTGGATTATGATCAATTAATAACTATCCCATGGGTTGATAATGGTTGATAATGGTTATATATGGTAATAATGGTGGATTATGATCAATTAATAACTATCCCATGGTTAATCAACCTCTTATGGTTATAAACCATTCATAACCTATTGGGGGGGCATTGACCCGACATGAGAATGATTGACTGGTTGGTTTAACCATGGATTGCGAGAGGGAATGATGAACTGGTTGATCACCCATGGTTCATGGGCGGATTGCTTGGGATTGACTGGTTGCTTGGGGGGATTGACCCGACACGAGAATGATTGACTGGTTGGTGCTCACCACCCATGGTGAACTAGTGGTGAAGAATAATTTTTTGCTCTGGTTGATATGTTTAAGAATGATCATTATTGGTTGGTGGTTGAACCACATAAAAAATATTGGTCAACCAACCATTTGTCAACATATAATCACTAGGGAAAATAAAACATGTGCAAATTAGCACCAAACAGCCAACTGTCTTTGAATGAATGGTTAGAAGCACATGTTGAAGTGTCTTAAACTGCTCACCAACCAATGAAATTGGTTGTTAGAATGATTAAACAATGTCTTCGAATGGTTAACTGCATGACCGGTCAACCAGCAAGCATTGCAAATCTACATGGACCATGCTGATTGAGTTGACCATGCTGACCAATAACAGAGTGTTCACCAGTAATTAACATAAATTAATTATCACTAATAGCTAATTAACAAGTGACAAGAGCTTCTTGACTTGCTTAACACAAATTAACCATTGAACATTCAAAACCATTCTAATAAGAGTGACAAGGATAACGCAGCCAACTGACTTATCACATGCAACACATCTGTTGAGAGTTGATAAATTAAGTCGTAAACCGCCGAGGACGTATTGACATGATCAAGAGTGCTAAGTGTTGATGTTGATGAATTGGTGTGAATGACCAAATCGACAGTTTCAAATAGGCAATCAAAGGTAAAAATGTATTGAGTAAGAACCTCCCCCACCACTGCCACAGTAAAGCTATTGTGATTACCATCACGCCATCCTCTAGCTAAGCCACATATTCATGCCTCCATGTGGTGTATATTCATTCACGTCAACACACTATCGCATTTACATATACATATATATATATATACGCAGCACATATATATATATATGTTGATATATTTGTAAAATTACCATTGATATCATACACCACCTTGACATCTACTTGTATTGATGTTTCTCAAAATAGCTGTGCCCCCAGTTATGATCTCCAGTTTATTACAGCAACCATTTATAGCAATAAACTCAATAAACCAAGTCCACCATTTTGGTGGTCCCCTATGGCTAGAGAAACCACCACAGAATTTCCACTCAAACATTTGCAGGGACCCCTGACCACCCTTCAACACATAGACCTCCCGGGCGAGCTGTTACCACCGTCCTGCTTCACATCGAGGTTGTAGGTTCCAGAGGCTGTCACTGAGAGAACCTGACCACGCATGTGCTGAGTGATGCTTGCCAGTAAAATCACATCGCCTTTATGTTTTTCTTCTGATTTTTTTGGTGAAGAAAAAACAATATACTCTCAGAGTTGATCGTTGGTTGACAGAAACCCTTGTTGCAATTTCAAGGCCTCCCATTTGAGCCCCAAATGAGCAACGCCATTGACGGAGTCCACGTGAAAACAGCAGCAAATGGATTGCAAATGGTCCAAAATGACAAGGAAAACAGAAACTAATTGCTACAGCTTTACGCCACTGGTTTTCCTTGTCATTTTGAACCTTAACCAGTGAAAACACCAATCCTTAACCACTGGTTTGGGAGCGTTGCAAGCCTTGGTTCTCAAGCTCCACCTCGCAAATCCTGTCGCCTCAAGGGCCAACTCTCTGCTGGAGACCGAGCAACCTTCGCTGGAATCCATCTGCCCTGGCTCACTCCGAAGTACTCCACAGAGTCACCCACAGCAAAGACAGGCCCTGACTGCAGGGAGTGGCCCCCAAGGGATTCAGCGCACCTGCGCTTTTGTCATGATGGGCTTCTATCCAGATTTTGTGGCGCACCGTTTTACAAGCTCAACCCCTGTTCTGGTTTATCACTTCAATTCTTGGGGGACTTATTAGCTGGTCATTGCCATTAATATTGCTGGTGATTATTCTGGTTATCAGTCATTTGTTACATATTGGGCTTCTTATTGATTAGTATCATTGATACTGGTCATTGATAGTGGTCTTTATGACCACTTTATTATTGATTGTTATGTCATTGATTATTTATCAAAGACCAGCAGTTGATTATTCAGGCCATTGTTGCTGGTTAATGATAATCATTAATGAGCAACCATGATCAATTATCACTATTATCAATGACCCAATGCCAAACCATTAATAATGTCCATTGATATTATAAATGACTACTTATTATGAATGACCGTCCATAAAAAAATCATTGTTATGATTCTAGTTGAGTATTATAATTCTTGTCAGTTAGCTAATTACTATAGTCAATGATGACTATTGATGGCTACTAATTCCCCTTTACATCTCGATCATTGCTGGGTACAGTATCCTAGGGGTCATCAATGGCTGGGCATCTCCCCACGCCCGCCTTTCGCATCCACGACCTGGCGCGCAAAAGAAAACTCCGAGTCATGACAGCAGGGATACAGCAGTCCACAAGTCGTTGATGTTGAAAAAGAGTAATCCTAGATTAGATTAGATTAGATTAGATTAGATTTAGATTTAGATTTAGATTAGATTGATGATTTGACAGATTTAGACAGTAATTAATTCTAGTAGCTTAGATGATTTGGTAGATTTAGATAGTAGTTATTTGGTAGATGCAAATGCACATGGTTAGAAAGTATACTTTTAATCATATGCAATTTCTTGTGTCTTTTTATTCACTTTGAGTCAATTTGAAGTGCCATGAACATAGCAGCAACGTTCACAGCCAACACCAACAACATCAACATTATATCACCGGCAACGACAAGAACGACAAACAACCAAACAGCCAACTGCAGCAAACTTCAACAATTAACGTCCAGCAATAACAGCAAACAACAACCAAGGCAAACAAGAAACACAACCACAACGCCGAACCAGCAACCAAGCAACGAGCCAACCAATCTTACCAACTTAATAAACCTTCCCAACTAACCATCCTAAACAACCAAGCACGCTAACACGACCAACCCAACAAACCCAACACATACCACCAAGCCTCAAACCTATCGACCCCACCAAACCCACCAACCCAATCAACTCACCACAACGACAAAACTAGCCGCTAGCCAAGGCAAAGAAACAACAAACAACCAAACACATGCAAAACCAACAAGCTGACCGGCCAACATCCAACCAACCAAGAAAGAACATGACATGAAACAACCAAACAAAGCAATCCAAACTGAGCAGCACCAACGCGGAGCAGCAAGGTACACGACCTCCTTCTGGGACGTCTTTCTCATGTTTCCAGGCAGCACACGAGGTTTGCCTCAGAAATCTTCGAGCAGAGCTGCAGTGCCATGGAAATGCTCCAACTCCATCCGCTTTGCACTATCTGTACCCTGCATTTCAAGGGAATAAGCGGAAGGCTCAAAGGTGCACCATGTTTGCTACTTGGACCTTGGCCACCGATTTTTTGAAAATGAATTGAGGCTACCCAGCTTGTTCACAATCCCCTGAATCAAACCCTGGGAAGGCATGCCATAGGTAGTCGAGAGTCAGTGGGCCCAACATGGCCCAACGATTTCAACCTACAGTATCCCCCCCAAAAAAAAAATATCGCAGAATTAATTTTGAGATGCGCAGCCTGAGCTTTGGACAAAATGGTTTTGCGTTTTAAGCCCACTACCTTTCTTAGTGACTAGTATTGGTGAACAATAAAATGATGTGTGCTACTTACCGACACTTTGGGTCGAGGATGATGAACTTCTACAAGCGATTGGATTACAAAAAAAAACATATTGATCACATATCCCTATGAACATCCCGTCAGAAAACTGCTGATACTGCTTGCAACCATGGTCCCACTGTCGAATAGTTTTACAACTGCGTCTCTTCATCAATCAGGTGTCCATACGATTCAATGTATGTACTGTGTATATTCACATATATATATATATATATACATATTTATTTATATGTACAGAATGTGCGAAAGTATGCAAATGTGACAACATAATGCAGCTTATAACACCTTCAGCATCTCATCTCCTATGTCTCTGATCATTTCTGGCCACGAACTTGGTTGCAATAAAGAAAACTGTCTGTGTCAGCAAATCGTGGTCAGCCCAAGATGGCACCCGCAAAACAAAGAATTCAAGATTTCGCTGCCCAACATGATCAGAACTTGGGGAGTGTTGATTTGTTGATGAAAGGTGCGTGTCATTCATGAAGAAGCTCATATCAATAGTTAACCATAGTGAAACAATATATCAACTGTCAACTATCAACCATGTCAATCATTACCATATCCGAATCCATATACCCAGACCATCCCATGATCAGTGCACCATCTGTAGCCTTTCTCGGATCCCAGTTGCAAGCTAGATCATAGGTACCATCTTCGTTGACCCTTAACACCTGGCAGCACAGGTCCCGGGGGCCCAGTTGAAAAGCATCAGATTGAGGACCTGAAGCATCAAGAAATAGCTTTGGTTTCAACTTGAATGTTGCTGTGCTGTTTGGTGATCCTGCAGCACGTCAACAGATTCTTCTTCTTCTTCTTCTTCAACTTGAATGTTGCTTTTCTGTGTTTTTTTTGCCTTGATAACCTCTGAAACAGAAAGAAATGGATTCAAATCTTGATAATTACATATTAATAGTTTGATAATTCAGAATCTTCAAATGTTGCGGAGAACCTTCTAAAGAAACCAGTGCGACTGCAACGAAGACAACACATCTATAAAGCGCAATGCATTGCGATGTGCAACGGGATGCATGTCTGCATGTATAGCAGGTTCCTACTGACCAGTTGAGGAGCTCTGGGGAGTCGACCCTCACAAACTCTCTATGATAGCACGATGTTGCACCCACCACATGGTCATCCTAACCCTGCTCGCTTCAGTGATTTCGGTAGCGGCTGTTACCGTTCCCTTGTTATGATATATGATCAACAATACCAATTATGAGACTGGTGACATCATCTGACCGGCAATGTTCCATCAGTGTATCCATGGCCTGTGGCTCTCGCAAATAAAACGGTGGGGTAAACGTGTGCTCTTCTTTACAATGGCTCAAAACAACTACGGGTATATGCTTTTGTAAAAGTATGAGTTGAGCTGTGTTGAAGCAAAATGATATCGCAAACTGCTAACATCGATTAACTATATCAAATTCTTGATGTTAACTATATCAGTGTTTATCAAAATAGGGTAGCCCCCAGTTTTCATCCAGTTTCTTAATCATTTAGTTATTGTATAAACCAACCATAACTTGGGGCTCCCTATGGCTTGAGAAACCACCATATAGTAGTTGTTCAACTACGATTGTGGGTGATTATCCCCTATTAATCACTATCATTAATCATGAGAATCCCCTAAAAGACCCACCATGAATCAACCATGACCAAGCGCCATCATTTCTGTTCCAACCACTTGTTGGGCCGCCTCGGTAGGGAACCACCGCACCTTGGTGGAAATCCAAAGGCCTTTGGATGCGCCGAAGTATTCCACCACTTCGCCCACCTGCGCCAAAGGGCCCAAGTCTGTGAACCAAATCTGGATATTTCGTGGTTGTAACCAGTAGCTATCACCTATAGCTGGTTCATTAGCTGGTTATAACCCTGGTTCATTCGCTGGTTATAACTTAACCAATGCTTATTAATTAACCAGCTAATTAACCAGCTACTGGTTTTAACCAGTGGTTATAAGATGTTATAAGTCGCTATAGCTGGTTTGCTGGTTAATTAGCTGGTGATTATGATTGATGATGATCATGACTGGTGGTTTCCAGCTACTCGTAGCAACCATATGAAGTTATAATCATGCCTATCATGATCATGTTTATGTTTTACCCAACACAGGTTTGTCCATAGCCATGGTAGTACCCACTAACCATCCAATAATGACCGTTACTAAAAGGGAAACAACCAGCTTTAGGGGTACACCAGTTGTGCACAAACCCACATGTGGACATGTACGCCCAACTGCTACAACAGGTCCAAAGTTGCCTCAAAAAAACAAGTGCCGTGGTTGCAAACCAGCTGGTGGCGTCCCTGGTTTGTAGAGACCCCTTTTGAAGGGCGCATAGGACACTATAGTCTGACAAAGTGTGGCAAATGTGTCCCCGCGAGAATTGCAGCGAATTTCATCTACGAAGTACACATCTGGCAACACATGTTTGTCATACAAGGCGTGGGCCCATCTCTCTCCAGCCTGTTAAGTATATTATATACCCTGCGATCACCTGTGGGAGGGAAACAGGCGGATGGTATACGAAGGTCAACCATCCCTTGCTTTTGGTTGGTTGATTTGTAGGAAATACTGGGTTTGATAACCCGCAAGTAACTTGGAAACAGGAGCATCACTGGGCAAAATACTCATCAGTTTCACAACAATCTGGGTAACAAAAAGAAAGATCTGCAATATGATCCAACACGTACAACCCACGTGGTTGCTGTGTTGAACCCTGGTAGATCCTGGTAGTCTCATAGGATGATCCCGCAAACATGGGAAGAACCCCGACAAGGAGGAGGCCTGGTAGTCTCCGGGACTCTTGGACAGTGGTCGAATTTTGTCCGCAGCCACATCTGACCTGCAATGCGTTGATGGACCAAATTTTGTGGTTCGTGGCCATGTTTTCTGAAGCAGCTTTAAAAAAAGGAGGGAGAGAGACAGAGAGATCAGTGCCTTCTGATCTACCGGACAAAATTGATCACAACTGATCGTCTGATGGAAACATGGTATTGTCTCCCACGCACTCAGAGGGTAGATGGTAACCGGCCTGACCCAAGTGCGACCCGAATAATTTCACCAATGGCATCAGAAAATCCTGTGATCTTTGGTTACTACGACTATGAACATGATTACCATTCTTGGACTATCGGGCATGATTTGACATCAATTGACCATCATTCTATAACTTCTATCATTAGGAGCTATGATTCACCCACCTTCGGCTATTAACAACACATTACCATCAGCAACCCATCCCCAGCTGACAAGCACTCTCTGGGCGCTCCACTTACAATCCAAGTTGTAGTTGCCGCTCGGAGTGACGCCCAGCACGCGTGCAGGAATCCATCTGCACCCGGAGATCGCATCAGTGCTGACAGGGGGATATGGCTGGACTACCATCAGTCAGATTGTTTCAAGCATCTTGACTACTTCGGTACTGTGATTAAATTACCAGGTAATCAAATGAGGTGAAGCACTGACTTTCTTCCGCAGCATTTTTTGCCACATAAGTTCTTGTTAATCAACTGCAATCACTCTCATGTGAACAAATGAACTTGAAACTGAGAATGGCCAGAACTTTCTGTGCGCCAGTTTCTTGGCAGCAACTCATCTGTGTAGTGTGAACGGCCATGAAAGGCATACGTTGCTCACCAATGAAACCTGACTGAGGAAAAGTCACACATCAACAATAACAAAACAATTCCCTTTGACCAAGAACAGCATGTTCATGACAATCTGGTCGGTGGTTAAACAGCCAATCTCCACAAACTATCCGAATCACGACCCACATGCACACAATGATTGGGACTGGGATAGAACTGCCTGCAAGTGTGATGGGGCCAGCACTGCTAGTGTGCCAACAAGAAAGCAAGACTGGACTCTTGAGTGATGATTTTCATGGCACGAGTCGGGATTCCGAGATCTTTTGGGTGGATGGATGGATCCCCAAAAGTAATGGCAATTTGTCAATGATTCATGGTCCGGGAGAGCCAGTCTGGCGTCAGCGGACCGGCTGGTTACAATCTAGGGTGTTCAGTGCACTCACCATGTTGAGCCCGACCAAAAAATGCAGGACCATTTCGTTGGGCAGAAATCATCTTGGGGTAGATACTCTTAACATCTCTTAACCACTACCCCTAGCTAGTACTACCATCGAACTGCTCTTTTGGGCTTGAACCGTCTTGAACATTCCTTTGGCTCAGAGACCCTTTACACCTTTTGTTCACATCCCGAAGAGAAATTGCAAGCAACGACTTCATATGTGGTTGCTTTCCAAGAAGGTAGGTGCAACATGGTGCAACTAACCATCTGCTTCGATGGCATCTCTGGTTGCTTCTTTGCAACTTTCGCCACTCACATCCCTTTGCTGTTCACCGCTTTGGCGGGCACCTGCTTTGAGAGCCGCTGAAATACTCCACCTGAGCGCTGGCACCATTCCCAGCCATGCTAAATACTACTTATTGGGGGTGACAGTGGTTGAAGTGCCATTCATGACTGCATTCACTACAATACTTCTGCTTACCACCAGTGGTTGTCGTTTCCCTAAGGTGGGCCCCAGCCACAGCTGAAAAACATGGCCACTTCTTGCTGGAACTCTCCAGGGCGCAACCCACAACTTTCCGAAAACCGCCAGACCCTCCCAGTCGTAGGGCACCAGCGAACTCACCGAAAAACGACTGGTTGTAACCATGGTTTAATGATGGCTAATCGTGTTTTTTAGTGGTTGATCGTAGTTAATAGTGGTTGATAGTGCTTAAGACTGGCTAATAGTGGTTAATACATGATAGTAGTGGTCAATAGATAGACATGATACTTAGTGGTTAATATTGGTCGGCTGCGATCTCTGGGATGCTCAGTTGACCAAGTGGCACGGTCACCTTCCTGGTATGCTGCCAGCTGCATGGTACCTCAGCGATGCGTCTGATCTATTGCTGGGACTCTAAAGCCATGCGAGAACTTCATTTTCAAAGGGAACTCACTCATTGTGGGAAGTAAATCAGCATGAAATAAATAAAGGGAAACATTGGGAACACCTGGCATTTCAAGAAGCAAATCAGCATGGAAATAAAGGGACACATTGGGAACACCACGCATTTTAAGAAGCAAATCAGCATGGAAATAAAGGGACACATTGGGAACACCATGCATTTTAAGGAGCAAATCAGCATGAAAATAAAGGGAAACATGGGGAAACCATCAAGCTTGGAAGCGCACCATTTTGGGACCCCCATCAGTTGAAGTCATGAATGTATATCTCGAAAGGACTATGGAGTATATAGGTCATCCATGGTCATCCAAAAATTGCGCATTCTTACGGATCATTAAACATGCTCAATCTGAGTGGAACAAAAACTGAGAATATCAAAAATAGGGGCCCCCAATTCTTATAGTGGGTCATTCGAATGACTTGGATATCATGGGTGACTCCCAATATCTGCCAAATTCCTCTGCTCAATGTAATTGCTGCAAGACCATCCCCATATCTTGATGAAGAATCAAGTCTGGATGATCCCTATAAATCATCTATCATTAACCAATTCTTCACCACTATTCATCGTGATTCACCATGGTTCACTCATATCCACCACCGTTGGTCGACTTTCCGCGGCTGGGGTGGCACTGGCTGGCGAGGTCGCTCTTGAACTGAGCTGGCCCTGGCGGGCGAGCTGTTCACAGCGAGGGGGATCACCATTAGTGGTGAAATTGAATCACCATGGGTGGTAAATAAAATCATAAGTGGTATTTGGTGATCATAAGTAGCATTAAACCAAGCATAAGTACAAATATTCTGATCATAAGTTGTATTTGGTGGTTTCAAAAGAGGGGTACCCACAAATCATCAAATGTTCATAATTTGTAGTATTAAACCAAGCATTTGTGCGGTTCCCAAAGTTGAGAATTTCCCATTTGATCATCTTGTCGAAAATACAAGTCCATCCTTCTAAGGCGCAAATCGCGAACCTGTCACGTAGTGCTGATGTCTGGATTTCTGTCCTTCAAGTAATGATCAAAATGTGCCTTGAAAAGCATAGACTCCAGCTTCCAATGGCTGTGCACCAGTAAATCAGAACTTCACTAGGCTGGCAATCGATTTTCAAGGGCTAACGAGGATTGGTCGCACTGATCGATCACAAATGATTCACAAATGCAATGCATTCCGCGATGCTAATATCAACCACCACAGCAGCCATCACGAGTCATTAATCATGCTTATAGCGGTGTTTCTCATGGTAGGGGTACCCCAAACACATCCCTTAATAGGCATCATATATTATCGTAATAATCAACGAATCTCATTTTTGGGCTGCCCCTACTTGAATGTTAAAGCACCAATGGCTATTCTTTTTCTATTGGGTGTTTCTCAATAGCTAGGGGTACCCCAACCAATCATCCAGCTTAATAGTCATTTTTACAATATAATAAACCAACCATAACTCTTGGGGTCCCCAAACTGGCTTGAGAGTCACCACCATGAACCAATCACCATGGCTAGGTCGAAATCACCAGCCTAACGAATCACCAGCACTGGTCAACCACCAGCTGATCACCCCCCCGGGGTTCCACGGGCCTTGCGCAGCTTTTCCGGCTGCACATTCTGCTTGCAGTCCAGGTCGTAGGTTCCGTTGCTGTTGCGCTGGACGACCTAACCGAGCCCGCAAAGCGGCAGCGTGGATGATCGATGGTTGACTGGTGGTTGAACCACCCAGGTGATTGGATGAATGCTTGAAACCACCATGGTTGATTGGATTGATGCCTATGGTTAATAATGGCTATATAATAGTGATTGGATTAACCTAATGGTTGATTGGATGAATGCCCATGGTCAATAGTGGTTGGTTGCTAGTGGTTGATTGGATTAATGCCTAGTTGATGGTTGATCAACCATGATCGATGGTTGATGGATGATCGATGGTCAATTAGCTAGTGGTTTGGATGATCAACGGTTGATTGGATTAATGCATAATGGTGGTTTCAAGTTTCAACCCATGGCTAGCTAGTGGTTGATAATGGTTGAAAGTGGTTGGTATGTTTAAGAATGATCATTGCTGGTTGTTGAAACGTCATGAATAATATTCATCAACCAACCATTTGTTTATGATTACTAGGCAAAATAAAACATGTTGAAAACCACCAACCAGTCTTGATGCCTAATGGTTGAGAAAGCTTGATAATGAATCGTTGAATAGGTGATTATTGTGGATGATGGCTAGCAGCGATTGATCGTGGTTAATGCTCGGTATGTTAAAAACCCCGGCACCCCTCTGCAGTCTCCTTGGCTTGGCACAGGGAAACAGAACATTTTGCAGGGGTTGAGGTTCGGGGGTTGGGGAATTAAGGAGGGAGATGTGAGACGTTCGTCGTGCAGCTATCCAACTTGAGCCCATTCGAATGGGGATAGGCATTTTCTCACAAACTAGTTTCCAAGGAATGTTGTTCAAGGAATGGCACCCTGGCAAAATACCATGTGTTTATTGCAAGCATTGTTCATTGAAGCACCTGAATCAACGAATCTTCTTATGTGTGCGCATCTTGACTGACAATAGATGAATTGATGGATACCACATATATTCTCTTTCATAAAGTCCCGCAATCATTACCAACCATGAATCGGCAAATCGAATTTGAGCATTTCTACCGTCTGGTAAAGTAAGCTGGAAGTCAAAATCTCAGATGTTCGATTCCTAAACCATCCCAAAGTGGAGGATTTTGAACTTCCAGGTTAGTTTGCCAGGGTGTATATTCATCTGGTTCGTGGTTTAAATCTAGCTGAACATATTATCAAACATACATAGCCACTGAACATACTAAAATTGACTAGTCAACCGCTTAGTGACCTAGCGACCATACTAATTGACTGCTTAACCGCTTATCAATCACGTGTTCACCACTTGGCTGTGGGTCAAAACCCTGTACCCCTGATTCCCCTATCATTAATCATTGTTTTCCCTATTTATTGTTGGTTATTATCCCCATTAAATTGGTTGATTAAGTGCTTGACCCATAGCCACTTCTGGACCATCCCAACTGTCAGGGCCCGCGACCTTCGCGGAGATCCAGCGCTGCAGTTTGTTCCCGAAGTACTCCACGGCTTCACCGGGCTCCAAGAGATTGGGCCTCAACCAGTTGGGTCGGCAGTGACAATGGCCGAAAATCCCGGCAATGGCCGGGCCGAACAGTGGGCTGACTGGTTGGTGGTTTCAACGTGTTTCAACCCCTATGAAAAATGTTAGTCAACCAATCATTTCTTTGTAGTAACTATGGAAAAATGAAAATGTTTGAAACCACCAAACAAATGACCCTGAATGACTATGATGAGATGTCTTTCACCATCTTTAGCCAAAAATTGTTTGCCATCAACAATCATCATTGACCATCACAAACAAACCCGAGTGTCATTGACCGAGATTGGTAAACCACTATCAACAAATGAGATATCAACGGGACGCGGACCCAAATACCATCGTGATATTTTTGACTTGTCCAAAGTGAACCAGCCCCAGTAAAAGAGGTGTGATATTTCCGTTGGCAACAATCAACCTCCGATCATTCGAGTTTCAAGGCTTACAGTGAAGATGTTATTGACGGGCTTGCTGTTTCTCAGAGCGAACCCAAAAGGTTGTGGGTTGGTTACATTTGCACTCATCAAATTGGATGTTTTCAACCAGTTTTGATGTCATACCTGCACACTGGCTGATTGACAAGGAAATCCTACAGCATTGCAATCCCTTTGAGCCCCCTAATTGGCAGATCATGTAATGCCTCAAGCATCAGCCAACCTCCGAATGTGGGGCAATGCTAGCTTCAGATTTGGGCCTTCACTGGCCTTCCCTATATATATTCAATACCACTGTGGTTTGTTGCTTTGACACTAAGCCAAGCACACCTATTTGTTGCAGTGCCACATTGGTTCACATGGGGTGGGGGTGGGGTTTCCATGGATTTCCCCAGTTGTGGATATGCCAATTTCTCGTCAGATCCTCCGTTCTCCGAAGGTGAGCAGCCTGCTGATCACTTTCCTGAGGCCCCTTCAGTCGTTCAGATCCCGGTGGGAGGGAGGCTTGACGGACATTCTCAGGCGCTACCTGCCGCGGAAAATGGCTTTGGAATGCTATGAAGAAAATGATTTGCAGAAATTCAATGAGATTACCCTCCAAAATCCAGCGATTTACCTCCTGGACATGCTGACTTGTTGGACATTGGAAAGCCACCGCTATTCGTTTGATTCCAGAGGCTTGGGGACTTAAGGACTTCACATGCTTCGATGCCCACCTGGGTGTCCGGTGATCATGACTATCCAGTCATTCATGTTTGATAATGAGATCAGTAAATAGTCATGAGTCATGGGATCATGGGATAGATACATCTATAATTCATTACTCACTAACCGGGACGGCCGGTAGAGAAATACTGTTAACTCAAAATATCTAATGATGGTGGATCCGAAATCTCAACAAAAACACCAAGCACAGTGATGCTGCTCAGGTGACATAAGATCCGCAAGAACAACCAACAGTGAAGTGATGAAAGGCAAAGATCAGCGTGCTCAATATGGATATGGGTCCACCAGAAATACCCCAAGAATCACTAGAACATCCCACAGCAGTGCGACCTTGCAGTGATCCTTGGGGAGAGCCAGTGGTAACATGTGTGAACGACCGCCAGCAGTTTCTGTTCAGTTTCAGGACTGGCAAGATCCAATGCTTCCTGGTTCAAGTGATGATACATTGCCAGCTGGTGGATAATCAATGGCCTGTGAAGCTGGCTGATGGTAGTAAACTGGTATATAAATGGGAATTCAATAAAGGTCGTGAGGGTTTATCATGATTGATGGTAAATGCAGTATTGATGGTCCATATTCTGTTAGGTTTGGGAGCAGCAACGGCAGGGTGATACAGCAAACAGCAATGAGCATTCCGTATCATGTTGTATTGTTTTTGCATTGTGGGGGGCACTAAGCCACAACTACTTAATCATTGATCGCCAACATTGACCATCACTACCCACCACCATTACCTACCAACCTTCATTACCTACCATCATTATCCATCATTATCCATCAAATTAACCACTACTGCATACTAACCATACTCAACCATTTTTATTAATTAACCATAACATGGCTACAAGAACACTATGTTCTAAGTGAGCCACTCACAAAAATAAACGTCGCCAACAGAACCCTAAGTTCAAAGTGACCCACTCGCGAAGGCACAGAACAATTACTTGGGATTTGTGATTGGGATGTACTTTGCATTGAATTGCACCAGGCAAATAAGCTACCAATAAGAGGGATGATGAGAAAAGCATTATTGCTCATCCACTTCCTAATTGTTTGCACTGGTTTCCAGCTTAGGGAACTGATTACTTAGAACATCTATGATTGTCGCTTAGAACATAGTTGCATGCAAATAATGTTTTCCAAAAGTTACCAGCACAAAATGCTCTAGAGTGTTTTACAAATGATACTATAACCACTTTACTAGCCACGATTAACCATTATTAAACATGATTGACCATGATTATTCACTATTGACAATTAAGATTATTCACTATACTAACCATATCAAACAATTAAGATTATTCACTGTTGACAATTATTACAGCAATCATTATCAACCATGATCAACCACTCGCACTTACCCATTCTTAACAAGTTCTAACCATCATTTTCGTTGCCTGGCCATCACTAGTAACCACTATCAACAACCATTCCCCACATATCAACCACCATTACCCTTTTATTTGATCACTATTAGATCAACCACTATTGGCAATCCTTATCACTTGACAAGTATTAATCATCATCAACCACCAAAGAGAAAACCCAAATCAATCCCTATTATATAGATGGTCATGAAACCCAAACTCAATTATGATTGACCATCATTATAAGATCAACCCATCATTAGATATCATTGACCCACTATTAACTTTGGGATCAACCATTAAGCTTATCACTATTAACCATTAAGCCTCGAGAGGTCACCATCACCCTCTGGGCTGCCAGGCATCGGCTTTGCAGTCCAAGTCCAAGCGACCGGACGTTTTGACGGCCCTGGAACCGTGAAGCGAACACGACGCGTTCGGCGCGTCGTGGTGTCATGAGTCGTGGAGTCATAACCAAGGATGAAAACATGATGAGAATGAGTAGTTGATGATGCAGGATGGTTGATGATTGATTGATGGTGATAGATGGTTGATGATTGATTGATGGTGATGGATGGTTGATGATTGATTGATGGTGAAGGATGATTGATTGATTGATGGTGATGGATGATTGATTGATGGTGATAGATGGTTGATGATTGATTGATGGTGATAGATGGTTGATGATTGATTGATGGTGATGGATGATTGATGATTGATTGATGGTGATAGATGGTTGATGATTGATTGATGGTGATGGATGGTTGATGATTGATTGATGGTGAAGGATGATTGATGATTGATTGATGGTGATGGATGATTGATTGATGGTGATAGATGGTTGATGATTGATTGATGGTGATAGATGGTTGATGATTGATTGATGGTGATGGATGATTGATGATTGATTGATGGTGATAGATGGTTGATGACTGATTGATGGTAATAGATGGTTGATGATTGATTGATGGTGATGGATGATTGATGATTGATTGATGGTGATGGATGATTGATGATTGATTGATGGTGATGGATGATTGATGATTGATTGATGGTGACTGATTGATTGATGGTGATGGATGATTGATGATTGATTGATGGTGACTGATTGATTGATGGTGATGGATGATTGATGATTGATTGATGGTGATGGATGATTGATGATTGATTGATGGTGATGGATGATTGATGATTGATTGATGGTGATGGATGATTGATGATTGATGATTGATGGTGATGGTGATGGTGATGGTGGTGATGATGATGATTATTATTGGAGCTTAACTATTGGTTGGGTCGCAAATGCGGTCAGCAGAGTTGATTGGTACAGTAACAAGGCTGACCATTTCCTTTTGGAAAGGCAAATCAAAATGGTTCTCAATGACAGTCGGGTGGGTTCACAAACGAGGGTGCACTCGAAAACTGAACGATTCTTAACCTCTTCTGTATCGAGTATTGCTGGCCATCATGAAGCGATATGTATAGTCATTAACACTCATTAGTTAGCTTGTTGGCCATCAGTTTAACCACTTTTAACGACGATCAACCCATCGTTCGCACGGCATCTGACCATCCAAACAAACTTCGGGGAAACTGCGCCCCGAGCGCCGCCTGACTCTGGCGGAGATCCAGGTGGCCTGGTGGAGCTGCCCGCGAGATTGGTCGATGATAGTGGTGATGAAGGTTGACTGATTGGTAGTGGCTTGTAATGCTTGAACTAAGGTGGCTTAATGATTGGTAGTGGTTTAGAGTGCTTCATGATAAATGTTAATCATGATTCTGGGCTTTTCTTTATTGCTGATATCGGTTGAATGATAGTGGTTGATAATGATTGTATATTATGAACAGTTTCCACTTTACGAATGGTGAATGGTCGTGGTTTGTAAGGATTGTCAGTCTTAGTTACCATCGTGGTTGTCCTTGGTCAATGATAATGGTTAGTGGTTATTCATATTTGCCGCTTTGGCTTTTCTGTTGAGGTACTTTGTATTTGGTAACACATGTTCCATGATGATGAAGAAAAGTGATAAAATGCCATGACCTATTCCAAAATGACACCTTGATTTCCTTGATTTCCTTGTGTCCGGCACCAACGTTTCGGGATGAGTAGAACCAAAAGGACACTTGCAAAAATGCAGGTATGGTTCCCCGATACATACAAACTAATACTATATGCATGTATGCACATGTCCATCGCGCTCGCCTGAACTCTTTCTACGCTTCTTTGCTCCCCCCAAAAAAACGGGGATACAGCAATATTGGGGAATACTTATGCCGTATAAATATATATATATATATATTGCTGCATCCGTTAGTCGGAGAATTGCTGCGGAGAGAAGATCCTTCTCATTGACCATAACCCCCTGAGGGTGTCGGCTGTTTATTGGTTGGCGAATGATCGCGCACATCCAACATGATCAAACAGCCCTTCCGGTGGCCGAGTTGGTTTCACAACTTCGCGGCGTTCGTCATAGCTATCAGCTACAGTGGGTTCGCCACTGTTCGAACTGGATATGGATGGAGGCTGCCAGGCGGTACGTCAATAGTATACGGCTGACAGATGGACGACAAAAACAAATTATATAGATTTGAGACAATAGTATACAAATTAGATTTGACAATAGTATACAATAGTAGAACTTAGAATTTCCCAAGATTTGCAGATCGCTCAGAACTCAGTGGAATTGATGCCATTGACTACCCTGCTGATTGTTGGAATGTTTTGGGGGGAAATCTTACAGCGCGAGTTCTTAAAAAAGATCCGGTCCCGTTTCATAGATAATCACAAGACTTGTTTTGATCATCCAAGCCATGTCAGCAGTTTCAGAATCCTGAGCAGTACATCAAAGCAGCAAGTTTTTTGTTCAACTAGGATTTGGTTAGAACACTCCAGGTCGCTCCAAATTGCTCCCCCTTCAAAGGCCCTTTCAAAGGCGGCCCGTCCTGGGTACCCCTGGCGGCCTCGCTCTCTCACCACCAGTCATGGCTTTTCGATGGAAAAACACTGACCCATGACACCGACCACACAGCGACCGCTGATCTCTGCCTGTGTTGAGCTATAGTACTCAACAAAGTCTCCTGACGAAACATCTGGCTGCCAGCTTGGTTCTGGTTGAGATCGTGTTGGGTCGCTCTCCCTCACATCTGCGGAAATCTGTAAAGGCGTTTAGCCGAAGGATACACGGAGGAGATATTCATATCATTTGCATAGAGAACTATTGGAGGAAGTCATTATATATAGTCTATCCTTCCATCATGATATCCTCCAATCATCCAACCTGGAAATGGCAAAATCTGCCTTTCCAAGATATGCTGGTGCTGCTCCATCCAAGATAAGCTACTTAGTTTACCAAATGCTCTGAATGTTCTGAGTGGCCGGGTGGTAGATTCCTGTGGTCAAGCATGAGTGTTGTTAGCCATTCTGAACATTCTTCCCTATTGTTATTTTTAACAATTGTGAACCATTACTGGTGAATACAAATCCTTGTTACTTCTATTATTGTTGCTTCAGTAGAAATTCATGGCACCACCCGGTCCCAGCGGCGACGCGTGCACCTACTCCGAAGTTGTGCCTCGATTTCAGGGTCCAACGACAACGACGGTATGGACACAACGGAAGCGACTGCGGCTTGGATCTCAGCTGATCCTCTTTGTTGTTTCGGAGTCTTGTTCTATGGGTTATCAGGTTGGTTATCCCCTTACTAACCATCAATGTTGATAACCCCTATGGGTACCATCCAATCTGTTTGTCGTCAATATATATGCTCATATCTTGGTTGTTGACCATTGGTCTGTTGACTGTAGTCAATATCATTCACTATTGTCCATTATGAATGAAAATGGTTACCAATGGTAAACCATTTAACACCTTTAACACCCGTAAAGACAATGTTTAACCACTAATGACCGCTAATGACAACTGATAAACCGCTTGTAACCACCAACGACCGCTAATAACTAGCACCGTAAATGAATAGTTCTTGTCTCTTGTGCTGGCTAGGTATGGCCTGTCTCTTGTGGGCCGCCCCAATCGCAGATCTGGGACCTGGACGATGACTTGCGACCAACTTATCGCTTACTTATAATGGTTACCAGTCATTCTGATGGTAATAGTCATCATCAATAATGGATACTTATAATGGTTACTTATAATAATGATTACAGTCACCAACTTAATCATAACGGTTTTCAATAATGGTTACTAGTCATTATCAATCGATCAGTCATCAGTCATTAAGATTGATAATGGCCAATATCAAAACTGCTTATTGACAATGGTTTCTAGTACCAAGCTCCTGACTATTAACTGGTCAAAAAGAACCTGGTGCTTTGCAACTGCCCCCGCTATTGCTTTTGACCGGCAAATCTTAATGAACCAATGAACCAGCATTCACTGTTCCAGAGTGGAGGGGCTTGAGCTAGCTATAGCACCTCATTCACCAAGTCCAATTGCAAAAATATCTCAAGCTCCAGCTATCACAGTTGTTGTTGAATAGCTATTCCCACGACCACAAAATTCCAATATAACCAGCTGGCACAATGACATCTCGCCAATCAGTGGTGCCCTAATCCACGACCCACTCATTTAGCCAGTCTGCAATATAAACCATGGTTGACCAACCCCTTGGCCGTTCACAGTCCCTTAGAATCACTTATGATGAACCATTACTTGGCTCAGGGATGATATCATTATGGTCAGTAATCATTCTGGTCACTTTCCACCAACCAGGATGATCAACCAAGATGGTCATATTAAGTAGAATGGTTCATAAAGCTTAGCCATCAATAGTTTTTCTCGTCATCATAAGCTTGGATGTGCACCCCTACGGCTCATAAGTGGTCACTATTCCTATGGTTTCTAGGACTTATAAGCTACCTATTAGGGCTTATCCAAGTAGCTGAAAGCTACCTCATCACATGATTATAAGCTACCTAATGTTCTTCGCGCAGCTACCTTATAGGGTTTATCCTCATGTTCTAGGGTTATAAACTACCATCATAGTTGGTTATTATCCCCTATTATCCACCATTAATAGTTCTATCCCTATATGTTGAACGGGTTAGAACGCTACCATAGTTACAGTCCCAGCCTGCATATCCAAGCCATCAGATCCACCACCAAATCCACCAAGGTCAAGACGGCGGGCTGCGCCAGCGCAGGTTGGCCACGGAGACCTGTGGGTCTGCGTTGCGGACAGCGGTGGTGGTCGGCGCATGGTCGGCAGCCCGGGCGATTCGACATGGCCAGTCCTGGGGGAACAAAATGATGGCCATGGATGGTTTATTAAAATACTGGATACTAAACATCTTGATTTCATATTGGATAATAGATATCCAGTGAATATTGGTTAAGTATTTGCAGTACTGGATATCAGAACCATGGTTGGTTTTAAACCAATGAAGATTAGTAATAATAAGTTGATTGAATACTAGATAATGAAGGGGGGTGGTTTTTAATGGTTGAAAATGTATGTGCATTTTAAACCAGAATATGTTAAACCATATTAACAATCCCTGGTGCAAAATGCATTGACCATTAATATTCATCATAGGGACATTTGTGGGCTTCTTTAAATAGGGAAGTCCCAAAGTGGTTGGTTTTTTGAAATATATATATATATATAGATAAATAAGATATATATATATATATATATGTGTGTATATTAATGGATGATTTGGGGTGCGGGCGATCCCCTATTTGGACGTATAATGACATGTATAGGTGAACAAAACTCTAAAGGTTATGTGTACTCGTGAAGGATGGTTTTTTGAGGGATTTATAACTTGGGTTGATGGTAGTTAGGTAGGTGGTTTCAACCCCTATGAAACATACCCGTGGCAACCAACCACTTGTTATTCTTGTTAACAATTCCTAAGGAAAACAAAAAATGTTTGAAACCATCAACCTGTAGTGAATTCTGAGTAGTGCCTCATCATCGTCTACAATGGTCATCATCCGAGAAATTGTGGTCGTTCAAATCATGCAGTTCCATCAGCAATTCCATTTCCAAGAACGAGTGAGTACACTGGGATCTCAATCACCCTATGCTGGGGGAATCATTAGATGTTTGTTGAGACATGGAAGGATGTTGCTTCAAGCCCTACCACGCCGAAACGTTGTTATTGACTTGGAAAAATTATGAAACAATCGCCTTGACAGAAGCCCTGATCATGCTCGTGAGCCCGGAAAGTCCAAGTGAAAGGCGAAACTTCAAGAACCAATTGATCAGCTGATGCTGTTGATGCTTGGTAAATATTTTCATGTATCCGCAAACATCTGCAAGCTGTTGTGAGAAACCAAGCGCTGAATCTAACCGTCAGCAATTTCATTGTCGACACAGCGGGCCTTCACCATGCACCAAAAACTACTTGTTTGCAAAGCATCCCAAACATGGTATTAGAATAGCCAGTGCAGGTGCAATCATTCAAATTTCAGGGTGAGTTTGCATGAACTAAGTCGAGCTGAGCTTGGTCATTCATCCAACTGTTCTATTCAGTACCTGGATTTACCAAAAACTACAGAAATGAACATGATGTTGAAAAAGATCATAACGTAGTAGTTAGCTAATAACTAACCATAGTCATGAACTGATCTTTTCAACACAATGAATTGACAACTGCAGAACTGAGTCCAACACATCTTGTTTGCAGTCCAGGTCTATTCGCCCATCACTTTTTCGAATCCTCAGTGTGCTCAGGCCCGAGTGTCGAGCGGGCCAGCGATGGGATGGATCTTCGTCAAATGGTGGACTCCCGTGTAAAGAAACTCATCCACTCCTGTTGCCGTTGTTGTTCCTGGTTGTTTCGTTATGGATTCATTACTACTATCGCACTATCGCAGCAATGATCCGTGTCAACGCCGTGAACAACAATGCAGTTGAGGTCCAAAGTAACACAGCAATGGTGGATTCACCATACGGCTCTGTAGCGATGTGAATTAGATGCCATGATGCTGGATGGCAAAGCAAAAAACGGTACGGAAAATTGGGTGAAACATTTGAAATCACCCATTACCGTGTTGAGAGCCCCGCTCAATGCAGTTCATCTACTGATCACTAGCTGCAACGGAACCTACAGTCCATCCCTGCAGAAATACGTGTCATCAAGCAAGCCAAACCACATATATACATCTGCCGGAAGCTCGCAATGGGATTTATCGTCCAAACAGCACAACGCCCTGCAACATCCTGCAATAGAACAGATCAATGCTGGAAAATATATCTATCTATAAATATATGACATATAGATACAGAACTGCTCCCGTCATTATTGACACACTGTCCCTGGATAACACATATCATTCGATAAATGCTCTTTCTTTATGACAATCACCTACCTGTAATCCCAGCTTTCATCCACTTGTGCATGGGCATCATGGTCTCCCTGGGAAGCTCCAACTCAAGCTCCAACCTGTTTTTCCATGCTAGAAACTCATTCAGCAGAGTTTATCATGATAGTGGCTTCAATCATTTAATCCATCAAATGATCAGCCCCACTAGGATCGTCCATACATGATGTTCTCAAAATTGCTGATGGCTCAACTGATCAATTTCTGGGCTCATGGTTTATGGGTTTATGGACAGCGACAGTTATGACTCCAAACAAATGTCCAAACATGTCACGTCAACTTTCCTACGAAATTAACGCGGAGAAAACATACTGTGGTCCGGCTTAGGAATCATGTGTGCTAAAAATATGTATAAGTATATATATATATATACATACATACATTTGAATATAATTTATTTATGTAAACATAAGTGTATATATATATATGCCTGTATACATATCTATTAGAACCCCTGATCCAGCCATTGACCATGACGGATAACCAACTCATATCAACTCATGCAATCATGAAAGTTCAACTGCGGATGCTCCACTGTTCTTCCATCAACTGTGCTAATGATCCATTTCCTGAAGTCCTGGAGAGAGTATGGGCCATGGCTTTGACTCACCCAGGATTTCAATCAACACAATTCCAGGGTTGATTCATGGCTGACAATCTGCAGCCAGGAAACAGGACTTTGGCCGGAATCCACTTGCCCTGGTGCTGGTCATAACGCTGCCCTGAGGGCATTTTAGAGTTATTCCAACACCAGCATGAAGTGCCCTACCGCCATCACTTGGGCCCAGAATCTTTGGCCAAACAACGCAGCCACAGGTTGATCCACGTACGCCGGAATGTCATGAGGTTTCCGCGGGACAAGAAAACATGTCTTATTCCATCAAATTCCCAGGTAGCTTGTCACTCACCCAAATCCTCTATGGCGTTGGCATGGACCAGGGCGGGAAACCACAGTTGAGTTGAGAAAAAAACTGAGTTCGAAGCAATTTTGATACTCATCTGTTTACCCTATAGGATCCTATAGGTAGTTTGAATCAAAAGGATGCCGGTAGTCGATCCAGGAAGCTTGATCATAGTCCAACAACCCAGAAGGTCATGAGTCATATACCCGTGCTGGTGTCATCGCTCGAGTTCACATCATGACATACATCATAATCATCATATATCACATGATACACACAGTCATACGGCTACGTGCAGATTTGCAAAACATCAAAATGCCACTAAACACCCTACGTGACTGGTTCCGCTTGGAGCTAAAATAGATGCCGTAAAAAAACCTGGTGGCAAACAAGACTATAAATAAACCACGAGGACACCACGCCTGGTTGGCACTGAAGTAGTCCACTTGGTCTCCTGAGAGCGCTAGCGCGCTCATGTAGGGA
>VSDK01000599.1:312664-334596 GCA_009767595.1 Symbiodinium kawagutii | reverse complement strand
GCAGGAATGTGATGAAGCTGCAGAGCTTCAAGGATGATGCAAAAGGGGGGGCCAAAGCACCGAAGCTGATGAAAATGATGAAGGAGACGCCCCAACAGTAGAAGGTAGAAGTGCCAGAACTAGAGGGATCAGAGGATACAAAAAAGCGCAAGACATCAACCGACCTAGAACCCAAGGAAAAAACAAAGAGACTGGAATAAGACAAGACTGTTGGACATATATGTTTGGGCTGCTGCATTGTGCATGCATTTAATAAACACATACCACGAAGCATCCGCCAGGAGGTAACCACCACTGAGAAGAAGTACCGGAAAAGCTTGTGTGAGTGCCAGCCATCGCATACACCATCTCCCAACGTCCTTGGGTATGACCGACAGATCATTTAAGATCCAAGCTCGCCTGAAACAGAAACTTGACAATTGAATTTTGGCGAGTACAAGAAATGAAGGGGACATGAGGAAGAGCCAAAGACTGATGATGAACGTGAAGAACTAATTGAAGGTCATGAGGACACACAGCTTCGCTTGGAAGCAGAATGTGGTGAGACTCCTCTCCAAATAGGAAATCCAAAGCCGGGATGGCCAAAGCCATGGACATTCGGCTGAATGTGATAACATGACGGCTGAAACTTGAAAGGCCTCAACACAAGGCGAACTAAGCTTCAACTCATCAGTGGACATTGCACACACCATCACACACCCTTCCTGAGTCACTGCCACAACTCTTTTCTTGGAGTCTAGGAACGAAGTTTGCATCCAGAAATTAACTTCGTCAATGAAAACCTGCCACTGATCTTTCCCCCGGCAAACAGGCAAGGCGTGCCTGAGACCTTGATGGTCTCGAAGTCGCCCCCGTCCATGAAGATAAGCATTCTCAACCATCATGAACCACTGAGAAGATGATGATGTCCATTGAGATACTCATGTTTTGCATCACAAGAAAACAAGAAATGGTATTCGCAGGGAGATCCTCATGAGCCGCTGAAATTGTGATCTCCAGAAGCTGGTTGAGAGCTTTCTTTGTGCATAATGACGTCGCCTGAGGCCTGTTAATGCTGGTCGCAGAACACAGGACACAAATCCTGGACACAACAGTTGATCTAAATTACTCCACCCTGCCATGAAGTATGTGGCTACCACTTAGCTACTGGCCATGCTACACTCCAGGTACCCACCGTTCTGGGGTCCGACATCCTGCTTGCAGTCCAAATCGTAGAGATTGCTGCCCTTCACTCTAACAACCTCCGGGCTGGTGCTGTTGGCTGGAAAATGGCCAGCCTAAACTCCAGCTTCAGCGGTCGCGATGATTTCTTTTATATAACTACCCCAGGGCAGTCATTAAACTAAGATCCAAGACCCAAACTCAGTGGTTTGAAGAACGTCATCTTGGAGGGTGATGTCCCTTGCGGTTTCTACAAACCAAGCCCCAAACAAATACCAATCTCGGCTCAGTTCCCGTGCAGCCACGGGCAAATGATACTTGATTTCCGGCTGGAACTTTTACGGCTTGCATTTTGTACCCTTAAGCGTAGAGAAGGTTTCGAAAGAAAGGCCAGTTGGTTCGTAGGTGCGTCAAAAGGTGTGAGCATGAGCATGTGTGAATATTACATACGCATGTAATATTAATAATGATAATGATGTACGTACACACTAAAAGCTGTGTAGACATTTCCATGCACATGTCTGTATCATATGAACGTATCGTACACATCTTTGCATGCATGTGGTCAAAAAGTACACATTCACATCAGCACATGTATTCTACATCTGGTTGGTGGTTGAACAAACCCTCTAAAAAAAAGGCTTGTCAATCAACCATCCCAAACAATCCCAAACACACCTGGGAAAAAATTGTCAATCAAAACACCGACCAGCTGTTCTTAATGATGGTTTCCATATAATGGTTTCATCAAAACCATGTAGCACCAACCAAATATGGGTGTTTCTTCAAATTTGCCCAATTTCATCATCCAAGTCATTCGTTTGCAACATGATTTGTACAAATAATCCAAGTCAAATGGTTCATTGTAACCAATGGTTCATTGTATCCCAGTCATGAATTTGTAACAATGAACCAAGGCCATGTCCCACCTCTGGCTGTAAACAGAAACCGCTCACCTTGGCGGGGATCCAACCTGCACTGGCACTCCTGGCTGCCAGGGGGGCCGGAAAAATAGCTGCGCCACGTTACAGGGTTCCGAAGCAGAGCACTGCTGTAGGCATCAGAGGAACATAGGGGAACCACCCTGGGATCAGTTGACTCACAAATGGGAGTCCCCGCTGTCAGAGTTGGGAGTGGGAAGCACTTTTCAAATTGGAATGGCTATGGAAGAACAGTTGGTCCCAGTCAACAAAGCTGCGGGAAGAAAAATGCAAAGGAACGGATGGGCAAATGAACGTTCCAATAGTTCAAGTATCCTCTGCGCATCTCCAGGCTCTATCATTATCTATCATTCGGCTAGCAATCTCAGTCTGTGATGGAGCTAGCTGTTCTTCCAGCCAGGTATGCGGCTGAGTGCCGTCTTTCGACCCAACAGGCTGAACATGGCTGAAGCACTACATGAACCAAAAACCACGCCCGGACGTCACTTCCCTTGGCTGTTGCCATCCGAAGGGTACTCAACAACCCTTGGTACTCCACCCAGGGGTACTCAACCCGCATGTTATTGGCACATCAGCGCCACTGGCCTCCACGCTGTCATGGCCCCAACAACTCATGCTGTTACAAGCCGCTGCAAAGATGGGCAAAGATATGATGAATGGATGTACATGGATGTACATGGATGTAAATGGATGTAAATGGTAAGCTACCCTGTGATTTTGTTAGGGGTACTGTAGTCTGGTACTCCATGATTCTATGGGGTATCCAATCCGTTGGCAATGATACGGATTCAAAATCCTTTACGTATCTTAATGGCCTCTACAATCTAGCCCATCCTAGACTAATCCATCGACACTGAAACGCTAAACAGTGTAAAAGTGCTGCTTTGAAAAGCAAAACCCATGGCTTTACAGAGCCAGTGTCAAATTCGCAGCCGTGCAGAAACAATCAAGGTTTTGCTCAAAATGTTGAATCAACAAATATGTTGTGGGAGAATTCATATTTCCTTCAGGTCCATCCTTGTGGTGAATCTCTCTGCAGCTGCTATGGTAATCTGATCGCAGAGATTCGCCATGCCGAACACCGCCCCGCCGGCATGGACCTGTACTCAACTGAGTCTCCCTCTTTGTAGCACACGGTTTCTTCCTGCCATGGGATTTAGTGGTGCTTCCGTTGGGAGCCCTTCAGGTTTAACGCATGGGAGATAACCACGAAGTCATCAGCCTGTAGATGTCAACAAACAAGATTGACGTGAACAAACCATCTGAAAAACGATGTGACAAATGCAGCAGGAATTGGCAGCTTAACTCAACCAGGTAGATCAGGTAGTGTTTGGAAAGTTCATAGCGTACTTTCTCGAGGAAAGAAACTCAACATTCATGCACCATTCCATGTAGGCCAAAAAACACAACATCTACACTCAGTAAGGTTCTCATTGTTGGTCATCCATTCATTGGATGGCATCCACAGTTGATAAACAAAACAGCATGTGCAAAAGACCGCAATTGGCAATGCGTAACAAAATAGCCACACCTAGAAATTAAAACAACTACAACACAGTGATAGGGCATCTCATTACTGTACCTCGTTGAGAGTGCGCCCCTCAGTTGTGTGCCATCCACTCTGAGGATCTGCGGTGGACGATTTGGATGGCCCTTCTATGCTCCCTCATGCGGTTGTGGGTCAACATCAACCATCCCAAAAGTGGATGGATGAACATCCGCAACAAGGACTGCTTTGGTCATTTAGGGGATGGGGGCAGGCCTTTAGTCAAGTGAAAAGGTCATTTAGGGGATGTTCACCCAAAGTACCAGTACTGGAACGGGTTGACCTACCCTTGGGTGGCTTTTTCACCGGCCGGGATCTGCAGAATCGCCGATGAAATTCACGAGTTCGTCCAAGTGGTTTCTCAAAAAAAAAGGGAACCCCAAGTGTTTTTAACTTTAATATTGGTGTATTTACCTTCATTTGGGACATTTTGTAGGTAAATGTAGGCAAATATAACAATAGCATGCATGGAGTACCTGGGTATATAGTAATAAACCAACCATGTGTGGGTTTCCCTATATTGAGAAACCACCAATTCAATGTAAGGAGGCAAGCAGTATTCGTAGACTCCATCCCATCTTCGAGCATTCAGTCCAAGGACAAGGTTCCTTGACGCTAAGACTTCAGGTTGTATTCTAGTCACTGGCAGTTTCCCTATTAACGATGACCATTATGGTTGGTTCAGGTTCACCACCTATGGGCAAAGCAACCAGCTGGATTGAATGCCAGTACCCGGAGACCGATCACAAAAGTGACCAGGTGCCATGCCAAAGTGCAGGGAACTACAGTCAAAGACAAGCGCTCTGGTTGAAGCATTGAGCCAACCAGTTTATACATAGCTGCTCATGATGCAGCAAATAAAACGTCCCAATTGGGCGAGCCAGGAACACAATGCAAAGCTGCGATTCAAGTCTCATGTAGGTTCCAGCTGGACGAGAGCTGGCATCTACACGGGTGATAGGACTGATTGGAATTGTTCTCTGGACGCATGGTGACACAGAACCTCTGCTCCCAAACACCTTTCGACCGGAGCAAGAGTAGCTAGCAAGTGAATCCGGTGACCACGTTTGGAAACAAATGCTTCTAAATCCGACACATCCAAAGTTTCAGATGCATCCCAGATGTTTATCGGCCCAAGAGGCTCTGTTTCCAAGCCTGAAGCTGCATCAACTTCTCTCTGTAGGCTGTCGCCTTGCAGGCCCTGCAGGACGAACCGCGACCAATCTGAACCAAGTTCTCCAATGTGCTTGCTCCAAAAACCCGCAGCAACAGTCCAGTCCGCGGCAGGACTGCATCACCTTCTGAGCCCCTTCCACTTCCTTCCGACCGGAAAAATCTGCTCGTTAATTCTGACCAGTTGACCACCGCTGGGCTTCAAGCCCTGGTGCCCAGCCACACAGTTTGAGACCACAACTTAGTTCACACCACAACTTCGTTGCTTAAAAATTTCAGTGCTTTGTCAACTGCATGAGCCACTCCTCGATTGCAGCTGTGCAAATGATGCTTGGTTCCAGTCGCCAGAGTTGAAACGTTCCACTCAGAACATCCATGCCAGAGCCAATGTCGGTACAAGCTGAAATCTATAGGCGCCAGACCCCATGTTCGCGGCCATCCAACAGAAAGTGTGGCCTCTTGGAATGGGAGAAATCTGCCACCATTTGCACCTCACCTCCTGATCAACCGTCACCTTCTCAGCCCTTGCCGCAGCATCACTGGGGAGGACTGGGAGGTGCATCTGCCGTACTGAGCCAGTCGGAGGCGGGTACTTGCCATGGAAGTTTGACCAACTGGCAACCACCCCGTGGCAGCGCGTTGCAGTTGTCACCCGTCATCATTACAACTGTTACACATTGCTACACTGTTCATTGACCACATGGAAAAAACACAACACATAGAACGGTGCTTCCGAGCCTGGTGCTACCCCTGCACACTTACACTTGTGCCATATCTTAAGAGCACTATGGCGATGGCTAGGTGATCATC
Source organism: Symbiodinium kawagutii (assembly GCA_009767595.1). Taxonomy (NCBI): domain Eukaryota; class Dinophyceae; order Suessiales; family Symbiodiniaceae; genus Symbiodinium; species Symbiodinium kawagutii. The sequence continues at coordinate 328,965 of VSDK01000599.1, read as the reverse complement.
ACTGTAGGCATACCAAAATTGTTGTTGTGTTGCCATTCCTCACCATTATCAACAAAAAAAATGAAATTATTGCAATCATTATGATTGTCATGACTGACAGAAACCATTGGTGATGAACCATCAAAAGCACTTGTATGTGTATATATTTCTATGTAGATATATTAAAACATCAGAATGAACAAACAATGATCAACACTCTAATTATTCAGCAATGCATGTGGTCGTGCATACGAATGTAAATCCACAAAACTACTATTACAAACAAACATAAACAAGTTCTATCCATCATTTACCATCACCATCCATCAGCAACCATTCTTAAAAACACTATAGACAACATAGCCACACCAACCATCCCCAACAATCATCAACCATCATTGGCCACTACCATCCGCATCAATAATGACTTATTGACCATCTTGAATAGTCATGAATCTGAGCGTCTATAGCACCTAGCCATGTCATCCAGCCATCCAATGACATGTGCCATATTGATGCATCAATGCTATAATCGATCGATAGCCACCAAATCAACCATCATCATCCATCATCCGTCATCACCCATCATCACCCATCATCATCTATCATCATCCATCATCATCCATCATCATCCATTTTCCATCAACCATCATCCATCAACCATCCATCATCATCCATCATCCATCGTCATCCATGATCATCAACCATCATCCATCAATCATCATCATCATCATCATCATCATCATCATCATCATCCTCGTCATCATCATCATCATCATCGTCATCATCGTCATCATCATCATCATCATCATCATCATCATCATCATCATCATCATCATCATCATCAACCATCATCCATCATCATCCATCATCCACCAATCAACACTTCATGGCTTCTTCGTTCCACAACTCCTTTGGCGCGGCCTCTTTGAAGCGTACGCCTTTGGATGTATCGATCGCTTCGCCTTTGGCCATCGCTGCCTGGGTCCGGCTACCCAGGTTGGGGGGTCAATACACATGGAGGTGGTTGTGGATGGATGGCTAGTGACGGTCGGTTGTGTGGCTAATACATGTCCATTTCATGTTGGCTAGTGATTGTCAAGCATGCTTAGTGTATGGTAAATCATTTCATGATAATTTGTGACTTCTTTACTTGATGTAAAGCTATGTTCATGATATTCATCCGTACATGCAATTCATAGTGCAGGTGGTGAAGAAATACATGGCTTAGGAGGTGGATCAATAGGCTAAGCAACACCCATGAGATTCATCTCCGGTAGATGCTTAAGAGATGGTGACGGCAAATGGCACTCACCATGCTGATTGGGACCTTGACTTGGTGGAGGACAACCCCCTTCCAAACACCAATTACCCCTGCTAAACCCTTGATGCTTCGGCCGCTTTATGGTTCCACTTGTCAGCTTCACACTGCTTCTTCAGGAGTCATATAATTCTATGGCTATGGGTCATACATGGTCATACCATCCCAAAAACAAACGGTAGTACGTGAACGCATCCACCCTTCACCGACATATTGAACCAACAATGACAAGTAAGCGCTGTCAAACCTGCGAATTGTCAACAAGTTGATCACTGAGATGTTGATCTGTTCATGAAATGGGGCCACACGCGGTGATCACTTACATTTTGGATCCAACAATCGCCATATCAAACCACTCTGCGACTATGCTGGTGTTTCCAGGTTGATGCCCCCTTAGATGATTGGTTTACGATCTTCTGGATTAATCTTACAACTTTTCATGTATGAACTGGCTGGTTTGCATTTAGGTGTGTGAAACAGAGAATACTCATATATATATATACCTGATCAACTATTATTCTATGAACATGTAGCTAGATGCATAGAGTAATAATCATAAAATCATCGTGTCCTATATCCAATGAACCCTTGAAAACTGGTTTCGTTCACACTGGGTGCGCGCTAGAGTGAAGTCATCAGCTTCCCACAAAGCCATGGTAACCCCAGAAGGCATCAACCAGGGTAACACTCAAGCCATGTTACATCCATACCTATACTGATACCACATATCTGATGGTAGATCAGCAGCTATTGAGAAGGTAAACTGAGAGGCGACTTATGAACATGGATCCCTCGTTACCAACGTTGGTCCGGATCATTGGGAAACCCTCGGCACTGAAGTATAGCTATACCGTCTTTTCGACCTGGTGAGAGAAGGCAGAAGGCTACTCTGTGCCGCTTCCGTTGCATCTGTCAATCCAAAGGGCCGGCGTTTACAGAATTTCGGACGTGCAGTTCACCTCACCAGATCGTCGTGAAAACTGACCTTGCCACTTGCCCCACTTCCAAATGGCTGTCCAGGTCAGTGATTGTCCATTTCCATGGTTGCAGAAAACATATTTTTCTGTACCTGCTGCGAAGACTGCATCTTGACCCAGGAAAGCTTTGGGATGAGTTAGCTTGGTTCCCGTTGTCCACCAGGGATGATCACCACTACAAATTTATTGGACTTTGGCTATTCGACTATTGGTGATTTGTTGAGTTGACCGTAACCTAGTGGCTACAATATGTCTATAAATATACTACCAATCATCAACAAACGATGGTATGTGTTGGTCCCTTAAGATAGCTACAGTACCTTCTAACCAAGATATCGAAGCTATGGGATTGCTCAATGGCACCATCGTATAAATTGACACAATTTGAGTAGCCTGCCGCAGAATAGAATGTACAACCAGCCACCAGCCATTTTTGATACTTTCCGCCAAGAAATGTACCATGCACTATAGGAGAAACACACTTTACACTGAGATATCGCGAGACTTTCCTAGGTATCCTGTGCCTCCACACTTCCACCCACACTTGGGATCCCACCAAATGTCTGGAGCATGGGCCAAAGTAAGATCATCTAAAGGGCACTTTCTAAGTCACCGGTATTGGTTCGACTGGCAGATTGCTTGAAATGTTCTGTGACAGCCAAACTGTGTCAATCATAGGCTGCAGGATGATTTTACTAGCTCTAGCAGGGTAGCTCCTGCGGCTTCATTTCGCTACTATCGTTCAACTGTGGTATTGCGGCAAAGCCATGAATTGGAGCGGCGCAAAGCTGAAACATCCAACAACGAATGAAGTGCAATGCTGAGAAACGGCTTTCCATGGCTGCTGCTGTTGTTTCTGCTCTCATGGGTCTTCAAAGCTGAGAAACCAAAGGCCACGGAGAGCGGCTGGCCCGATCTATGGGGTCGGACCTCCCATTGATGTGAGCAAACCTTCAATTCATGAATAGTTTGTATTCAAAATAATCACTTGTAATCATGCCCATTTTGATTTTACATACTTAATGATTGAAGAATCTCTGTACTTTCCATCATTGCAATTTGGATTGAATAATCAATTCACTCATTGTATTCATGAATGGCAAACACCATGAATAAAACTGAATAACCTCCGGCTTCAGCAACTCCACAAACCCGCTGCATCCCAACTGGACACGCGGTCAATGTTGCTTCAAGATTGAGTGACCCCGTCTCCGGTCCAGCACTGACGGCCCAAAGTTGGAATCTGGTAGAAAGAGTCGTTGGCAAATCAAAAAACATATGAACGTATGAACCATCAGCAACGAATCCTTGATATGTAGTTGTCGAGTTTTTGTTGGAATAAACATATGCCAGGTGCGTGATTCGAAACATGTGCTCCTTGTATATAATATGAAATACACATTATATTGGTATACAAATATAAATATATATATATATACATATATATATATAAACATATTTTTATATATATATATATATATATTGAAAAAAAATGTATATAATATGTATGGCACATTAAATATATGATAGTGGGAATATAAATATAATCAAGTACCTGGAGTATCCAAACATCATATGGCTTTTGTTCTGATATATGTGCATATATAGGTATAAACATCAAAATATAAATATAAATATGTATAAATAAAAATTATATATATATATATATTTATATCGATATACAATATGTATATCTATTCATATTTAAATACGCCAAGACAAATATACAAATATCACATGGCATTCTGAAAAATATCAACCTCTCAGTCTATACATTTTCGAAGGGTCCTTCGGGGGAGACCTGTCGACATCTCAACGGTGCATCGCGGCCTTCCAGCTCTTGGAGTACCTTAAAGTGGGCATCGGGGCGCTGGAAGCCGTGCGTTGTGTTGCGACTCCTTGCGCTAGAGGGAAACCAGCGAGTTAAATGAGCAAACCTAAGCTATATTTGATATAACAGAGATATATATGAGCTACTATAATATCGCTATATATCTGAGCAAATATCTCTGGAAACACCTCTGGAAGCTAACCTGGAAGTCAAAATGGCGTCCAGAGGAAAACCAGCGAGTGAAATGATGGAATTTCCACGCAACAGGGCCGGTCAGTTCACCAGAGTGTAATGCGGAATTCATTCAGCCATAGAGTCAACATAAGAGAAGCGCTTGTACCATAATAATTTGAGATGCCATATTGTGGCTGGTTGCGACTGTTCAAAATGTATCAAAATTTGGCATGTCCTTGCTATGTAGCGAATGCAATCAATCAATAAGTGGAAGCCCAACATAGCCCAACCAATACTCAACTAACCGAGAATGGGTCTTTGAGGCTGTTCAGCTGAAAATACGCAATTGCCCTGCATTACTCTCACGACATTGGGACATTGCTTCAAAAAATGAACACGCCTGGGTATTGTGTGCTTACAAACGACACTACAAGCGTACTGCGTTCTCAATACACATGTCGTGCACATATCTGGCATAGATGCATCACGCAACAGATTGATCTTGTGCATAGAATTCACAAACAGTGCTATATATATATATAGCTTTTTCAATATGTATATATAGATAGTATATGTATAGTTATATACATAGATAATGACCATCCATCACTAACAATGTTCAAGCATCATTACCCATAATTCCTGACCATCACCAGTAGTCTGTACTGATTCCATGTCAACCATATGCGTATCCGTCAGCCATACGATCATTGTGAGCCATCATTTTTTAGCACCATCATTGCTGATATAGAATCATTGTTGATGTCATGGCTGTCATGGCTGCTATTAATTGTGATGGATATATATATATATATCATCCAGCGTACCATCCACATCATGGAAACTCATCATCAGAATCATTCAGGAAACCATGATTAATCATCCTTAATCATCCTTGATCATCATTGATTTGATCATTACTGGTCATCGTTGACGGCTAATTCCTAACCATCGTCAATCATGAATACCCGTCAATAACCCTCACTCATACCCATTTCCCATCATTATCATCCATGATTCTTAACCATCATGCACCATTTGCTATCCATATCATCTACAAATCCATCATCCACAACCAGCCAGTCCCTGTTGCCGTTGCTTACATCACACCCCTCAAGCCGCTGCAGGCAGACTGAGGGCATCGCCAGCTTTGGGGCAACACTTGGGAGGCTCACGGCTCTTCAAGTGCCACTCCGGGCCTCAAGGGCCGCCATCCGTGGGCACGGTTTTGTATGTGCTTCCTATGTGTTAACACGTCAATATGTCTACTGGGTAGCGCATATGTGTATATATGAATATATAATATTTTATTGGGTATTTATGTCATGTATGTATTTTTTATTCATTTATCTGTTTGTCTGTTTACTCTTGAATATACATGTACATATCTGTATGTAAATATACATCTATAGATATACTGTAGATTTAGATATATACGTCCCTTCTCCACAATATCAATGTAAATAGATTTTTTCCACAATATACACGTATCATATACATACATACACTCGCACGTCTTTTGTATACTTTGTCTACATATAGTTTTTGTGGTGCCGCAGAAAAAAAAAACATTCGACAAGTATCTAGTTCATATGTTGTGGCACCACATGCGCGAAAAGAATCGTCCAAATTTTGCACATATGCATACTTGCTATACATACAGCGTTTGCTGGTGCCACACAAATAGATATGTATATATACTTAAAAACATATGTGAATGCAAATGTGTATACATATTTAAATATACATATATATATATATGTACATGATGCGTAAATACATATGTATATGTTCTAGATGCACATAATGTCATTCATTTGGGGTCCATATACTACATGGATACATAGACATACACATGGACGTTCCTTCTGTATTGTGTTTTCTTGGCACTACATTTCAAAATAGATGTATGATGTATATATGTAAAAACGCAGACTGCCTACACTTTCCAGATGTGTACCTGTACACATAAATTATATATATACGCATGTACATATAAATGTATATACATACATACATGTATATATATATATAGTATATGTGTCTAGCTGTCTTCCGCACCACATGAATGAATAAATTTCAATCTATACAAATATATATATATATATATATATGTTTGTGTATTCCAAAAAATATATAAGCAAATATATATCCATATATAAATACATACAAACATACTATAGATGTATGTACTATGTGAGCGCGTCCCAATGTTGAAGAATATGTAAAAAAACAAGAAATATACGCGTATTCAAGATTATTCAACCATACCTACACACACAGCGTGACATCTTGCATAACCACATCACCCATTTGTGCAAATACTGGTGATTGATGGTAAACACCCAACTCATTGGAAAAACTGGCGCATAGATTTCAACATAAAATCGTGGTTGGTGAAACGCCATTCCCAACGTTGGAATGATACACACCCAACGAGACACCAGTGAAGCGTGCTTTCCGCCTGCTGTCAACTGACCCGCCAAGGTGCTGTTCACAGTTGGTCGACTGATTTGGGTGATGGGCAAAAAGTAGCGGGTCAGGGGAGTTGTCCTGTCGCCCCAGGAACGCTGCGGTTCAGGGAAGTTGTCCTGTCGCCCCAGGAAAGCTGCGTAATCTGGGAGTCATGGTTGGTCACCAAAATCCCTCCCAAAATCTCATGCCACCAATCACAAATCAATCATTGTTCTTTGCCAGCATCGTATGGGTGTTTCTCAAAACAGAGGTACCCCCAAAACATCCAATTTTAAACATTCAATAGAAATAAACCCGCCATGTTTGGGGCACCCTCATGGGGTCAGAAACCCCAGAAAATATACCACAAATGGATGGTCTCCCAAGAAATTTTGCTGCCAAATTCTGGTAGGTGGTCCTTCAAATGTAAGATGGTCTCAGGAATTTGTTCATCAAATAATCAAACTGGCTTCAGAAACGACCAACTAGTTGTTTAACCATTTTTGCTGTTGATTATCCAAAATTATTAAGCTTAACCCATGACTAGTTGGTCGTTTCAACCCTATGAAAAGTCTTATTCGAACAACCAACCATTTGGTAATATTATGGAAAATAAAACATGTTTAAAACCACCAAGCAGAATTTTTCAGTAGATCACCAACGATCGGAGGTGCCCATTTCACCCCGTGATTGGTTTTTACTGCTCATGAGTCAAATTGGATGCTCATCCCGGTGAATCAACATGAGGTCCGGGGGAATCGGAGTTGTTACAGACCAGGGGATATGAACTGAGATTCTTTGCAGGTGTTGGTATCCCAATTCGTGGAGCAAAAACACATTGTTGACCAAGGAAAGCACACATATGCTGAGGGTTATTGTTTGTTGACCAAGGAAAGCACAAATAGCCTGAGGGCTATTGTTTTTGATGGACGCACCAAAATAATTTCAAGCATGATCAAGCATGTTATCGTCTGTGATGGACACACCCAGATACAGGCATCTAGAAGTAAATATCAACACCAGCACCATGTTCGAGGTTGACAAATCACAAGGAAATTGAGTGCATGGCTACTCCGATTCTTTGGATGTTTCCACGCCAACCTTCCTTCAAGAGTATCCTCCCGCTGGAGATTACCGCAGGCACCTGATCTAAGAAAGAGAAACCGCTGCCAGCAAAGCACCAGCTGAATGAAACCCAGCAGAACTCCTCGCTAAGATTCATAGATAGTGAAATGGTTGGTACTTAGTTTCGCCATCTATTAATATCTAATCAACCAACAATCCCAGGGGAAAACAAAAAATGTTCAAGCCGACACAATGCTCCGCCCTGGATACCAACCAGCTAATGCAAGTTCAGACTCTGACCAGTGGGAGATGTGCCGATAATGGCCGATCACCATGCATTCTACCACCTCAATAGCCGGGACTCAAATACGGCGTGCACATCTCCTATTGAGCTGGTTATTTCAGGAGGAGCTGGTGATTTGGGTTTTTCCCAAAATGGTTGATTTACTACTACAAGTGGTTAAAAATTGATGATTTAGGGGACCCTCTGTTTTGACCACCATTGATGAACAATAGCTGGTTGTGGATCTTCCGTCGGTGACTTGTTTGAAATCTTCCTTGCACCTGCACAAGGAACAAACAAATCTGCGCTAAACCATCCATTAACAGTCGTTGATTTCTTCCGTCAGTATTATTTATCTCACTATCAGTCACGGATAGAGACTCCCACTACTCACTACTAGGATCATGTTTAGTACAACTATCAGGTGGCACCTGAGTGTCATTAGGAATCACTACTTACCACTGCTAATTGTCACGTGACACTCACTACATGGATCATTCATCAGCACAGTCCTGAGATTTCAGGTCACCAGGCAGCCACCCTTGGGTTTCTCCGCCCGGCAGCCATGGTTTCTCCGGTTGGGATCAGTACCTGGCCGGTCCTCCAGAGCAGTTCCAGTTCCTGCTTTGCTAAGAGCAACCTGAAACGGTCGCGGAATCTCGTGGCGTGGCCACGCGGCAGCGGTGTCTTGTGACACCATGCGTCCCAAGTTGGAAGAAGCTGCTACAGCTGTAGGAAACATGAAGAACCCCCCAAGTTTCAGGTTCAAAGAGATCTTTCAACAGTTGATGACATGCACTGACAAGTCTGTGAAGAAACATGTTCAGATATATCGTTTTCAAAGCAATATTTGCACCAACTACAAGTGACCGTCAACATAAACAACTTCCAACAGCAGCAACAGTAACCACTGGGAGGATTCAACGGTGACTTCTTCCCACCATGCACCCAGATCCGGGTGGCTTCCTGCCAGGTGAAACTTCCTCCGAGGCACGGCATGGGAATGAAGGCGGCTTCCGTGGATTTCTCATCGATCAGCGAAACCACCAAGCTTTTCCGCAGCTTCTTGGTCTGGCACTGGGCCAGGTTTGTTCATTGGAAGCCATGTTGCAGTGGGTAGACCTGGAGAGAGGTACCGATTGAATCTACAAGAACTGTCATAAACATGAAAAATATGATATCACACGATGCAGAACCCATCCACTGCTGTTGAACACGACATGAGACTACTCTCCAAGATATTTGATCGTGTGGCTGTATGGGTGTTTCTCAAAATGGGGGACCCCCCAAATTATGCTGTATGAACCATTTATAGCAATGAACCAATCAGTATTGGTGCACCCTCAGTTTAAGAAAACCCATATGGTAAGATTACATGGCAATAAACAAGCCCTCCTGTTGCTGCCACACTCTGCAGGTTCTCGGAGCAGTCAGCCACTCTCATACGAAAAACTTTGGCCATTATCAACCATCAATAACCACCAATATTAACCAATTAACCATCATGTGCCATCAGTAACCATCAAACACAACCATCACATTCCCTGTTCTTGCTGCCTGGTATCCCTGTTAAGCATCATTAAACATGGGCTATTGCCATGACTGACCACTATTGATTCCATTAAGCGTCATTTCACCATCATTGACCATCAACCATGTGTTTGAGGGTATATAATTTCTGTAGAGGCCCATTTCTGGCTGGTTGCTTTGCCATGCTTCGCACCGGGATTTGCACAGGATAGCCATGGTTCGCTGAAGGAGGGTGGCCGTCCATGTTCCATCTGGCTGTTGATGTACAGATAAACACAAATAGACACAGATAGACAGATCGACAAGTATAGATATACACCTACAACGTAAAATTCTAAATGCATAATATCTTTAAGTATCTATATATACATATGTAAACACATAAATAGATATCAATATACAAATATATATATATATATATATAAAATATACATATATATAAAATATACATATATATATATACATATGTAAAAACATGAATAGATATCCATATATAAATATACAATTTACATATCTATATATATATATATATACATAGCATCTACGGAAACAAGATCTACACATATCCTTACCTCAACATCACACATTCATAAGCCAAAACCGGGACTTCCACTGCCCGGCCTTCATTGCTCTTCTCAGAGCCCCCGGAGCCAACAGCTGCAGGGGTGCTACGAATGGACTAGCACCGCTGTCAACTTGAAAGGAAACAACCTCACCATCTCATGCGAACTTCAGGTGGTTTTCCACGGGGCTTCACCGTGGATTTCCAGCGCTGTGACGTGACTCATTATCCAGAGATTGCTTTCAGCTACACTTTTGCGACTCTTATGGGCAGCCTCATAGTGGGAGGAACTTCCTCCAGCACGTCGCATCTTCTACCTCCGTGTGTTCCGAAATACATCTAATCCTCGAGAATGGGTAGCAGGCCCCCAAAGAAAACCCACAGCGTATGCAAAAAGCAAAGCAAAGATACTGGACCAAAGCCCAGTATGAATGTCAAACGAAACATTTCACACATCTCGAGCGAAGGGGTCCAGCCCTAAACACCAAATCCCAGAAAATGGTACCACATGGCTTGTAGTGATTGGTACTATGGCTTATAGGTCGTGCTTGAAGCTATGCCTCGCAAAAAGATGGCCATCCAACACATGGCCCATGGGGGGCGTCATTGATCTCCCGACTGGGCATCACTTTTCACGACGGTGCGCTGGAGGTCGGAGTCGCAGCAGAGAAGCTCTTCAGCCGTTCGATGGCAGTGAAAGCTTTTCGGTACAAACGCTGTTCCCTGTGGGCGCATTCCTTAGAGGCAGGCCACCAGGTGATGCCACCAGAGCCACCAGGGCCACCAGGTGATGCTGGCCATGATCTCCGTTCATCTGCAGGTGGTTTCAAGCCCGCACTTGCAGATAAGTACAATCCAATAGAAATATACATGTAGATATGAAAATACTTCAATGTAAGGTACTTCTTGAAATCAAAAGCATTGACACAAACCCCCACTTGACCGTTGACTGAGAAGGGGCACCCAACAATACAAACCAAGCCTAGAGCGGCTTCTAATTTGGAACTTCCCAGCACTAATATTACAAAATCAGGGAGCTTTGACCAAATCATGGCACGTCAAGATCTGTGTTCAATTTATTCGATTTGGGAACCACCTCCAAAGTTTTACACGGGGCATTATGCCACAAGCATCTCCAAATTTGCTATGTCAGTCCACAGATCCTGTTCCCGCCTCGATTGGTTCAACCAAAAATGATCATCCACCATACATCGGATCTTTTCTTGGTGCTCATTGGGGTTACCATCATTCATCCATGATACATAATGATCAATGGATTTTGTATGCCTTCATTCTACATATTTCTTCAAACATATGAGCTTTAGATTTTCACCCGAGCAAAAAGGACTTTATTCCCAGACATTCCCCGCCACAAAAGGCAAGAAAAAGGTTGTATTTTCAATTGTTTTCACCCTCCATCCATAGAAAAACAAAAAGACGCTTGTGATCCCCAATCCTATCCAAGTTTCACATCCATACTCCTTTCCAATCCTATCCTTCCCATGGATCCTTCCAAGTTTCGAAACCTTTCCATCGCTCCCGGACCTTTCTGGCCAGTCGGGCAACTCGAGGATTGCCAGTCATCCTCTCATGCGCACCCAGGGAGGCCTCGCGACTGCACGACCAGTGCAGACATTGCTCAATGGTCACCGGGTATGTGCTCAAGGTTCACTACATGTGGCTACAAACCTGTCAATTCTTCTGTTTAGTTGATCTACATGTTGGGTACATGCTGATTAGTGATTGGCAGGTAAAAGATATGGACGTGTTTGGTCGGGCAGGATTGGCATATTCCTGATACTATACACATATCAGATCAGTATTGGATGGCTCACATCAGTTTCTGAAGGGGTATCGTGTTAGGGTCTCTCCGCGGCGAAGCCTTTCAAATCTTTCTTTCCTTTGGTGGGTCTGCCATCTACGTTGCCGATTCTCTGGTGCTTGGACGTCACCATCCTTGCTGATTCACCTGGTCATCAACAACCAATGGATGCTTTGCCATGGAATTGCCGAACCTTAGCCAAGCGTATGTCAAATAGAGAGCTAAACCATCAATAGCCATTGATCAGCTAAATCTAAGCAGTCCGGAGCCATGGGTGGTGGTGCATGGCATTCACACACCAACGTCAACCAACTGAGACTGGATCATCATGTCTTGCTTACGAATAACCACATGGTAGGAACGGTGATTATGACCACAGTGACTATTCTTGGTCAGGCATGAGCAGTACGCAAACATACGAATGTTTGAAACTCCTGTTGGTCAATTCACCCTGATATAGGTTCACATCCCAAAAACTAACAGAACAGCGATGATCATGTACCATTTAATGACCATCGTTATCCATTGTACGACTATTGATTGATCTTGCTACTATATTATATGGCCATTCTCTAGTCACTACATAACCATCACATAACCATTATCTTGTCACCATTGCTATTGGTTGACACTACTACTTCTTGACCAAATAGTTGGTGCATTCCCCCTATAGTTGGCTTGTGTATACAACCACCTTGAATTGGAGATACTTTGCATATTTCTATAGTTGGTTGCTAATCCTCACCTTATATTTGGTGTTGCTTTAGCTATGCTAGTAGCAAATTGACTTCTTACCTTATATCAACAACCTTGCATAAACCCTATACCTATCAATACCACTACATAATAACTATATCACCGTAAAATTGAAACAACTATACCTACACCTATAGCCATACCAAGCTTCTATAACTATATACTCCCCAAAAACCCCTATAATCACCATCACCACTATGACTCACCTATAAAACCGTTTAGTTGAACAAACCCATATACAATTTTTTTTTCGCATAGAATAGCATATAGAATAGCATAAAATAACTTTGTATAAGCCTACAATCACATCATCCTATACCAAGCTTCACCCAGGTGGTCACCACCGGCGGTCATCCAACCGTACCAAGCTTCACTACCACCGCTGCCCATGGCACCGCTACCGGGGGTCCGCCGCACCGCGCGCCTCCCAGGGCCCGAAACTCAGGAGCTCCTCGCTGGGCCGCGAGGCCAACAAGGCGCTGAGCACAGCGATGGCGTCCGAGGGCGGGCGGCCTGGTGCCAGGCCCAGGGGTGGTCCCAGGGTGGAGGAAGGAGGGTGGAGGAAGGAGGGTTGGTGAGGGAAGTTGGTTGGTGAAGGTTGGTGAGGGAAGGTTGGTGAATGGTGGATGGTGAAGTTGGTTGGTGAATGGTTGGGGAATGCTTGGTTGATGGTTGGTTGAGATGGTTGGGGAAGGAGTGAAGGAAGGTTAGTTCGTTGGTTTGGTGGTTGATGCAAGTTGGTGGGGAAATGCCTGATGTTTGATGGGTGGATTGATGTGAAGTTTAGTGGTTGATGCTTGATGCTCAGTTGGTGGTTACATCTGATGACACAGATCGAAATTACTGTGTAGATGAACCAGTCAAATTATGAATCGAACCGTGAAATGAAGTGCGACAATGAAAACCAAGTTGAAAGAGATGTCAACCTAAGACGCAAGCAGGGCCAAACCCAAGACGGCCAACAAATTGAAATGACATGAAATAACTGCGTCGCAAAACACAGGCAGAACGCAACATTGGTCGTCTTGAGCAAATTCACTCAACCAAATTAACTCCCGAAATACTACCTATACTCCCAGTTGTTAACTTTTTAAGCAAATTCACTCAACCAAGTTAACTCCCAGTTGTTAAGGTAAAAACTTGAAATCGTTCGACTTTAATAACTGGGAGGACGGGGCCGCCCCGGTCCCTTGAAGCGCTCTCCTGCGCAATCACGGAGCTGGTTCAGGGCCACTTGGAAGCCCCACTGGTCCACCTGGAATCCGCTGCAGGTCCGGCTCCAGCTGATCGCGACTGTGATAATGATGCTTCATATTAGTGATTTCTCATGGATAATGATGTTTCAATATGGAATTTCTCAAATTAGAAGACCCCCAAAGATTGTTGGCTTATTGTAAATGACAAATCAAGGATGATTTTGGGGTATCCTTATTTTGAGAAACACCTATATGCTGAATGATGGTGGATCACGGTGAATGATGATCAATCATGGTTAGAAACAATGTGAAATAATGCTTAGCAATTAATGGTCGAGAACAAACTAATCGTGGATTGTAATGCTTGATTCTTGGCAAGATCAATTCATGGCCGACTTCAGCCACAATTTGTGATTCGCAATCAAATCTTTGGGCTGTATAAATAGGGACCTCCCATGAGAACTGAAGTTATAAGTATTAATCTTCGTGGGGTATAAGCAAGAAATAGTCATCATGGCCATTTGTACCATCTTGGTACTGTATACCAACCAAGCGGTGTCACAAACCTAACAACCACAGGGGTAGAACGAACGTGTACGGTAGCAATGCAAACGAAGGGCTTCAACCATGATACCCCGCAAATGAATCATTCAAATCAGCAACGCTGGTGACTGACTTTCATATTTCCGGAGAACTGGTCCGAGAACGGCTTTCAATATGTCCAGTTTTCGAAGACGGTGGTGTTAACCATCATTAATCACCATTGTTAACCACTATAGACATAGTATGATATGTATTGACCATTATCAACCACTATAGACACTACTATTAACCATTGTTAATCATGATTAATTCACCATTATTAACCATCATGAATCACCATTATTAATTAAGCAATATACACATAGTATGATATGTCTACCAACAGCCAAATCAACCCCCAATCTCCAACCTCCACTGGCTCCGAATCTTCGCCATTTTCCTCAGAAGCCTCCCCGTCATCCAGCTCGATGTGAACCTGGGGCACCGCTGACGGCATGATACGACAACGGTGCGGGGCTATAGCCAACAGCGGCAACAACAACATGACAATAACGACGAACTGCTTCAAGCTACTGTAACACCAACAACTGGAACCCCAACCTCAAGAACTGCAACGACCTCCTGTAGTTAGTTGGCTGATCGGCAGGAATGAGAAGTAGAATGCATGCATACATTAGAAGGAATTCAATTTTCAATCAATGCAGCTGGTTTGCTGGTCTATTCATTGGTTGAAACGTGCTCATGGCTACTTTCAATGTATTTCAATGTCTTATAACATTGAAAAGAACCATCCCGGACAGGCCCCAGGTCGCGACTCGTGAAAGCCCTTCGATTCTTCGATCTCCCAGCACCAGTGTCTGCTGGTCCCAAGAATTGCTGCTTTCCCGAGGTGACCATAGCTGAATTGGGGTGCCATCTAGGTATGGATCTATCTCCAGCATCCCATATGGGTGTTTCTCAGAACACAGAACCCTCATAATGGTTGGTTTATTAATTACTGTAGACTGTAGATGATCAATATTGGATGATTTGGGGGCCAATGACCCCTATCTTCAGACACCACCATATGGGCGCGTCAGAAAATAAGGAGCCCTTCCCGGAATGTTTGTCTAGGGGGTATGGTTCGGGGGTATGGTTCGGAATGTGGGAAACCCATGACCCACGCAACAAATGAATTATGGGATAGCCTTTGTGGGGATCGAAAATGAAGGATCAACCCAGTTTGTCTTGCATGAGTTTCCATGTTACCAAGGGTGAATTCTTCTGTTGAAGGTCATTCTCCGCCATCTGCACGCAGGGCTGAGGCTTACCCAACATGTTGCTTGTAATCTTTCTACAAAACAAAGCAAGATTGTAGGAAATTAGACGTTCTAAATGGACATGATAGACAGCACCATGATTGATGGTTTCTTATTACAGTAATCATCCATGATTGCTGGTTCATTCCTAATCCTATCCACCCATTATTGATGGTTCCTTCGTCTTCGTCCACTGAACATTCATTGTTCATACTATCCAACGATGACTGATGGATTACTTTTAATTGTCCTTTATTTCTTCGCAGCTCTGAATGGGCGCTCACAAATTACAGGTTGGAGGAATGGTTCGGGTATGATTCGGGTATGGTTCGGGGTATGGTTCGGGACAGATTTTTTTCCCTACCTGAAACCAAAAGTGTCACAATGAGGCAGCGGCGGCAGCGGCAGCAAGAAAGCAGCAAGCAGCAGCAGAAACAGCAGCAGCAAGCAGCAAAAGCAGCAGCAGCAAGAACAGCAAGCAGCAAAAGCAGCAGCAGCAGCAGCAAGAAC
>VSDK01000599.1:299694-310202 GCA_009767595.1 Symbiodinium kawagutii | reverse complement strand
AGCAGCAAGAAAGTAGCAAGAAAGCAGCAAGAAAGCAGCAAGAAAGCAGCGAGCAGCAAAGCAGCAGCAGCAAGAACAGCAAGCAGCAGTAAGCAGCAGCAGCAGCAGCCAGCAACCAGCAGCCAGCAGCCAGCAGCCAGCAGCCAGCAACCAGCAGCCAGCAACCAGCAGCCAGCAGCCAGCAGCCATCAACCAGCAGCCAGCAGCCAGCAGCCAGCATTCAGCAGCCAGCAGCCAGCAGCCAGCATTCAGCAGCCAGCAGCCAGCAGCCAGCAGGCAGCAGGCAGCAGCCAGCAGCTAGCAGCTAGCAGCTAGCAGCTGCAAGCATATGGAACGCGTATTCAATCAAATGCAACTGTGTACCGAATCAAACTTCAATCCGGACTCTTGGGCGCATAGGCCTTATTCAAAATGAATGCTGTGGTTTCTATACTACGCCACATTGCTTCCTCAACTGGCCTAGGCTCTTCCCACAAGAACAAGGCCATCTCAGAACAAAGAACTGCGAAGCCAGCGAATCAATCCGAATTACAAGTTGTTAAACAGACACTGTGAAGCCCCAATGCTGTCATCACTTTACCCTATCTATAGGGGTATGGTTCGGAGGTATGGTTCGGGTATGGTTCGCAGGTATGGTTCGGGGGTATGGTTCGGACAAGTCGCACGTTCCTCTCAATACTAAACTGGGTACCCCTTAAAAAAACCTACACCCATATATCGTGGATTGCATTATCTGTTACTGTCAACAAAGGCATAGCCTGTTCTTAGCCATGAACCATTGACTTACCCAATCGATTATCTCTGGTGGCTACCATCAATTATTCGGTAAAAGAACATGAACCATTCTTAAACCATTCTTGCACCATTGCTTGACCAATCCTTATCAAACCACCGATTCAGAGTGTTCAACATTTAGACTTGCCAGTTGTTTTCTATTGGTTGAAACATGTTAATTTTGAACCATGGCTACTGTTGTGACAAGTGACGAGGGAACCTATGGGTGACCATGGGTACATGTACACTGGTTGACTAAAAACTCGTTCACAACCACTATGTGGTCACCATCTGTTAGGTGTTCACCATCAGTCACCTGACCTAAAATCACTACTTACCACTATGTGTCGGGAATTAACCTATGGCGACCAAAAAGTGGTTACCACTAATATGGTCACCACTATTAATGTTGCCCAAAATCACTACTTACAACTAATGATTGTTACCTAACCTACCTATGTTACATCCATGGGTCAATCGCTGTTACCACCGCCGAGGCACAGCTTCCGGCTCCGCTGGCTCCGGCAGCACGGGGCTCCTGACGTTGCGTGAGCTGTGACGTTGCGGAGCCCAAGCGCCGAGGATGGCAAGGTATGGATGACCCTGGTCATAAAGTGTTTTCGGTCATAAACTATGGATATTAGTTTAGAGCGTATATCTACAGTTTAAACCATGTGACTATCTATGTTTTTTTACATTCTTGCTAGGGGTACGATGATTCTGACCTCTCGCCAAGGCAAGTTTCCCTTGCTACTAAGAGCGGGAGTGCGAAAATCTATGTTTTTCCAGTGAGTATGGCATCAAAATATGGGTATATATAAACTAATTAATTATAGATAATCACTATATAGGATGATCATAATATGTTTCTACCGTGTTCTTACTATGCGACTGCCGTTGCTATGATGATTGAACGTGGCTGACATAAAAATCAATGGTTGTCGATCAATTAAAGTGAGTAGGGAACCAGCGACGTATTCAGGGGTACACAATTCATTGACACGCTCATGTAGGAACGGTAAGCTGGTTCAACTTCTTATGCTTTTATTGGATCCGGGGACCTGTAACACAAGATACTTCATAGCCAAAGCGATGCTGATTATTACTATATAAGTGCCCGCATCAAAAAAGGCTTGTGGGAATCAAACTTTGCAGCAAAGGTATATAAGCAAGGCAACCAGTGAGGAGAGGGAACCAAGGTCTAGGATTCTGCCAAGCTACCAGTGGCAATCAGAGTTGGTGTTGTGACCATGGTTGTGGAGCGTGAAGCACATGCACTGACACCAGCTGCTGCGATGACCGGAACAGCTATCGATTTCTCAATAGTTGCAAGTTCTGTATCCGTATATCCACAGTGAGAATAATCATCTATTCAATGTATCCAACCTTCCGATATGTATAGATGTACAAATGCACGTCCAATCCATGAAATGTTGCAAGAGACACATATTTGCCGGAGTTGAACAAAACTGAATATAATGGATAATATTATAAATAGATAAAACTACTTGCATGTATATATCTAGATATCAATAAATAAATACATTCATATATATATATATATATTTATATTCAAATACACAATTGTGGATAGATACAGTACGTCTCTTTACTGTTGCTCCCGGATCCTCAGAGACACCGTGGCAGCTCTGCTGAAGCTCAGCTAGGCACAGCTATGATTTCCACCAAGTGGCGATTCCCCCGCAGCTTTGGGCGATTCCTCGGACGGAAACAACACAACTCAGGTGGAGAATGCAACTATTTACTGATCCATAGCGATTTATAGTAGTTATATATGGCCTATTATCACCAAATAGTGTGATTCATAGAGATTTTCCAATATAGTGATTAATAGTATTATACATCTATAAATGTGTGTGTGCAGTTGTTGTGTGCATTGCTTACTAGATATGGTCATTAATGGTAGTAATGATATTGAATCGTAACTTATTGATAGTGATAAGGGTATAATCTAGTTACACTGTTGCATACTTGATTGCCAATACTTAACCGCTACGGTGGCATTCAAAATTGATCCTGAACACTCTTCTGATAAAACCTGAGTGTAAAATTATCAAAAAAAACAATTATTTAGTCAGACCATTCTTGCTCACAAATTGTAAGAGTTAATGATAATTGACAACGCATGTAAACAAATAAGTAGATAAAATATATGTAATGTGTGGGATGACCATCAACAAACTCCTGACTTGCAGTTTGGCTAAAACTCCGTATGACTTAAAAACCAGTCAAATGGACACGTAATTGCTAAGTTAGATTTGAAGTTCGTGAGTGTTCCTTCTTCCAATTCAAACCTTTCGATTTGGATTGTTTTCCTGAATGATCATCGAAGAATGAACCTCTACTGTAGAGGCCATGCCCTGGAACAGGTCAGGTCATCCATTGGCTGCAATCATCAAGCTGTCACCAAGCCTCCCAAATTCACAAGTTGTCTCACAAGAATGTGGTCCCTTGACATCATGAACCATCGTTGACGACAACCATTGTTAATCACTGGCCATGACCATCTTCGATCATCATCCGATCTGCCATCATGATCCGCCAACCCAGCATGAGAAACCACGGGCTTTGCGGCCATCAGCTGCTCCCAGCCGAGCTTGTGCAGCTTGTGCTTCCCGGCATTTGATAAGGTTGTCACACAATGCTATCCAATGGTAATATGGCTATGGTTCAATGATGTTCAATATTAACTGAGAACCAGGGCTACAGAGTACCCAATATGGCAACCCACTGCTTGTGTGATAGCTGTTTAGCAGTGTACCTGCTGAAAACAGAATCCTGCACCCCTGTGCGAAACTGTGTGTGTGCACCATAGGTCTTGTAGAATGATAATGATCCACAGATTGCAGGAAGATTGGAATAGCATCATAGAAGCTTCCATTAGTGATCAATAGTTTGTTACTTACAGAAACTATACCATCTACGAATGGCGAATATCATTCTAGAAGCTACTAAGACCACCATAGATCCATAATGTCATACTAGATCCAGTATGATAATATGGCTATGGGTCAAAAGCCTGTACCCTTGGTTCTCATTCACCGGCTTGTTTTCCCTAGTATTGTTGCTTAATATTGATGGTGAACTGCTTGACCCAGCTCGCCATATTGGAAGAGCATGACCCATAGCATGGGGTCATAGCGACCCGCGGGCAGCGATGCTGGCCTCGTTGCCAGCATCCTCGGAGGGATGCCTAGCCGTGGTTTTCGCGACGGCTGGATGGGTAGCATCTCCAAGGACCAGCGGTGATGGTCACTGGGAGAAGTAGAACATCAAATCATGTCATGGCAGAAAGTCCACAAGAATCAAACCTGCCAGATCATTCATAGTAAATTCAATCTATCCAAAATTGTTTTGGATCCTGGAATTGTGTTTCTGTTGTCTTTTTGCGGGCCTGACGTAATAGATGAAGCTGAAAATGATACTGATGACGATGGTGAGAAGAGTGATGATGATGATGATGATGATGATGATGATGATGATGATGATGATGATGATCATGACGATGATGGTGATGATGATACTGATCAAAAAGTAAAAAAGGCAATGCTTCTATTTTTGTGATAAACAATTCCAAGTACCTGCACAATTTGTCTGAGTGAGTTTGACTTCTTATGTCTCTTATCCTCCAGTCTTGGGAAGTGTCTGACCAAGTAGAAGAGTGATAGGCAGGTTGGCAATTTTCCATCACAGGGCTCCAAGGTTTACACAACATATCCGACAATCAAAACTGTTTGGCTCACGGGCAGAGCAGCAGCTGCATCACTGGTAGAAGCATCAGAACCCAATTCTTCGTTTTACTCTCGAGGCTCACTTTACACAAAATTAAGGGGCTTCTTTTTGTTGTGGCCTTTTTCCCCATTTTTTGTGGATGTTTCCCCAGGTTCCAATTCTTGTGGGTTTTGGTGGATGTTTCCCCAGAAAAATCTTTGCGGAATCTGGTGATTCCATACATTTTCTCGACCAAATCTGGCGATGATTTGTCCAGTTTTGCTGCGGACGAAGCCGATCCACACATCACTAGCATCATTAATACACATATGGCCGAAAAAATAACCACATTATCCGTCACGTTTTCGGTGACCCCCATCTGAGGTATCATCTCATGATTAGCTGCTCAAAACCATTATCAACCACGACCATCATAAACAACCAAATTCATGAGCTCATGAGCACCATTATAATGGCATGTCAAGCCATCCTTATGAACCACAACTATTAATACACTATTAAACATCAACCGATAAGAATCTCTGAGCCACCACTCTCAAAAGCACAAAAGCATGGTTCAAGCATTCTAACCACCATTTGTTAATAATTCAGGTCCATGAACCATTAATCAATTTTTGTCCATTAAGTTTGTGTCCATGAACCGATGTTGATCTCTGATCTGGCACAAACCTTCGTCCCTCCACCAATGCTGGGGCACCCAACAAGATCTGAGAGATCTCGTCATCGTGATCTCAGCATCGGTGCAGCACCGATCATGTGGATGACCCACCATCACCCTACGGAGTCGTGGAATGGTGTGAGGTCATGCGGGGTCAAAACGAAAATCATGGATGCAGCTGGAGGCAGCTGGATGCACTTAAATACAAACTCAGTGTTGACGTTGATCAATTGTAACTGAATAGTAAGTGCAGCAAGGACCAAGCAACACGATCATGATGGTACAATTCAAACAATTGCCGGAAATGGGCTAGATGAACATTCAAACATCAAAATGAAACATCACTCCGTAATCGCTGCGGGAATGTCAATACGTTCTATGAAGGTTTCAAACACCACTGTCACTTCCCTACCGGTTGAGACCTCATACCCATTTTTGATGATAGATCATGATGGTAGATAATGGATGTAGAATTGTTCACAATACACAGAAAACTGGTAAAGACTGGTTCATATAATGATGAACATCTTAACTACACCTCGACTCCACTGCCGTTCATTTAGCATAGCTCCATCGTTGTCAGCGATTGTTGGCCCTCACATCCTGCCGTGATATCCAGGCACCCGTGCCGGTGGCTTTTGGTATCTCACTTGGAGCTGCCTGAGACGAACAAAGCTTACAGCCATCTGTCGGCAATTTGTTTGGGTCAGTAGAGGTCAATCGTGGGCTACAGTATGCAAAACAATTGGGAACCAACACTTGTACTTGGCTGAGAACCAAATAGTGGTTCATTTGTTTCATCAATGTAACCAACCATTCTTATTGTGGGGTAGAGTATACAAATCAAGCATACTGCATCTTGGGCATCAACCATGATAAATATTTCTAATGGTTGTATCACTACAATAGTGTTAAACATGATTCATCACCCTAACCAACCAGTGACATGATTGCTAGTTGATAGTTTGATGGATAGACATCGTTGATAGTTGCCGGTGGTTGCACACACAAAAAGAGCTTTATGTATATTTTCAGTCGCAAGAATTGACCAATTCATCAAACATGGATTTGCAAAGTGGCATACTGTACTGTGATTCAAGAGATATCTATCCATGAACGGTGCACGAACCAATGATCAACAAAGACGTTGCTGCAGCCGTGAAGTGAGCGCATCGCCAATCATTCAAGGCACCCACGAAGCATGGCTCGGCATGGTATGTTCGATCGTTCCAAACCGTGAACGAATTAGCCATGATATAGCCATGGTCAATCGTTGATTCACGGTATATAGTCGTTTATGCCATATGGATCCACATGGTCGGTATTGATCCTAAACGCAAAAAGACTAGCCAATCATGAACCACTACTAGCCATCCTTACACAATCATGTACATATGTCAGCAAGTCTCGTGGCTATCTTGATAACTGTGAAAAACAAACAGGTCATCAGTCGACACCACTTGCTTGCTGCAGAGCCTTTCCCTTTGTGGTCACTAGTTCTTGGTTGATGGATAGTGAACTACTGCTTCATGATGGTTGATCAACGCTGGATTATGGTTGATAGTGGTCAAGTCTGGTTCATGGTGGTTGCTCAATGGTTGAGGACGGTCAACACTTCTTCATGATAGTTGACAATCAATAACAATGAATTCTATTCGACACTCATAATCACCGAAAAAACATAACAATTGTTGCCCGTGGCTATATCATGATGCTCAACATGGCCACCCTAAGAAAAAGTGGCCAATGAGGCAAAACAACATTGATTGTGGCAGGTAATCGTGCCAAAGGTGATTACTTAAATCAAAAAAGC
Source organism: Symbiodinium kawagutii (assembly GCA_009767595.1). Taxonomy (NCBI): domain Eukaryota; class Dinophyceae; order Suessiales; family Symbiodiniaceae; genus Symbiodinium; species Symbiodinium kawagutii. Next base: position 303,204 of record VSDK01000599.1, on the reverse strand, counting down.
AATTGAAACAATCATGAAGGGTCAACCGGGTGGATTAGACATAGGCGGTGGTTAAATGCTTGGATTAAAAGGCCTGCAAACAGGAGCGTTGCTGATGATCGCTTGACTGCAGCGAACATCTATGCTGCAATTCATTCAAAGTAGCCAGTGATTCGAACACGCTACATTACAACATGATACCAATACTACCATTTTCCTAATACTACCATCATACCTTTACGCCAATACTACCAGCGTCTCAAACACGCTAGATCAAGCAATATTTAGAAACCATATGTAACCATCATAACCCATTATACAAATACTACCAAAGTGTGGACCACGAACAAAATGTCCAGGGAATGGAGTCCATGCAATCGCCAGTGCCTACAAACAAGCTTTCCAGCACTGTTGGCGAAAGCTCTGGTACGTTGCGGAAAGGTCTGATTCTGCCTGGAAATCATCCTGTGTCTTATGGATCCACCACTCCTCAGGCTAGAAATCAGCACTTATATAAATGTTTCAAGCTCATACCAATCGCAACGGGTGCTAGCCCGATCATCGGATGAATCGACTGGAGGCAGCCCCACAAATTGCTGCCGCTCCTGCGAGGTCTCCGCTGTCTTAGCTGACTCCTGATCATGTCAGAGCACCCAGGTTGTGATGTCAACAACTGAGGGTGTAGCCGCAGCTACCACCCAGTGGTTGTAGGAGGAAACCCATCTCCGATTGCACAAAATCTTAGGCCTGCGGAGGCTTTGGACACCAGTTGAATGGAACAAGTCTCTGAGTTTTTGCTCACTCCTGATGACCCTTGAACTCGATGCAAGTCCCTCAAAAACGTCTGCTAACGGCTGTGCACCCAACGGCTAATTGATTAATAAGCCATTGCTACCAGACTGGAGTTTCCCCAACTATCACCTTCAACGATCCCTGGTGGGACCGGACCCGCTATGACCACACAATCCGTATCAAAATTCAACCAAGCAACTTCCTTTCAAGGCTCGGCTATTCAGTTTGGGATGCCACAATATCAGAACAACTTTCAGTGGTGGTGCGAGCACCTCACGCACTTTCTTGACCACACAGGTCACGAAACACGCCATTTGAGAGTGAAAAAGTCGCCAACAAAAATGCTGTGCCTGCTCCTATTGACTCACTGTACCGTACCCCCTGGCTTTGTCCAGGAACTAGGTAAGTCCCCCAGAAAAATCTGGTGAACTCTTGGGTGGTCGAATCGTTGCCAGACCCCGTTCCAACCACATCGAACCGTTCCAATCTCAGGGTGCTTTGGATTCCTGACTGTCACATTTTGGATTGTCATAAGATAATGATGTTGGACCCCACAATGAAAATGGCCCCAAAATGATTTTGGATCCTCAAATTGTGAACCGGCTTGCACAAAAATCATTGAATTCCGCATCTCTAATCCCAACCCACCAACTAGCCATTGGACAAACAGAACTCATGTTTGTGACTTCGCTGTTCTCGATGGTTCTCATAGCTCTCATGTGAATTGGCCATGGCAACTAGGTTGCTGGTGAGCATCCACGCAGCAATGCAATGATTTCTGCAGCGTTGGCAACAGTCAGAGCGGCTTTGATCCGCTGCCAGTCATGAACAGGCAAATATGGCAGTGGTTCAAAACCGTGTACCCCTGGTTCCCCATAATTCACCATTGTTTTCCCTTTAGTTTTGTTGGTGAACTAATCCGCTATGAAATTGGTTGGTTAGTATTTGCCCATACCCATATGGTCGCCAAATCGGGTTCACCAATGCTCCAAATAGGTTCTACGTTGCGCATGGCACCAACCCCAAGTGGATCCCATGTTCCCAGGCGCCCGGGAACAGTTCCACACCTCCTGGGCTTGGGCTTTGCTCCGTCGCGCAGCGGCTTTGGCTGCGGACTTCTTGGTGACGTAGGCGATGATGATGCGCTCCACATCGGCCTTACCAAGGCACAGTTTCTATGCAAACCATGGGACAACCAAGCTTCCCAGCCGAAAATGGATGAAACAAACAACTGCAACTGGGAGATAGCATGATATTGCATGATATTGCATGATATTGCATGATATTGCATGATATTGCATGATATTGCATGATACAAGTATTGACTGATATATATTGCTATATGTTGAATCATTGGTTCTGCTGGTTATTGAAAAGAAACATTCCCATAGGATATGATAAGCACAAAACGCAAAAAGAACACATCACGCACCTAATATCACAGCAACAGATCCTTTGCGTTCCGACCAAGCATTTGGCTCCATGATTCAACCATCACAAGGTTCTTCACCAAAACGATGTGGATTAATTGTTTGATTGAACGGATGAGAAGTGGCTGGAACCCCCCACCGGAACATCACCATGATTAATGTAACTGATACCTTCCTGCCAGAAAAGAAATCCCACCACCTGTGACATGATTTCAGCCCCTAAACCATCATGCCAACAACCGCCAGTGAATGTTGTTTAATCATCCCTAGCCACTTCGTCTTCGGTTTTCTTCGGCTGGTTATCAAGCTGGGGATGGCCATGCGGAAAAGAGATCTCTCTGGCGAACGACGTGGTGGGTCATACCTTTCTCTGCGCATCAACGCAACAATGAACTGCTTATAGATAACTGGTGGGTGGTTGAACTACCCCAATAAAAATATGCTTGTCAACCAACCAATTGTTGATGATTACTAGGGAAATGCAAAAATTGTTTGAAACCACCAACCAAATAATCATTCGTGATAACAAAAAATGGGAATGATCGACACTAGCGGGAATGGATCTCCCACTGTAGTATTTTCCGAAAACAGGCAATTCCCTTTTTCGGTCGATTTTAAGCTATCGATGTTCCAGTATGAATCTGCATAAATGCATTATTGATTTCAAGCATTGAGAGTCAAAGAATTATACTACTTTGAGTTGCCAACAGTCAACATTGTTAATCAACTCGCTCGTTACTATAGTACTTGTGTATATGTTCATTGATGGATCTCCTATGAAGATCAATCGGGGCTGCGAACCTCGCCGGGGCCGCTGGCGAGTGTCAACGAGCACAACGCTCCAACGGCGAGTGTCAACCGAGGCGCACGAAACTCGTCGAACTTGCCCTTGCGCTTCCGCATGGATTCCTGGAGCCGAGATGAAACATGGCTGCTCCAGACATGATGAAACTCTGCTGATTGCCAGGCATTCCTTGAGCCCTTGGGAGACCCCCATTGTAGGTAGTTGATGAAGTGGATGATAGCTGGGGTCCCAGCAGTCAGTTTTAGAGCAATCAGCCATGATACTGTGGTTATCAACCGGTCAGGGTCGATCAACCATCATCAACCATGATTGACCAAATTAACAACCTGAATCAGTTCCATTCATTACAGCAACTCAATGCACTTGATTGACTCCATTCAATGCTCAACATAGTTGTTTCTCAAACTAGGGAACCCTAAACATGGTGTTTACTACCCCCAAGGAATCAGCAACTTGGGCTTTCGCCCATCCCCAGCACCAGCCAGTGGACCCCTAAGCAGCTGC
>VSDK01000599.1:289001-299679 GCA_009767595.1 Symbiodinium kawagutii | reverse complement strand
GTGATCAGTAATTGTATCATAACTGGTTGGTGGTCGAACCACCACTGTGAAAAATAGTAGTCAACCAACCATTTGTTAATGAGTACTAGGGAAAATAAAAAGCGCTCAAAACCACCCACCAAATAAGTGTTCATTAGCTGATGGTGATCATCATATCATCAGCCTATGATGCACATTTATCGCTTGTTGGTGATCATTGGGTGTTTTCCACTAAGCCATACGACTCAATTAGACATGTTCAAGTGCCGAAGTCAGGATGGCAACCTTCACAAACCGCTTTGTGAACCATCAAACATTCAGTCAAGATTAACCATGGCCATCAAGAAAATACGACCATCATCATGCCTTCAAGGTCATGATGACAAAGCACGATCCAGCACACTATGTAATGGTTTCTCAAAACAATGGTAGTGATCATACAGTGTTTATTAACCATTGATAGTACTAAACCAACCATAACTTGGATGCCCCAGGTCCTACTGTAGCTAGGTCGAAACCTCCAGCCGTAGCCATGCGCCAACCCCCTATGCGCTTCTGCCCCCATGGCGCCGTCCCTGCGTCGCGGCTCCTCCAGTTTGGTGAGCGCTAAGCTGGTGGACAGCTGATCCAGGGGCAGAGTGGGCCTGGCTGCAGCTGACGGAGGGAAACCGTGGTTAAAATCATGGGGAATCATGGTGAACCGAACCGGTAAAAGCTGGCCCCCCAAACCTTATAAGTTGGTTAAGATTAGCCATTTAACTATGGATTTTATGTACCATAACTTGTAGTTACCCTAGTTATGAACCAACTTAGTTAACTAAGGGGGGGCCCACCCTGTGGTGAACCATCAGTAATATATGTTGCACCATCACACACGTCAGCTTGTGAAGCATCATGGATCACGGTCGACTTCATGTGACTTCGCACGATAGTGGTTGATTAACAATGTTGAAGGCTTGTCAATCATGGATGACAATCATGGTCAATGATGGCTAGTCATGGCTAGTTGGAAAAATGCTGACTTGCTAGTGATGCTGGTGCTGGATGATTCATGCTGGTTGGACATGATTTGTTAATAATGGCCTGAGAATGATTAATCATTGTTAACTAATCATTGTTTCTAATAGTGTTAAGAATCAATGGCCAGGCCTGAGAATGTCCGTCATTATTGCTAAGAATGGGTGTTCCTGATAGTTGATCATTGTTTTTGTTAGGTGGCTGATGGCCAGTTAATGATCGGTGACTGGTATTGATTGTAAATGATTGTGAACCGTGGTTAAGAATGACTGATGATGATGAAACGTGGCTGAATCACTGTTCACGATGGGGAAATGATTGTTGATCAAGTCAATGATGGATGACAATCGCCGTTGTCTCAGGTACAGCCAGTTTTTGTCCTAGGATGTCCTAGGGAACTATCATTAACAAACAAGCAACAGTAGGGATATTCCTTTTCGGATGGTTGGAGTACACAGCCATTTGTGAACGACTCCAATTCGCCATTCATCGTTGTTTGGCAGGGGAAGAGTCGGTAGCCAACGGAGATAGCCTGAGATCACAACTGCTTGCTTCATTGAAGCAATCCTGTACATTTCCAGGGCAGTATAGCAATGCCGAACCATGTCATACGACATGATCGTAAAAGCCGGTAAATGGCAGTGTTGGTTCAGTTGTGAAAAGGTATTCACAGTAGTTTTAAAAGATTTGACCATCCCTGCAAAGAACATAGATTCACAATTGGGCGTCCTCAAACGGAGTGAGCCGGTAAACCAAACATAGATTCACGATTGAGTCTTTATAATCATGAAGGTCTTTTGGTGCATCATGGCCATAGACAACCCCATACGGAGAACCCATGACTAGCCACGGACCAGTGGTTGGTTGAACTGTAGGCTTCATTGTTCAAGGATGCTTCAGGGGAAAAAACCGAGTAGAATCTGAACCACAACAAAGCATTTTCTGCAGTCTCTGTGCACAGCCCATCCGCTCTCATATTCATTTGACCCAGCGCAACAATGGCCATCTCACTCTGCAAAGCCAAACCATGCTGCGTTACTGGAACAGTCAAATGCAAGGTCCCAGATGCACCCACTCTCACACTAGGCCATTTACACAGACATCGGAAAACCAGGTCAACTTAGTTTATTGGGTTGCATGGTGAGTTCACAAATTTTGCCTTCGAGATGCTTTGAGACTCTCCGACAAATCACTGCTGTTTATGACACCTTGGGATGAGCAACCAGCCTGTACTTGCTGCAGTTTTTGGTTGCGAAGGCTGGTCGTTTCACAACTCAGGAAGCATCATCAACTGTCATGATTGCTTGACTTAGCAATATCATAATCAATCAGTAGCTATTGATATCATTACTATACTATATATGATATACACCTACTCATTGACATTATATCATGATATTGCTACTATATTAGCACTTAATCGCTTCTTTATTATTGTTGATGATTATACCCTAACTATTCTGAATCACCAGCTAGAATCACCAATGGTTGGCCCACAATCCTTGTCATCATGTCGTCAGCGAGCGGCTCAGCTACCGCAGCCAGGTTCAGCCAGGTTCAGCCAGGTTTAGCCAGGCTCCCCGGCAACATTTCTTCCAATCTCTTCTGGATGACAGCAACCTGGTGCCGTCAACACGCGCAATGAATCACCCGGGCTATTTGTGATAGTAAATGCCGTGATTAAACCATTATCGCACATTTACCAGCCATCAGTCTAGATTAACTATGCATCATGAACAATCATTAATTCACCAGTATGAACCAATAGTAGTCTTCAACATTAGCAATGATCAACAAATATTTACTAATATTATGAAATATCAACCAATGTTAACCACTGTTAAGTCATTAACCATTATCAACCCGTATCATCCAATCATTGACCATGATGAAGCAATATGTAAGATGGTTTGAAAACCCAATATCCTGCATTCTGGATGATCACAAGCACGTGGTCTTCCATGATCAACCATGGAAACAATGGTTGATATGATTAAGAATTGATGTTTGGTAATTATTTATGATTATTAATCATCATGAAAACACCATGGTCCATGCTGTTTCCGAATGAAAAACAAACACTGATTGGGGCAACGACATCAATGCTAGATGGGAGTCATCACCAGCTACTGAGCTGGTTAAACCAATGGTGGCCTATATTAATACGGATCTAACACTTGTAATTTTGAATGACCATCATCAACTATTATTACTGCTTGTCTCCTAATATCAACCATTAATTAAGCATGATTAACCCTCATAACCATGAACTTTGCCATGAACCTTACCAATACTGATCCTCAGATCACCATGGCAAGTCCCGACCCCAGCCCCAGCTTTCACCTGACGCCGATGCAGTTCGTGCTTCTGGAAGTTGAAATGGCCATGGGTTCCATCCTGGGTGCCCTGGTCGGAACCACCCGGCCTGAGGCAAAACCACGGCACGAAGAGGTGATGTGGATGAAGATTTGTGATGTGTTTCTAAATGGCGGTTTTGCAAAAGTCTTAGAAAGTGTGATAGGCGGTGCATAAGTGCATAAGGTTTTTTAAAGAAGATATAGCCATCAATAGTTTTTAGCGGATAATTACAACTGTGATAGCTAAACATGTCGCTTTGTCCATAATTAGCAACAGTGATACCTCTCTTAACCATCCAAGTTCATAAACATTATTAATTAACGGCTGGAAGCCACCACTGTTTTGGGGGGAGGCCAGTCTTGGACAAAATCATGATAATATCATCTTGTACACCAATTTGTAAAGATACAATATATACTCCACCAGGAAAAAAGTTTTTCCTCTTGGGTGGCGTGCAACCCTTTCCCTCTGGACTCCTACAACAGACGTGTCCTAGTTGCAACGGACCGCGGACCACTCCTGTGATCTTTGATGGCCTATTAATTGAAAACGGGGTGATAATTCGATCGGCCATGCAGGCCATACGAAACGGACCTGAAATTTGATCCGCCGCATTATGATTCCTCTGGCCCTGCAAGCCTCCTCGGGAAAAAACTTTGGTCCTGGTGATGTATTGTGTGTGTATATATATATATAACGAGAGTACATGTTTCGTAATTAATATGTATATTTGGAGATATTTTCACACGACAACTAAGCTTCCACCACCATGAACAAATGATTATGTACGATCCTTATTGGTGAATGAGAGTTCTTGTAAAACACTGGTCCTTACTGTGCAAAGCCATCAGGGAAGTTTACATAATGCAACGTATTGAATGTGTATGATAAAGCATCAAATCAACCGATCATGGTTATATAGCCCAACCGGACTTGGGACAAACAACTCTGCATCGTGGGTCAAAACCACACGGTCTCATTCCGTGATCCATTCGCACAAAGAATTTGACACTTTATTCATGTCAGAGCCACAGTGCGGAGAAGTGGTGGCATCATTGCGAGGTGACACCCAAATGCGGCACCCAAGTGGTTACGGCTGGTGTGGTCAGCTGAGCCACTGTTGTCTCAGTTGAGATTTGCTAACTTCTATAGTCCTCATGGATTCTCTGATTGAGGTTCATGCAGCTATCATTGTGGCTAATACAGCTATATCTTATGAAATCAAAAGTTGCTAAATTCAAAAGCCTTCAAATAATCATGGCTCCAATCCCTGTTGTGCGATCCGATGATCATGCCAGCTAGTGACACGTTCACCACAAGTGTCCACCGCAGGTCACAGGCCTATCATTGTTGGTTGTATCCTCACCAGTGCCTATATCAGCGGTCTAGCAACAGTCCGAAGTCAATATCACCACTTGTTGCTGTACGGGCCCTTCAAACAGCATTGCTTTGACTCTTCCTGGGGTGGTGGCCGAACACAAGTTCTCCCTATCACTATCACTGTTGCGGACTATCCGATTATCTCATTCTCAACGATTTGGTGTGGCTATTTTTGGCTGGTTAAGAGCCATAAATCAATTACACAGGCTAGAGAAGTCATCGATGGAGATATATACAGATGTCATATTGGTAAATATTGGTATATACTGTATTACATTCTATACTGCTTAATGATTGACCGATGGACATTGGTTCATGATTCATGCTGGTGGTTTCAACCCCTCTGAAAACATCAGTCAGCAACATTCCCAAACCATTGGGGAAAAAAAGATCGAAACCACCAACTCGCAGTTGTTGAAGCATTCTTGTGGGTTCAAATCCCCTATTATGAAGCATTATTAGCTACCATCTGGTTTCACCACTCCCTGTAGCTCTTTAGCTCCCCCTTTAAAGGGATTTAGGGATACCCCTGGCTCCTTAGCTCCCTGAGAATCACCAGCTAGTATTAGCCATCATTATTGGGGCATAAAAAGGCTTGAACCCACCAACCAGCATGGTCAGCATATGTCAGCATGATGACGTGCTCATCCTGCTCCCAGCCTGGCGGCTTCCTTGCGCGGCGAACCTCGATGGTCCCATGGAAGAGCAGTTGGTGAGTTCCGTAGTGACAGTGTTGGTTAAGGGTTGAAGATGCGACTCATGATGGTAGAACATCATGACGGAGATGATAATAATGATTGTGAAACTTGATTTTTCTTTGGTTGTGCCAAACGCATGTGTGATGGTTGAAGATGCTTCATGATCATACGTCTCGGGCGGCATTCCGTAACTTGCATCAAGGAAGCCTTTGCGTTTCGCGTGGTCAGGTGCCCAGAAAGTGAGTTCTGCACTAAGTGAGAATACATGAATGAGATGAAACTTTGTCATCATTTCCTCCAGCCTGCTTTAGAAGCTCCACCACTTCATGGTGGCCATGCTCGTGTGCAGTCAACACCGGTGTTGCTCGAACTGTTGTTGTCAAAGGGATATTTGGATCCACCCCAGCTTCAATCAACAAGCGAACAACTTCTACATGACCCTGCTGAGCTGCAATGTATAATGGTGTTGCACCATGGTCTGTTGTAGCCAGGTTGGCATCAGCCCCAGCTTCGATCAGAGAGCGAACAACTTCTACATGACCCTGCTGAGCTGCCATGGTCAATGATGTTGCACCCTGGTTCGTCAAAGCACGGTTGGTATCAGCCCCGGCCTTAGTCAGGGCGCGAACAACTTCTGAATGACCGTGCTGTGCAGCAATGCACAATGGCGTTGCACCATAGTCTGTTGTAGCCTGGCTTGTGTCAGCCGTAGCCGCAATCAACACGCGAACAACATCTACGTGTCCTCTCTGAGCGGCAAGATAGAGAGGTGTCCAACCATGGTCCGTTGTGGTCTGGTTCTTGTCTGCCCGAGCCTCAATCAGCAAGCGGACAACTTTTGCGTAGCCCTTCCTAGCTGCAGTGGACAAGGGAGATGCAGGAGCTATGGGCCTGCTTGTGTCTGCCCTTGCCTCAAGTAGTTTTCGAGTAAGTAAATCATCGCCGTTCTGAGCTGCAGTGAACAATGGGGTTGCTCCTTGGGCCGTAGCCATGCTTGTGTCACCGTTGGCTTCTAGCAGCAAATCTACCATGGTCGCATTATAGTTTTGAACCGCATGGTGCAACGGTGTCATACCCAGTCCATCTGTCACATTAGGATCCAGTGGCCGTTCAAGCAAGGCTTCCAGGGACGTGGAATCGTCTCCCCGACATGCTGCGAACAGCTTTTGCCGAGTGTCTTCTGTGTGATCTTCAAATTGCAACACCACCAGTTGCAGAGGCACCGGACGCCGAAAAATCTCAATATTTCGCATCTCACGAATTCCGCGGTCATCTTCCACTAAGAACTTTTGCCGGAAGGAGGGAACGCCAATCTCGCCAGCTAGATCTTGTTTCACCTCCCTGACCGATCTGTATCCACACACGTCCAAGTGCTGTGCAACAGCAATCTTTTCACCTGACACGGCTGAGTAAACCGAACACATCAGCCCCGCCCGTCGCCCGAATCCGATTTCAGCCAGGAACTTTCGAGAACACAACAGGGACAGTAAGGACCTGCTTGATCACTCGTGGCTATGGTGGTGATTGCTATTGCTCAACTGGTTGACTCCCGCTCATTTCATGGTGCAACATGGTGCAACTATGTATGTGCAACTCTGATGTTGACGTAGCTCCGAATCAACGAACCATGTGCCGTTCGGTTGTATTGGGCATTGGTTCATGGTACCACCATGATGCCCCACTGTTCGAAGACAGTATAAGACCACATGGGTATCTCGCCCTTGGAAACTGAAAGGGTACCTGACCCATAGAAACATGTACTCATGCCCTTGAAGCTCTCTGTGTGAAGCAAACGGCCGATTTCAGTACGGTAGTTGGTTCATCTTTCACACAAGATAGCGGGACGCAATACAGCAAACCCTTCAGTAACATCCACTTAGTGTACTAGCATAGTGGATAGCCTCTGCATGAAAAATATGCAAGCAATTCAGGACTTCCTTTGCACGGGAAGCACGAAATCAAACTGCCTTTGCATGGGAAGCACTCAATCAAACTGAACATGACACATTTGCGAACAGATGCATGTATCGAGCTATGCACATGCACTTTATACAAATGTGTATGCACAATTATGCATATGGAACAGGAAACAAACAAGGAAACACAACAACATAGACATATGACAAAAGTGCTCATACATATAAATGTATCATATGTACATCCTTGGCCATATACTTGACTACATGTATATACCTTACCTTATCTCGCATTCGTACATACACAAAGAAATGAATCGTTGCATCTGATTGTAGTACATCAAATCACGCGACACCATATGACACTGCATTGCACTCCATTCGAACAATCTGATAGACACATATTAGGCAATGAACGAATCATGTTTAGCAATAAACCAACCATAACTTTGGGTCCCCTATGGCTTCAGAAACCACAAAATACATGTGAATAAGGAGAATTTGATGGAAGCAGTCCAATTTTTGTGGAATTTGAGAAACCACCAAGTTTTGGAAGGTAACCCTCGATTCCCTCTGCGGCTTCACGTCACCACAGGCATTTCGGCATCACGCCGTGGCAGTGACGACACCTGACCTCCAAGGTCCACGCTGGGCCAGAAACTTGCCAATGGGTCGTCCACCACAGCAGTCCTCGCTGAGCCAAGGAAGCGAAGGTGGACGACCATTGGAGCTCTGAGGGTTGGGGGTTCAACTGGTTGATGAGGTGGGTGCTTCTCAAGTCATGACGGGGTACCCCTAGTTACCATCCAGTGTATTCACCGTTTCCAGTAACAAACCAATCATAACTTGGGGGTTCCCTATTTCGAGAACCACTATATTTCAAGAATTACCAACCGACTGCTGGTTAAGAATAATCGATAAGCAACAAACTCGTGGCTTCTACTGGGCTGGTAATGGTTCGCAACCAGGCACCTGACGAGGAAATTATGTTTGATGTTGTTGTCACCCTTTGCATTAATTTCAACATCATTGAACATTGCTATTAGTTTATATTCGTATTTGCACATATACATGTCAATGCATGTCCTAGATGTGTTCATGAAACATCATATCCACATGATAAGGATTCTATGTTTTGCTGATCTTTGGCTCATTCTCCTGGTAACAAAAAACGAATACAAATGGTTTGAGAAGTGATCATAAGCCTACCACTGCAATTGGTCTGCTAAGATCGATTCACCCTGTGCACGGAACCTCCAGATTTCGCTCCTGCTCTTCTTGTGCTGATGAGTGGCTGCCTAAGTGGAGAGGAATCAACCGTCACCAGCAGTGATGGTACTAATGAGAAATGGCTATTTGTCAATACTAATCAACAATAATGGGGGATAATAACGAACAATTCTATAGGGAATATGATGGCTAGTGATGGTACACTAGGGGTACACAATTTAGACCCACAGCCACAGCCACACAACTACTTAGCAACAAAATTAGAATTGCAACAGTAAGATAGCCATCGTTTTGATCACAAGAGCAACACTATTTTAGGTGTCAATTGCCAGTAGGGTAACAATGAAAATCTGGTTGGTGTTTTTAAGCAATCACCAAAAAGTAGTCGATCAACCAACCATTGTGAATACTGGCAAAATAAAACACGTCAATCAAACCACCAACCAGTAGTTGTTTAGCCAGTATTGTTGGTGCTTCTCCCCTATGATTAACCACTATTGTCGCTTATAGCCATTATCCCTTCTACTTAACCACTCTGAAATCATAGAAAATCCTATAGTCAACCGCTATTAAGCATAGCCAACCCTAGAAAAGTTATGAAAATCCCATGGTTTTCCATGGCTTAATCCCACTCAAAACAGCCGAACTCCAAGCCATCTCTGGGCAAGCCCTGCATCCAGGATCTTTTCGGCATCGATGGGTGTCGACCGCCTCAAGGGGCGATCCAGAAGCAGCTGACGTGGTGACGAGCACCGGATCAGGACCGGGTCCATGGCTGACATCGTGACACCAATCGTGACCGATGACAGGGACAGTTTGATGATGTTTGATGGTTAGCTAGCATCATTGGCCGGGTTGGTGGGTAATCATGGTTAATTGACCAGGTCTAAATGATGGTGGTTTAACGATGGTTCAATGATGATGGTTAATAATGGTGAAAGAGGTTGAATGATGGCTCATGATGGTGAATTATTGATGGTCAATGATGTCATGACAGTGGCATTCATCGTAGTGATGGTTAAAAATGGTGAAAGATGTTGAATGATGGTTAATGATAGTGAATAGGCTTAAAAATGGCTGATAAAGGCCACTGAATGATATTATTTGAGAACGGTGGGCAGAACGAAAGGGACAAATACTGCAAAGGCGATTATACACAATCGCATGGTCACTCCAATGGTTCGTTATAGTCCACAATCTACTGGCGATGTTGATTCACAATTGTGCGACATGTAGCAATGAATGATCTACGATATCAAGTCATGATCTACAGGCGCGCACAGCACGTTGCAATGGCCGGACATGTCATCACTTGTGTATCACTACCATCTGGTGGCCACTCCTTGTAGCTCCTGGCCTCGCTCCCCCGGATCAATGCTGGATCTAGGGATACTCCTGGCTCCCAACTGCTCCCTCCCAATGATGGCTAGTAATCATGCTGAACGATTTACAATGATGCTTACTGAGCATAGTTAATCATGTTTCATGATCACTGCTATTGCTAAATCTAGTGTGAGTCCAACACTATAGACTATCAAGTTCAAGGCAGTTGTACAATAATTAATTGCATACAACATTAGACAAACCGAACCTTTGATAGTGTGCATACACACAGTGGTAGCTGAGACAGCGTGCACTGCTTTCGCTGGAAACACCCCTCGAGCCCAGTCGGCTCTGCAGTCGATGCGACAATGGCATCCTGTACGATTGACATGTGTGATGTCTCTTTGCTAGTGCCACTTGATACCATTTGGAAGCAACAACAGCAACTATTCACAGCTCCCAAGTTTATTCTTTTTGCTTCCAAATAAGCTCAATTTGCCAGTATCAAGTAGCTTACACAGTGGCTCAGTGTTCCCACTGCGTTTTGTGAGAGAATCCACCACCATGTCTGGATGTGGTACCCACTTGATGCGAGTCCCGGTTTCACTCAGTGACTGCCTAATCACTTGAATCTCCAAAGCCGTTCTCTTGTCACTAGCCGTTCCGATCGTCTCTTTGCTAAGATGATCATAGAGGCTCTTTGCGTCAACGGTGCTCACTCCGGTCTTCAACTGCTCATCTGAATTCTCCTTCATCAAAGCGGTCAATCCTCTTTCC
>VSDK01000599.1:261343-288986 GCA_009767595.1 Symbiodinium kawagutii | reverse complement strand
TCCTCTTCCCCGGGCGGCTCCCTGCCACTTCTTCAAATCAAAGTTCTTTTGGAGAAACTCGTTGTACACTGTGACTGTCCAGCTCAGTTCGGAAAGCCCTCTGGACAATGACTGTGTCTCTGCAGCCAATGTTGAGTTGACGATTCTTTGTATCTTTCCGCTTCGCCAATGTAGCAGGTTACACACTGCTTCCTTGGAATCCAGCATCTGTCTGTGGTAAGTGATCACAGCATGCGCTCCCTGTGACCTTCCCTTGCTCGCATTGGCGTAGCTTGCTTCGGTGATCACACCCCAGCATAGCTTCTCCTTCGGAATGTGCTGAATACGCAGCTTCAGGTCTGCCCGTGACTTCACTTGCTTGATGCACTTGTTGAGATCCATGATATCCTTGACCTTCAAACAGCTCAAGCACGAGGCAATCAGGCTTGCTGATGCAGCAGCATCAGGTCTTCCTTCCTTCGCAGCCCATGTCAGACTGCCAACAGCAGCTCTGGTGGCATCTCGCTCAGCTTCCGTCGCCTCATCTTCTGGCTGAGACGTTCTTCCTTTCTCAAGCTTGACCTCCTCAAGTCTTTCGGTCACGAACTTCTTCATATCAACTTCGAAGCTAAAGTCTTCCTTCTGCTGAATCCGGCGGCCATTGAATGCAGCTCCATCCTTTTCTTCCATGAGATATACGAACTTGCCAAACTGAAATCTTCTTCTCAGCAAATCTAACATCTCAAAGAATGGAGGGCTTCCCACAGCAAATAGGTCGTCTACCTCCACCACTAGCAGTCCTTGAAGCTCATTTCCTCCTTGGTTTCCAAACCACTTGAAAACACATGGGTCTAGAGCGGACTGCTTGAGGCCCAGCTCGAACAGCACTTTCTTCAAACTTTTCCTCCAGTGCGCCGGTGCATCTCCGAGACCGTATGCTCCTGCCAACACTTCTATGATTTGCAAAGGAGACAGCCCTGGAAGTCCTCCTCGGGGTTGCTTTCCGAACAGTCTTCCTGCTGGTCGGTGGAGGGCGTCCCTCTGCATGAATGCATTCCGAAGGTCTCCCACTGCGGCTTTCCATCGGTGAGTAGCACCAATTTGCAGCACTACTGATAGGGTTGCTGTGGTGACCGTGGGGGAGTATCTCACAAGATCCATGAGGTCCGGGTCTTTATCACCGCGGATGCACCAGCGTGACTTCCTGCTGGGTTCTGCTCCCGGTTGTTCTGCAGGTTTCCACCTCCGGACCATCCGAGTTGGAAGGACTCGGTCGCTGAGTCCTGCTTCAGCGAGCTGTTCTTGCACTGAAATGGATTCCTCCTCCGAAAGAACTTTCACTGCTCCGGTTGCTTCTACTTTTGACCATTCTGCGGCATCAGCCACCCTCCAAGCCTCCCACTCCTCTGGCTTGATATCTTCCTCTTTAACCTCATCTGATCCTCTCTTCACCAAAAGCATCAACTCTGGAACTTCCCTTCTCAAAGGAAACTCAGTAAAACCTGTCCACCATCGCTGGGGTCCCTTTTCCTCAGAGCGATTCGTGGTTCCCATGCCGCTGCGCCAGTTCTCGCACTTGGTCGTTGAGCTTCCATCACCAAAGAATTGAACCGTCTTCCTTTCGGACTTCAAGTGCTTGGGGTGAACTGGACATCCTCTAGTGATGCTTGGGGTGAACTTGCATGTTCTGGCTTGGGTGTGGTGTCTGATCAGCATCTTCCTTTCGGCATCATACATCCATAGATCCTTGTCCACCTCATCGTTGGGCTCCTCTTCATCTTCGTGGGATATCGTGGCTCCTCCGCGATACGGCGTCCATCGGGAAGCATTTCGGTGTACTTGGTGGTTCTTCGTGGACCAAACTCCATGCTTCCTCCTGGCCTGCCGAGAGTCCCATCTAGCTGCTCACAGGCTCTATGAGACTCAACTTCTTGTCTTCTGATCTCCTGCATCTCTGGCTCTGCCATGGGTTCCTGCGAGTCTGCAGCAGGAGTCGTGGGGACCATATCGAGACTCGATATGTCGGATCTTGCATCTTCCTCAAGTCTTGGTCTTTGACTCACTCTTTCATCCTCATCCTCATCTCCTCCTCCTCTTGGCCTTCGTGGGGGTCTAGCAGCCTCCTCTGGGTGGCTCCTCGGGGCCTCTTCATGGGGGTCTCTGGCGTCCTCATTCTCTTCTTCCTCAAAGATGGGTCTTTCCCAGGACGTGATGTCCCGGAATCCTCTTTTGCTTGCCTTCCTTGACATCTCCACTTGAAGCTCCTTGAAGTCTTCCTTCATGAGTTCTAGATTCTGCATCTCTTCCTGGGTGGCTCTCCTCAATTGCTCCTTCGCGCATTTCCAAAGTTCTCCTCGAATTGAGATCCAGGCATTGCCTCCTTCGGTCATGATGACCATGGCGGGTCCTACCCAGGTGGCCCTTCTTCCTTCCCTGTCCTCTAACTCCTCCTCATGCTTCTTCCTCCTCTGGAGTGGAACTCTGTAGACGTATACCGTGTCTCCTACCTGTATTTCATGCGAAGCTCTGCTTCTGGCTTTGGAGGCTTTGACTATCGAACGTGTGGTGGTGTGCTTGATGAATGCTTGCATGGCTTGATGTCTGATCTCCAGCAGCCTCTGCATCTCACCGTCTGCTGAGAGGGTCATCAGCTTGGGGTCGTATGCATCGTCTGAACCTAGACTGGAGGGAAGCCGAAGATTGTATCCTATCTGCCTCTGGGCCGGGCTATAGCCACTCTGGTTGAACATGCGGTTCTTGGCGGCCTCCACTGCATGAATGCAGAGCTTCCACTCTGCCCAAGTGGTGGGTAGGATGTCTTCTCTCAGCTTCACAAAGACGTCCTTGGCCAAACCTCCATGTCGTTCGGTTCTTCCTTGTTGCCACGGAGCACGGGCTCCTATGGTTCGAAGAAGAGCTCCGGCTTGTGACATCTTCCCCGTGAAGTCCTTGCCAAACTCTCTTCCCTGGTCCACCACCACCACTTCTGGGATGCTGAACATCCGAGCCCATGTACTATAGAACTTTTCTCAGACATGATGCGATTGCATGGACTCCAGTGGCTCAAGCACCTGGTATCCAGTAGCCCAGTCCACAATGTTCAACACTGGATGAGTCTTGCGCACATCCAAGCCTGGAAAGTACACCACGTCGATGCCAATGGTCTTGCACGGCTCAAAGTTCCTGGGGATAGCACTGGGTCGTGCGGGCTTTGGCTTGGTGTTTCTCTCACATGTAGGGCACTTGAACTCATCCTTGACGTACTTCCACACTGAAGTTCGAGCTCTAGCCATCCTCAACGCCTTGGCTAATTCCATGTTCCCCGGATGCCCTAAGTTGTTGTGCATGCGTTGGATCAGTGCTTTGTCACTTCGGGTGAGTCCTCTGGGGTTGGCATCTGCATCCTCCTCTGGGGGTTCCTTGGGATCTTCATCTTGATGATCCTCACTGTCATGCTCATGAATTCTTCCTTGACCTTCAGATTCTACTGCTTCATCAAGCAGATCTTCAAGGTCTGGGCCTGGGTCCTCGGTGGCCCAGACATGGGGGGCGGTATCTTCTTCAGCTCCTCGTATCATAGCCTGACACAGCTTCTTGGGATACTCTTGGGCCAAACGTGCTATGCCTCCAATCAGAGGCTGGTGTTCGTGATCCTTGCTGCATCTTTTGCTCAATCTCTTGGCTAGATTGACTCCATTCACCATGAAGTCCGTGGGTTTGAGGTTGGGTTTGCCCTTTACGGCCAATCCATATTCACACTGGTCCGCCCGAACTCGCTTCACTCCTGCCAGTGCAAGATTCTCCACAACCTCTGGTTCGGCCCACGCTTTCGAAGTTGCTGGGTGTTCGAATATGGCCAGCTTTCCCCTTTGGACTTGCCAACGGAACAACTTCATAGCGAATCGTAGGTGTTCTTTGCCTTCTGCCAACTTGATCTCCAGTGCTCTTCTCCCACTCCGTGCCATGTTAATGTTCTGCAAAATGGAGAATGGTCCACATGGAGGGCATACTACGAGCACGTCTGGATCATAGTACTTCAAGGCTTGCATCACACGTCGCCGGTGAGATCGAAGGGAAAGGTCGAAGCCATTGGTCAGGTCATAGGCTCCTCCTGACACATGTCCCATAGATTCAGCCTCCTTGCTGACTCGGGGAGGGGAAAAGACTTCGGACACCACCAACTTCTTCATACCTCTTCGAATGCTTTTGCGGGAACTCTTCGAAAGGGTCTTCTCGATACCTTCCTCATAGAATCCTTCTTCAACGCATCCGTCGTCTGTGAAGATACCTATCGCTTTGGCTTGTGCTGAAGGATCAAAATTGGGCAAAATGCCTAGGTGAAACTTCCACGCCTCTCCCGGCGCTTCTTGGAGCCAGTAGGATTGTGTGACTTGGGTTTCATATCTCGGTGCATCCTGGTCTTCGATTTGTTTTGCTGCCCAAGTCGCCCACTGCTTTGGGTACTCTAAGAAACAGACTCGAGGGGTGTTTGACTCCAGCCACTCCTTCATCTGCTCCTCAGTCATTTCATCTTCCTGTCTCAGCTTCCACCGTTCCAACCCACACTCCCTGGATCCTCCATGGCAAGAAAGGCTTCCTCCTCCATGATCTCCGCTTGAACCTGAGCTGCTTCGTCGTCCAACCAGTTCCTTCACATCTGAATTGCTTGGTTGATCAACTCTTGCTGCAAGGCTGGACTCTGGTACACCTGAGTCATGCGGTCTGGGCCGGCCACTGCCTGCATCAGAAGCAGTTGGTTCCTCATGTGGTCCATCTCCTGGATGTGGCGGGTCCTTTCTTCCACCATCTTGGCATGGTGCATCCTCTCTGCCTCGTCTCTCATCGTCTGGATCCTTTCCTCTTGGCTCGCCTCGTTCTGTGCCTCCATTGCCTTCATCATCGCATCTTCTTTCTCCTGAAGTGCTGCCCTCTGGAGAATCTCCGTCTCCTTGGGGTCCCAGGCGAAGAATTGGCAAACCCGATTGGTGCACTTCCAATACAGGCGTCCTTGAGTTGGTCCCTCCATCTTGACGATGAGCTGGGTTGCTTCCTTCCCGCAGTGGCACTTCGGCTTCTCCGAAATGCGGCTTCCTTGGCTGCAATCGGCGGGAGTGGGTACCCGCAGAGGCTTGGGGGTCTCCTTCTCCTCGGTGGGCTTCTTGCAAGCTGCCTTTCCCATGGGCTGCTTCTGGTTGAAGTGGAACATCTTCCCGTTGACTTGAATGATCGGGGCTTTGCTCTGCACCTGTTCCATCACCACGGGGTCCACCAGCCAGCGTGAGAGGCAGTCCTTGCAGTACACCTCCCTTTGGTTCTGATTGCCCGCTCCATTCAAAGAGCTTGGGGGATGGGTGCATACCTTCGGGTTTGTCTTGCAGGGGGACTGACTCTTGCGGTAGCCCAAGAAGTTTCCGATGATGATGAGCTCCGCATAGATAAGCTGCTTCACTTGGGTCTCCTTCGCATCGGACACGCGGGAGACACTGCCCAATGGTTGGCCGGGTGCACCAGGGAACGACCATGGTTGCAAGCCAAACCCTGATCCATCTTCGCGCCATGCTTCCAGCTTGCCTTGAGCCTGCGCCACCTCGAGGACGTCCTTCACCTTGTCGAGCAACACTCGCCAATTCCTCCATGCTGCTTTCGGACCTTCCACTGGCCTTCGAGCGGGACGTCTTTGAGACTCGGCGTCCAACTTCAAAGCTCGAGTGATCATCTGCATGATGGCTTGGCTTTCGATGTGGTGCTTTGTTCTGACTCATGTATGTGAGTGAGCTTGAAACGGCTGACGTCCAGAAGTGAAAATCAGTAGTCTTCCTCATGGCATGCTTTGGAGTGCTCCAACCCTCCGAGTTGAAATGCATGATGTTGACTCCAACATGTCCGGTGGGCATAGGGTGCATCTGACACTGGGTGTTGAATCGATTCAACCTCATGACTTTGCCTGGGATATCGCTGACGGCCTCCACCTCTTTCAAAAACTTGATGGATAAAAGAAGTGGCACTGGATCCTTGACAACTGTTACTTCCAACAGTCCATTGACGCCTCCAATTCCAACCGGAAGCTCAGCAACTCCACATACCTTGGCTTCTCCTCCTATGCCTCTAGCTTGGGCTTTCTTGTCCAACCACTTGATCCGCATCCCTTTCCGCTGAAGTGCCTCTTCCAACTCTCGAAGCCGCGCTTCGCCGATGAGTCCGCCCTGGGCAGCCGTGTCTACGATGCCAATCTCAAAGTCTTTGGTGTCATCTGGAACTGAACTACTCCGGGGCACATGGTGAGGAATGCATTGACCGAGGGTGACTTGAAAGTGTTCTCCACTGCCTTCACCAACCTCAAAGAAGCCTGACTTGTGGCCCTGGTTCTCTGCAGGAGCGGCCCTTTTTCCACGGTTGTCGGGCTCGTTGGTGCACTCTTTGGCCCAATGGCCAATCTGGCCGCATCTGGCGCACTTGGTCCTCAATTTGAGGATGTCCACGTGCACACGGGTTCCACCCGTCTTGCCAGTGAACCGAATCTGCTTGTTGGACTTTCCCTTGGAGCTTCCCTTGCTGGAATTTGAGCTGCTGGCTGCAGAATGTCCTCCTTTCGCAGGGAAGTAGCCGCGTCCCACTTTCTGCTCTTTGATGGCCTTTCTAACTTGCTGATAGGTGGCCAGTGCTTCCATCAGGTCTTCCTCTTCATACACCTGACCCAAATCAGCTTCGCCCAGGTACACATAGTTCTCGCTGTCCTCACTCTCATCTTCTGGAGACTCCTCCTCACCATCGCCATAGGCAGCATAGCTGGCTTTGCCGCCCTTTTCCTTGGCGACCTTGTCTAACTTCCGAAAGGCTTTGATGATGTGAGGACGTTCAAACTTGCCTTCCGTCCACGTTGTGATCTGGTCCTCCTGGGTCTGAGACAGATTGGCTTGTCTGAACATAATGTACCCCTTGACATTATCTTCCAGCTTCACTCCCTCAGTGTCCAACTCGCGGAATGCTGCATCCATCCGCAGGATATAGTCCCCAAAGCTCTCTCGATTCTTGCGGCAGTCCCCATACACTGCACGCTCAAAAGCACGAGGCATTGAGGTTTCGAGGTGGGGTTGAAAGTACTCCTCCAATTTCTTGAGCACGGTGTCAATCCCGGACTCCTTCACAAGCTCATCCACCTCGATCTCCTCGCAAATGGCACGAGCAGGTCCTGACAGTGTGCGCAAAAGCTTCACTGCGTGTTTCTTCTTTGGCACATCAGTCTCATGTCGCCACAGCTTGAGATCTCTACGAAATGCCCTGAACTTGTCGATGGATCCTTGTCCTTCCACGGTGCGGCATCACTGGAGCCTTCGCCATTCATGGAGCACTTGGCAGCGCTCCGCTACCACTGTGCATACACACAGTGGTAGCTGAGACAGCGTGCACTCTTTTCGCTGGAAACACCCCTCGAGCCCAGTCGGCTCTGCAGTCGATGCGACAATGGCATCCTGTACGATTGACATGTGTGATGTCTCTTTGCTAGTGCCACTTGATACCATTTGGAAGCAACAACAGCAACTATTCACAGATAGAGTTAAGTCTTTAGCTAGTATCATGGTTGGAACCGTTGCCCAACAGTTACAACATGGAAATTTCAGTTCTACAGTTGCATTTGTTTTGCGAGATACTTAGAGTATCAAGTGTGAGTCAAGTGTGAACTACTTAGCATGAATGGCAGCCTGCGAACTACTTCGAACATTGGAGAAATCGTAGGAAGAGCATTCCCATTGAATTAAGAGACTTCTGTGGTGCGACTGGAATTCCCAATTGGTACCACTTCTTTTGGGATTCCAAGCAATAGCCACTGAAATTCTAAGCCGTTCCTACGATATGAAAATCACGTGACGCAAATGGAGCTAAAATGTCCAAAGTTGCAGTATTCCGTGAATTTACACCATCTCTCTCGAGATTTATTTATTTATTTATATATATATATATATCTATCTGTTGAAAAGTAATGAAACACGCATGTGTATATAAATATATATATATACATGTATGAATGTATGGTCAAAATATTCAGATATATCTATAGGCACAAAATAGAATTACATTGAAATAAATAATCTTGGCAAATCAGAATACATACATACATCATATATGTATATGATATTACATTTCTATATTTCTATCTACATATGGAACCATTGCTGTATTGAAGCATTGATTCATAGATCATTTGCAATCCGAACAAATCTATACAAATCTTCGTATCTATTTACACTACATATGTATATATATATATACACATATGTATACATGATAGATATTGAACACATATATTTGAACAAACGAAATATCAACCACCTCTCATATGTGCGTTGAACTCATGGGCTTTGCGGGGCTTCACGTGCAGACCTTCCAAGAAGTTAACTTTGTCAAACGTGCAGACCCATCAGACCCCTAAGCCGGCCCGTTGTGAAACTTTGGCCAAGAAACCGTAGAGCAGGCAAAGCCCAGGCGATGCGCGCATATACATATAGAAATAAACTCAAATATGAATATCTGGTTGGTGGTTGAACCACCCCTCTGAATAATATGCTTGTCAACCAACCATTTGTTAATAAATACCTGGGAAAACAACACGTGTTTGAAACCACCAACCAAATATAGATTTTGCAACCAGAAAAGGGCAAAACGTGGAGATTACGACGCCTGTGGAGGTACGTTCAGCGCTCATGGCATGTTCACTTCTCAACTATCCACGAACTTGTCAACAACAAGCTGTCATCCACTTATAACTGATTTAACTGTCCACAGCGCAACCTAACTATCCCTTATTATGTTGGTACTAACCACTGAGCCACTGAGTGTCAATATCGATGCCAATCAACAACAACTAGTGTTGCAAACCACAGCTCTTCGCTCGTCTCCAAGGCACCGCTTCGCTCGAAAGGACCGCTTTCCTGTTGCAAAGGTGACCGCCAAGTGTCAAACAGCTCACCGAGTGGTGACTGCTATGAATGATTAATTCTGAATCATGATATATCATGATAGATTCATAGAGGTTCATAGTGGTTCGTAATGGCTAAGACCAGTTAAGTGGTTCATAAGTTCATGACCATAGTCTACAATGGTGATTCAGAACCATTGTAAAGTATATATGGTCAATGATGATGGGGATGAATTGCGGTTATCAATGATGGTGATTGTGGGGTCAATATTTAACTATGATTATGATCGTGAACAATAATTTTGATGGTTGTGAAATGTTGTGAAGAATTTTCACCACTATCCAACCAGTATGAACTAGTATTCATTGGCTACATGGGTATTTCTCAGAATAGGGGTTACCCCAAATCATCCAACATTAGTCTTTTTAGCAATAAACCAACCAATTTCTGGGGTTCCGACTTTTGAGATAGTTGTGAATAATATGATGTAGTACTGTTTTTATAGGCCAAAACCAATCAACATCGATTAAGTGCTTGAGTTCTGCTATATTAAAGCCCAATCATTGGTTGGGTAATCACTATTTCTTCATTCATGCTTGATTAAATATTGATTATTGAATACCATTGAAAACAAGATGATATCATGAGTGTACGGTTTTTTCTTACGTCTTACTATTGTTCCATTTACTAACCATCGTGAAACAATCAGCACCCATCCATCAATAGTCAGTCAATGATGATGTCTATTTACAAATGATAGTGTCTCTCAGCATTGCTGGGTGGTTACAAGTCATTAAGAGATAGCCGCCTCAATTCTTCTTGGTTGGTATCCCCATCCCCTATGATTCACAATCATTAAAGATCATTCTTAGCCATCCTTCACTACTGGTTTGTGGTTAAACCTCCCCTATGAAAAATATGCCTATCAAACCACCAACCAGTATGAATGCCTCATGGTTGATAAACCATCCTCCACCATGGGCAAAACCATGAGAACTTGCCAGCTCCTTCAGCTGAGCGCTGAACAAAGAGGACCCAGGAATACTTCGATTGCCCTGTTGAGATGTTGACCAACGACATCAACGACATCAACTACCCAATTTTGGATACTCTGGGGGAGCTGGGGCAGCTGATCACTTTTGAGCTCCGAAAAAGGACAACAGCCGCGCTCGGCCTGAAGCAGGTTTCTTCGCATCGCTCTTGCTCTTGCTTGCTTTCCTGAAAATGAGTGACACAAAACATGGGCGTCCTTCTTCCTTTTTTGGGGGGTAAAGGGCTGTACAGCAAAAAGACCAGGTCCGCAGCTGGTGTGGAGCAAAGAACCCCAAAGTTACGTCTTTCCAGGACCCAACCAGAGATTTGGGCACAAAAAGCCAGGCCGGCCGGTTTGAAGCGTCCAGGCAGGCTGCGAGCGTTTTCATGAGCTGAAGATGAATGGTTACTATGGCCTTTCATACCTTTCTGGATTGCAAAGTGGAGTGTCACCCTGCTTAGTTGACAGAACGAATTGTCTTGTGGATGGATATTTTGGATGGATGTCATGATTTTGGATTGTCATTATTTTTTGCTCCCAGTTGATAGAAGTCATCCCCCAATTCATAGGTGGTACTGCTAGAGTCTCATCACAGAATGTCATCAGACATCTCCAGTGTCTCTGAATTTGCCTACGATGGGATTGTGTAAACCATTGATGCTGGGATGTTGACCTCAATGAGAAACAAGGAGAAAACCTACAGAAAAGCGGTTCACAACTCTCCAACAAATTTTGGTGAATGCCTTCCCCGAACATTTAATGCCCCCAGTTTACAATAGTTTATGTGCTAAGGAGGTAGGATTGCCACTGATCATTGAGCTCAACATTCGCCCAAAAAGCGAGCTCTGGTTCAAGTGATCGATATTCCCAGTTCAATGCGTTATCTCCCAAACAGCCAGAATCGAACCCCCAGCACTTCTCAGCACTTGGGCTGCCACCTGAACAGTTCCCAGCAGTTTCCAACCACCTTCCAATGCTAACAAGTCACGACTTCTCCCGTCGTTCTGCTCTGGCAGCCGCTGCGAGCTCCATGTTGTGCTTGTACCTGGCAGCACATGAGCTGCTTCTGCTGAGTTGGGCTGAGCTTGTTGAAACGAACTACCACTAGCAACAGAAGCAACAGCTACCACAAAGACAATAGCGACCACCGCCATAAACACATTAACAGCAATAGTACCAACAATAACAATGACAACGGGGATACAAGAACAAATGTAACTTGGGGTTTCCAGCTGATGGTTAGGGTCCAAAATCCCAGTGCTGGTAGCAGGTATGACTAACCACCATTTTGTAGATTAGTTCAATGGCACCACGGCTCATCTACATCCACGTGAACCCTTCTGCATCACTTCTAACTTCCTTTTTCGCGTGAGGTAAAGCTTACACTTCTCGACCTGTGGATGAGTAATTTTAGGACGACGGCCGTAGGTCAAACGCAACTTGCAAAAGAGCAAATCAAATCGGACATGTCTGGGCTGAAAATTGGTGCCAGTGGTTTTGAGCAATTCCCGTTTTTTACAGGAATGTCTCATGATCTAATACATTCCAACATCACTACCAAGCATACCTCATGTGTGTGTGTGTTTCGCATTTGCACCTATCATTGATACGACTGCGTTCAAAATCCTTCGAGCCCATGCTATGTGTCAAGTGCTGTCGCTTGGAATGACACACAGAGGTGAATCGTCGACAGCGTTGACAATGTTGTCGCTAGGGCACAGTTTGCTGTAGCTGTTCTGATTCAGGAGGAGGTAGATCATGCCAGGACCATTGCACTTCCTGTGTGATCAGGGGCAGTGTCTGTTCAGGCAAGCCCCAAATGACTTCTGATATTAATCCTACATGAACAACTCCATTTTTGCAGCAACTCCCACACAGAGTGGTAGCCGCCAGTCATAACTTGGATAAACAAGTCAATTCAATGAGTTATAAATTCGTAGACCTTACATGACCTTACCCAACTTACCTAACAGGTCCTACCGGGGGCACGTACCACAACTTGTCATGACCCAAATAATCTCAACGCCATGGAACGCCATGGAACGCCTGCCGGCGCCCGGTGACGTTTGGACCGGCCGACGCCCTGCTGCGCTGCATGAGATGCTACTTTCCACCAGTTGATGGTTGGTGCCCTTTTTCAGTCGATATGTGACTCGTCATACGCAGGAGACTGGGAGAAATGGTAGACAATCACCATAGCTTTTAGCATCTTAGTACTATTTCTATGGTGGATTTTCCAGCGTGTATCTGATCTGCTTTGCAACTGCGATTGTTTAAGTGGCTTTGAAATATCAGAACTACTGTTTGAATGCACCTCAATGCAGCTATGCTGGTACTATGACCAAACCAGGATTGTGTATCGTCTTCAAGTCGGTCGTCATAACATGTTAACAACAGGCACTTTAGGCACTTTAAGCACTTTTACTAAGCATGCGGTCAGTTGCAAGTTATTGTTAGTGATCATAGGATAAATTGCGGAAGTATATCTAACTTCTACCTCTCTCTACTGTCACCCTGCTATCGTTTGTATATCGCTACTATTGTTGCTTGACATTGATCAACGCATCCCGTTGGCTATATGACACCTATTATCGTTGTCAAAATATGCGCTTACTACCATGATGGGTGGTAAATCCCAACAAATGGGGCGCCAGGAAATCCCATCAAAGTTCACCATGTAGGTATGGGTAGGCACAAATAGGTGTCACAAAAACCAGTAACCATGGCATAACCACTTCGTATCATTGTTACTGTACTAGTGATTTTCTGACATTTGACATCATGTAACCGAGAATATGGCCACGCGAAACTAGCATAATTTCTCAGGATGTTCATCCTTGTTCATCTTCTTTTGGATAGTTATGATACTGACTGATATATCAGCCAGTCATCTACCTCCTATCTTTTGATATTGACCCGGAATCATACGGTGGTTTCTCAAGCCAGTTTGGGGTACCCCTAAATCATCCAAGTCATCAATCATTTCTCCTGTAATAAACCTGCCATAACTACCCCAGTCACTGGCTTGGATTCCATTCCCCTGGCACCCCCGTGGCACGTCCCGGCCCCGCACCTGCCCGGTTTCTTGCTCCGTTGCCCCAGGCCGAAGCGCTCCATGATCTGTGCCAAGTCCACATCGGCGTCCTCCGACCTGGGCGATTACGCTGGTTGGTCATTGGTTGTTTTCCATAAGATTTGAGTTGATTGATGATGCTTAATGATGGTTGATCTCTTTTGAACCAGCGTAACTATCTCATAAGAGTTGAACCAGCGTACACTGGTTCTACGAAAAAGGTGCTTTTACTCAAAGCTTCAATGAACTATTTGTGGAAATAATGGTTGACCACCAACAACAATAATTCATTTCTGATTGGCGACTAAATGGTGACCTCAGTATTAAAAATGAGATATTAATATAGTCACTTACGTATTGAATTATAATTGAAGGTGATTTATGATTGTGACCATAATGCCGCCACCAGCGGATGAATAGCGGGTTAATGGTGATTATCATGGTCACAAATAGGGACAATGCCCATGAATGATGGGATATTTTATGATATTTTCTAACCTTATGGTTGATGGTCAATCAAGGATCATTTGGGGGTTAATGGTGGCGTAATAGTGGTGGCGGAATAATGGGGAATACTGGTGGCGTAATACTGGTGGCTTATCCATGGATTCATGATATTCGATCATATTCACCATTGATGATCGATGTTTAATAGTGGCTTCAACATAGAGCTGGCAGGAAGCCACGAATTGGGATTGACAATTTGGGAGATTACACAGTCACATGAACGCTACGAGTTAAGTGGCTGGTGTTTATGATCAACATGATTCATCACCACCAGTGCTAAACAATGACAATCGTGAATTTAGGCTATGATTCCAAATATTAGCTAATCGCCAAGGTTAGCAAGCATAATGATCACGAACCACTTGTGATTGTTGATCATCATGAATGGTTGCTGGTTCTTACTCCCTGGTTATCACCAATTGAACATTGACCAGCTCCAACATTGAAAAATCTTTTGAAACAGGTTTCGCTAACCACTGTTACCAAGGATTGACGATCATCAACCATGGATATGAACCTGTGAGAGGTGATGTGCACAGCCCTTAGGGTGCACGCGTCATGCCACAAGAGGTAGTCTGGAAGTGACTACGCTCGGTGGTATGGGTGGGCAGAACTTGGTGAATCAAAGGTTATGAGCCCAACGCCAAGCGTTGGTTAATGATCCAGGAAAGGATTGGTTGTAGCATGTGGCATGCCATGGGCGACATGGAGCATGTTACCAGCTGTGGGCGGCACATGGCGCTTGACAAGCAGATGGGCGGTGCTCAATGAGATGATGCATGGCAGCTACTGCGGCGCAGAGGGTGTGGCAAGCTATGGCGGCATGCAGGATGTGGCAGCTATGGCGGCATGCTGGGGCTGGGTGCCTAACAGCCGGTGCGGTGGCTCATGCCCGGCGACCCAGCCAAGACTTGTGAGGTTGGAAGCTGTGCCATCATTCCTACGTTCAACCTGCAGCACGGTGGTCTGCAGGTTGGGGGGAGTGTGAGAGGTGATGTGCACAGCCCTTAGGGTGCACGCGTCATGCCACAAGAGGTAGTCTGGAAGTGACTATGCTCGGTGGTATGGGTGGGCAGAACTTGGTGAATCAAAGAACCATATTCAACCATCATTCAACCACCATCAACCATGGTAACCGTCATTGTCCATCGTTAAGCATGGCCATCAACCACTACGAACCTTCATGAACCACTACAATGGCCATCATTTAACCCCTGTTCACCCTGGTTATCAACGCAGGGAGCAGATCGTGAACAGTGGACTGAGCCCCCCGCGGCGCTGCATAGCAATGGCTGAAGGCTTCTGCTGCCCAGAAGGGACCCTGAGAGGTGAAAACCAGCGATGGGTCAGCCGCAGTGAACCAACCAATTTCCTGGGGAACAATGGTTAACTATATGGAAAACAATGGTCAATGATCGGGAAACTTATTGTTGAACCACTAGTTCACCAACAAAAGGATAGGGAAAACGGCCTGGTTAATGATAGGGGAATGAATAGGTGGTTCACCCATGGGAAACAGCAATGGATTTGCTGGTTAGTGGTGAATGATTCATGAATGATGGTTAAATGATGGTGAATAATCGTTAAATTTAACCACAGTGGTGAATGATGGTGAACCAGCAAGAGTGGTGACAGTCCACTGCTTAACAGTGGTCATCATCTGCCAGCAGTGGTGATGAATTAATGGTTGAATGATTGGTGACATGCTGGATCATGATGGTCTCTTGATATCTTGTTCATGGCTAAATGATGGTTAACTAATGATCCATCACTGACTGGTTGATGCTTTAAAAGCTTACCATCGCCATGAGTGCCTTGATATATAAAAATATATAAAAATCAACACCGAGATTCGTCATTCTCCCAATCGTCTGGAAGCGATGATTCACGCTTGCTTACAGAGGTCTCAAAGATTCTGCAGTGACCAACCATATCCAACAATATGATGACTCTTTAAAAGACAGTTGCCCAAAGCGGCTAGCAACACATCAGCAGTGGCCCAGCACGGTTGGCACCCGAGAACCAGCCCCGTACCAACCAACCACAAGAAAATGAATGAAGTCCAGCATGCAGTACTGCCAATATCTTTGACCACGGAGGCACGTGGTCTCGAGACTGAGTCAGTGATTTTTTTCTGGCCAACATAGGGCCACCTCCCAAGAAAGTAGCAAAAAGTGCATGGCAAAGTAAAGCTGAAGTCATATTTGAAATCTACAAAGCTAAAGTAACTTTCTTTCAAATCTACCACTTCAAATCCACCAGGGAGATTCAACAAGAACAAGGCAGCACCTGCTGGTTTCCCGTCACGAGCCGCGCCAGGGATGGTCGGAGGACCATGGCTGTGGATATCTGTGGATCAATACAACTTGTACCCTTAGCGAACAGCTGTGTATCTAAAGCCATAGCGAACCCCCAAAGTAATTAACTACTGCAAGTGATTGATAAAGGATGATTTAGGGATAAACCGGTAAACCTATTGTGAGAAACCACCACGTGATGCCCTCAATGACCAACTAGTTAACTAGTCCATCTGCTGGGATGGTCACTTACCCCCTTTTGCTGCTTGGTTAACCCGTCCCCGTCATTTAAGGCTTAGGGCGGAAGGCAAACCATCGCACCAGTGGGACAGCGTGGGACACTCCACTGACACGGTAGCCGTGGGCGGTCTGCCATCTTCCATGATTGATAAAGCTTAGCGGTGAAACAGCGACACTCGTGAATAACCAAGAATGGTTATTTTCTGATGCTCACGTGGAAACGGAAAACCATCATACTGTGGTGGAAATCCCTGGTATACAAGCCATAAATGGATGATATTTCCAGGTGACCATCTACTAGATTGTCATTTTCTGTTGCACTTTCTTCCCTACAACTGAGGACGATTTCACGAACAATTCTTGTGAGAAATCATGACAAGTCACGATAAAGCATGACTAAGAACGAGTGGCTGGAGGCTTGGTTATTGTAAATGATGATATGTAGTGATATCAGTATGGAGTAACGATTGCCATTGGACCATCATTCATTCTACATGGCTATGTTATGATTTGTCATCTTACATAACCACCAACAGCTATCGTTTTGTAACCATCAATTAACCATCAATGAATCACAATTAACCAAAATCCACCATAACCATTCTCTTATACGGCTATAGCCAGTACCACAAGACACCAAGGAATCGTTCTTCCAGTGTCGTACCTCGATTCCTGAGACTGGGACCACGTGAAGTCCGGGCAACTTACTCGCCAGCTCTTGGTGTTGAACACCTGAGGGTGCTCAGCTTTTGGATGGTGAAGGATGGTTGATAGTGGTTGGTTGGATATTGGTTGGATGGTGGTGGGCAACAGTGGCTAAGAGCAGTTGATAGTGGTTATTAATGGTTAATAACGGTTAATAACGGTTAATAACGGGTGATAATGGTTAATGATGGTTAAGGATGCTTCAGGATGCTCAATCAATGATGATTAAAGTACTGGTATGTTGAGAGCATATTCATGCTCAATTAATACAGTATGACGTATGATTACAGTACGTACCAAATAATGATGCTGCTTAATGATGGATGAGGATGGGGAATAGGTGTTGATTGGATAGTTGATGTTGGTTTCCAAGCATTGGTCGATGCTGATATTAAACACCTTGCCTTCATGATGGTTGTATATCACGCACCTACGTCAGCCCTTGCGATGGTCGCGACCGGAAGCAGGGAAACCACCAAATCTGGCCCTCCAAAGCGAAATGCCAATGGAAAAAACATGGCAAGCTGATGGGGCAGCTGTCACTCACAAGGAAAACATGAGACAGGGCCGCAAGCCAATCATTTTGAGTCATGGCCATGGCCACATAATTATACATTTTGGACAAACATATCTAAATATGAATCATTCCTTTACCATATACCTGATCAGATCAGCAGCATATTCGCCTCATGAACCTGTCTTGGAGCAGAGTCAACGGCGGAAACTCCTGGAGCTCCCGACTTCCGAAGGTTCCGAACCAGAAGTCTTTGCTGGCTCCACACTTGCCTCAGGATTCATCAACCGTCAACCCATTCAGCCAGACCAGCAGAGGTCACCATCCTGATCTACACTCCGGACAGCTCCCAATACTATGTTTCCAGAAACAGTGCAGCTCACAAATTGCTGATACCCAAATGAACACATCTTTGGCAGTTTACTTTGACCTTTGGAAAGTCTTTTTCTTCCAGCTCAGCAGGCAAACCTGGTTCATGCCCTCATGATGTGAGGTGAATCTCGAGTCCGGGTTTGTTTAGAGTCATAATTTCTAACATTCAGTGTGCAAAACAATCTGAGCTGAGTTGGCCTTCATTAGAGAGAGAACAACTGTCGGAGTGTTGCTAACATTTGCTGACCATAGATTGGCACACTTTCAGTGAGCTCCGCATTCCTCCAAAATATCGAAGATGAACTCGGACATGGAGAACCAAGATTTGCGCGGAGCCTCTTCCAAGCAGTGAATGTAACCACTGAGAATAGTGCCGAAGCAAATGCAAATGGTTGTGGGTCAAAACCCTTAGTCCTCTGGTTCCCCCATCATTAACCAGGCTGTTTTCCCTATATTTTTGTTGGTTCCAACCCCCTGTTATTGCTTGGTGAACTGCTTGACCCACCATTTCACGGTGTCAAGGCACTCTTCAAGACATCGATCAGCTTCTCCACCCTGGCAGTTCCATGGTGAAACACAGCCCAGAGCCGACGCCGGCCAATGGAGTAAGGCATCGAACCAGCAAGGTAACAGCCGATGGCAACATTTCAATATCAGGCTGGGTGGTGGTTTCAAGTTTCAACCCCTATGAAAAATATGAGTCAACTATTGGTTGAACTGCTTATAGACAACTGGTTGGTGGTTCAACCACACCTATATATGAGTCAACTAAGCATTTGTTGATGATTACGTTTGGGAAAATATGAACGCAAAAACACACCAGCCAGCAGGGTACACAGAAATTGTTTGATGATCTCATCAATTTCTGGGTCGGCAATCCGTTTGTCAAGAAAAACCGCAGGAAACATGTGAGGGTAGAGTGGATGGTGTAAACTTATTCCCAACCAGCCAGCTCAACAAAATGCCATTTTCAGCGAGCGCGATCGCCAGGTACTTGACCCCACCCGAAGGGACCAGGACGGTACCTGCAAAATGATGTAGTTCAACGTGTTCGAGAGGAAAAATGACACTTTTCAAGGTCGACTTGCACTCTCTGATAGTGCATCAGCTACCCGCGCTGAAATAGATGTAACATGTTGTAGTCATTTCTGTGGTGTTACTGGCCGGGAGCACTTAAGACATCCTGTTGATATCACGGCAAAAGTGCAATGAAAATAGTGACTTTGTCAGCTAGACAGTACTTAGTTTTGAAGACCAACCCTCCTGTTTTCACACCAGCCCTGATCTTTCGCAGGTGTCCCATGCTTTCTCTAGGTACCCATAGGTACCCCTTGTTGCACTTTCAACCCCAAATGATTCGACAACTTCCTGGCAGCTCTGAGCATCCCAACGAGTTCACCGCCACATATTGGAGTGTGATCTCTCCTGGCGCTGCGGCGCGGCATCATTCGGTGCTGCAACGCCACATTTTGGTGGTGACCGAACCTGTGAGTCCACTACCAACCTCAAGATATGTGCAGGATCCAGCTGGAAGACATCCTTCCAGCTTGGTGAATCAACTGCTGTTAAACCAGTCAAATCGAAGCGGGTTGATCAATGTGGTTCTACCAGGTACCAACACATTGTTCTGTGCATGTGAATGTTTAGTTAATCACTTCATCATTGTCGTGGGCCTCAGCTACAAACGCTTCAAATCCCTTCCCTCCAAACGCTGAAGAGTCCCTGCTATTCCGTGCTGAAACAGGTGCCACCGGGGATCCGAAGCAATGACCCATCAGCTGAAGCTGTGGCAATGACCCATCCTACAGCATCGGCTGCACAAACGCCGTACCTCGCCTCCTTCCATGGCACTTGGCTCAGCGCATGGCACTTGTAGGTGGCGCACTATCAGCTTCTGGGTTTCGTGGAGATGCTGCTTACTTTTGGTGGTCACCCTAACAAGCCCGCAGGTGGGTGCGACCCACTAGCGCCAAACCCCAAGAAACTGTGTGTGTTTTTCTATAATCATTGGGCTTCGAGGAGCCAGGCAGCTCGCTACTAGTTGTATTTGTTTACAAAGATGCAATGGCTTACTGATGTTTACTGGAGATGGAATGCGCAAAGATGGTGTGCTCCCGCTACCTATGGACAAATCTACAATGTTGTGTTAACGTAATGTTTAATTCATGGTGAAGGAAAACTTTACCAACTACCTCTTGACTAATTACAACCCATGGTGTGGGAGATCCAATCATTTATTGCAAAATCACCTCCAACTCGCTGCGCCACATGTTTCTCGCCGTGAGCCCAGCTGTGGCTACGATGCTGGCAGATTGCTATGGGAACTTGCTGCTAGTCAATGCACTCAATTGCTGGCGAGCTCATGCATAATTACCGCAGCTTGATCAATGATTGATTTATGGCTCGTTCATGTTTAATGGATAGTCAATCATCCGGTTTTTGTTGGTCGCTGATGTTTGGTACTGCTTGGTGATATTTGTATACCGATGGTTACCCTTTTGTTATCATGGCCATGGTGCAACAACTGCCATTTTCCGGTAGATGGCCATCCTCACCATGGTGGAGTTTCCATACATGTGTTTGATCACAGCGTTAAGTTCTTGATGGTTTCATTTCTGATCATAAGGGATATTTGGTGCCCCCGCCATTTGTGGACCCAAAAATGGATCATGATGTGTCACCGGGATGGGTCTTCCGAACGGTCCCTTGTTGGAGCATTTGTTTCGTATATCCACAAGTACCGTGAGGTTCGCGAAGAATTGGGAATACCTTGTTGGGGATATACCCATCAGATTGTTGGATAAGGGTGTGTCCATTTCACACTCAGCATCCCACAATTTGCACACCAATCATTTTGGACACACCGATGAAATGGTGGGATATTTGTTCGACATTGTTTGTTGTTGGCACCTGCAATCTACCAGCTGATTCTTGCTGGGCAGCAAACATCCTTGAAAATGATGGTGCTCAATAAGCCACCATGATGACCATGATGGTCATCATAATCTTTCACCTCCATGGTTGGTTCCTGATCCAGGAGCACTATGGATCATCAACCGTGGACCTTGACAGCTACAGTTGCTCGTGACCAACTCCAACGACCAACTCTACTGATACTGTTGACCTAATCGGTGTTAATGAGATTATAATGATAAGCTATTAGATCATAAAAAATGTATATATATATATATAAATATATATATATATATATATTGATAATCAATGAGATTCTGGATAATGATGACCAACATATAATGATGACAGTTCTGCTATGAGCTTGTCATGATGATCATTAGACTTGGTCATTGGCAATCATGCACCGCCTGTAACGGTAGATCCAGCAATAAAGCACCATCAGTGGCTCACCAAAAATGGTCAACGATTCACCTTAAAAAATGGTGGTTTCATGAATCTATGGATCGATTCTCTATGTTCGTTGGTTCGAATGATCATTGATAGCTTCTTCAATCCTTAGCTCACAATTTCAACTGACAATTTATCTAGAGTTCACAAATGATCCTGATGACTATCATGATGGCAATCCCATCATGAAGGTTTAAAGATGGTTCATTGACAAATGGTAAACAAATGGTAGATAAATGGCAAAACCCAAATCATTATCACCTAATGGTCAATGATAAACAAATGCTTGCTAATAGGTCATTGTTTTCACTTGACCCTTGGTCTACCATCCTGACTCAGTGTTCTTCACTGGGAGACCTAATAGCGTACATCCGTGTCTGAGGAGGGATGGCAACCTGTGGTGGAAAAAGGTGGCAGCGATTATCAGCAAATTTGCTTTTTTTGGCGATTAACTAAGATTTAAAAAAGATATGAGGCATTACAGGACCATCCAATGTGATCAATGATCATGAAACAAACTGATTCCACGATTCAACCGGGCCTGTTGATGGCCATTGCATTTCTCCGGGACTGGGGTTCCTATGGCTTACGAGTGCTTTGCTGAAGCTGTGGGAATTTCCCGAACGTACTTCCGGAGCGTGTCTTTGGGTATGAACCAACTTAACTACGGCATCTTTGTGTCTGTTGGTCAACGACGACTCTGGACAATGGCTAACCGGGATTGCCAACGTATCAATAATAATGTTGACGAGTCATTGCTGACCAATGGTTGATAATGGTTCAAAATGTTTGATTGTGATGCATCATGATTAATCACGGTCGATGACCATAGTTGGTGGTTGGCAATGGTCAGTCATGGTTCAGAATAAGCATGGTAGCATGATCACCACTGGTTGCTAAGTGTGTTCAGTAGTGGTCAATGCAGATTCAAAACCATACAGTCACGCTTGATGATGATTGATGACCGATTGATAGTGAATAAAATTGGTAGCCATAGTTTGTTGTGTTTCGTGATGTCTAACGGCGATTGACAATGGTTGGTCTGGTCAATGGTTGTCAATCATGGTTGATGACCATGGATAGCACTGCGACTGTTTAATGTGAAAGAAACTGGGCATGGCTGCTAGCAAATAAGTCTGACACATGCCCACAATCAAGAAAACCATTTTGGGACCTCTCAAACGTGAATTGGATCAGAACAGTCTCGTCCCACCCTGCCGGCTTGTTTTGTGCCGTTCTTGTCCAGCAATCTTCCAGTCTTGACATAGTGGCTTCAAAACTATGCGGTTGAATAGCAGTACTGGTTGGTGGTTTCAACCCCTATGAAAAATATGAGGCAACCAACCAACCAACAACCATGTGTTGACAATAGGAAACAAGTATCTTCCACCACCAACCAGTAACGTAGTGGCTTCAATATATTCTGGAATAGCAGTACATAATTGACGGCGCAGTGAGAACAGCAGCATGATGAGTGGAATTCAATGATTTTTTTTACCAGTCTGACATGTTGCTATGAACCATATCCACGTCTATCTCTTGAATATGAATTGTTTTCAACCAAAGCCCCAACTATGCTTGAGACAGTTTGTTCATAGGCAATACCCTATTCAAACCCCAAAATGCCGGACATGAGTTGGTCTGTTGCTCTATGGTCAACCCAAACCGATGCTGGCATTCCCAACTGCCCAGCGGATCACGCATGGTTGCTGCATCCTGCTGATGGCCAGAGCCTTCGCCCTCAAATCGCCCCACAAACAAATTGCTCACATTGGCTTCCGGTGAAGACAAACAATTCTGGATGGTTCCAATTGTACCACCATTTGTGGATCATCATGAGGGTGAGGCGGCCATCACACCACTTGTTGGAACAGCACGCGCACAAACATGCTACTGCAACTATTGCTGCAATTGCTGCTGGAACGGGCCACATGCACCATCCTGCAACAACGTGATACACGCAATGACAAATCTCGTTAAGAACCGTGTTTTAGAAGTCATCGTTCGGACAAGAAAGATGTAGTTGGAAATCATGAGCATGCAACCATTGTCAGCCAAACCGTTATTCATTCTTGATAACTATTCATCAACCATCATTATTTGTGGAACCATTAGTATATAACCATCATCATCATCATCATCATCATCATCATCATCATTCTTTTCACCAACCAATACCAATGATTCATTAAGCAACCATTAGTAATCAGAAACCATCACTATTAGCCATTATTGCAAACGATCAACCATTCATAAGTATCATGTCCCATGGTCATTAGACTGTATCACCATCACGCAGCTCAGCTGACGCCAATGAAATCGGCGTTAAAATCGCTTCAGCCATGGGCATGGCACCCCAGCTGTATGTTTCCGCGACCCTAGAAGCATCAGAAATGATCATTTTCCTGAGGCAACATGACGGAACTATACGTGGGGTCCCACCAAGGAACAGGCCCTTTGAACTGCAGGGGATGAGTCACCTGGTGGACAACCATCTGCATCTCAGTTCCAAGATTCGTGCGTGTCAAAAACGAGTATGGCATAGTGTGGCTTTATCATTACACTTTATGTGGTAAGACAGCTATGGTTGTCCCAGTAAATTTAAGAACCTTTGAACAGTTCGAAGGGCATGCACATACGCACATATTTGTCAATATGCGTGATAGGTATACATTTGCAGAACCGTGAATGTCCAGCAACATATGATGCATACGCTCATATGAACATGTGTATATACATATACATATATACATGTGTACATATATGTGCAGTAGGCGTTGCATGCTTTAAGCTATCTCCCTGACATGTTTTGTTTCTCTCTCTCTCTCTCAATCTTGTTTTTCATTACGTATGTTTGAACATATGCATAAACAAAATGGGTATCTGAAAGCGAATAGATGTATGTATATTAGACATAAATAATCAAATATGTATAATGTAGAATGATAATTTAATACTTACATGTTGATGTGCAATTGGTAATTTGGGACTAGCTGAACTTTGAGTTTGGATTGGACAGCGCGATATGTTGCAACACGAGAGAAGGCTTGCATCATTGGCATGGATTGTAGGATATGTAGGATACCATAGGATCCGTAGGATATCGTATTGTGGGTGTGGATCCCATGGGGAAGGGCCTGAGGGCGAGTGATACGTTGCTCGTCAAAAACATCATCACCCCCACACTTTCGACGGTGTGACAGGCTAGAAATATCAGAAATGTCATTGAAATGACTACTTTACTCCAGCTAAGTGGCACCCCAAGTTCGACATGCATGCCCGTATTTTTGAACGGCAGGCTCGTGACTGCGATGACACCTGGACAAGGGTGAGATTGATCACAGTGCTGGAAAATCGCAGACACCTATGAACATCTGCACATGAGCATACCTGAGCCATGATCAAGAGTGAGGACCAATTGTTCCCTTCTATGAGGGAATGATCGTCAACGCCTTCAAAGGAATATGGTGGATACCGCGTTCATGACAAGACACGGTCTAGATTTGATTTGTGTACCTGAGAGTGCCAAGCCTGCTGCGAATTTCATGCTTAAAACTTCACCCGCCATTTCCATCCATTTCCGCTATCCAGGAATCTCGCCTTGTCTACGCTAGCTGGGTTCTACCTGATTCCTTACAGCAACGAAGTTGACTCCAATCCTGGATGCGCGGGCGGTACAAAAAGTGCTCTACTGAGCTCCATCGACTGCCTCGCAGATCAGGGATCTACGGTTCCAGGACTTTTAATTACTCTCTATCAACTGCGTCGTAGAGATCTACGGTTCCAGGACTTGTACTGAATTAACTCAAGGCTTTGGTTTGTAGCTGACCGCTGCTTGGGATAATCCACAAGGATCCTGCTTCGGTCATGAATCCTTGCGATGGGGACTTCTTTGCATGGAAAGTGCGTTCAGCAAAAAATGTTCCAGTTCTTGCCGTTGCAAAAGCAGCCGCAATACCTGCAATGATTGCTGCAATTGCTGCTGGAACATGCCATACGCACCATCCTGCAACAACGTGATACACGCAATGGTAAATCTCGTTGAGAACAGTGTTTTAGAAGTCATCGTTCGGACAAGAAAAATGTAGTTGGAAATCATGAGCATGCAACCATTGTCAGCCAAACCGTTATTCATTCTTGATAACTATTCATCAACCATCATTATTTGTGGAACCATTAGTATATAACCATCATCATCATCATCATCATCATCATCATCATCATTCTTTTCACCAACCAATACCAATGATTCATTAAGCAACCATTAGTAATCAGAAACCATCACTATTAGCCATTATTGCAAACGATCAACCATTCATAAGTATCATGTCCCATGGTCATTAGACTGTATCACCATCACGCAGCTCAGCTGACGCCAATGAAATCGGCGTTAAAATCGCTTCAGCCATGGGCATGGCACCCCAGCTGTATGTTTCCGCGACCCTAGAAGCATCAGAAATGATCATTTTCCTGAGGCAACATGACGGAACTATACGTGGGGTCCCACCAAGGAACAGGCCCTTTGAACTGCAGGGGATGAGTCACCTGGTGGACAACCATCTGCATCTCAGTTCCAAGATTCGTGCGTGTCAAAAACGAGTATGGCATAGTGTGGCTTTATCATTACACTTTATGTGGTAAGACAGCTATGGTTGTCCCAGTAAATTTAAGAACCTTTGAACAGTTCGAAGGGCATGCACATACGCACATATTTGTCAATATGCGTGATAGGTATACATTTGCAGAACCGTGAATGTCCAGCAACATATGATGCATACGCTCATATGAACATGTGTATATATATACATATATACATGTGTACATATATGTGCAGTAGGCGTTGCATGCTTTAAGCTATCTCCCTGACATGTTTTGTTTCTCTCTCTCTCTCTCAACCTTGTTTTTCGTTACGTATGTTTGAACATATGCATAAACAAAATGGTATCTGAAAGCGAATAGATGTGTGTATATTAGACATCCCAAAAAAAATATATATTAAAATATTTTAAATAAACAAACATATATATATAAAGTAAAATGATAATTCCCCACCTGCCAGGTGAGGGTTGTTAGATTTTATGTCATCTCCTCTCCTTCTCCTCTGCCTCGCCGGGCCTCAACTACGATGATCACTCCCGAGCGTGCCCTGCCGGACCTCAACCACGACCATCCACGCCCAGTGTTCCCTGCCGGACCTCGACCACGACCATCCACGCCCAGTGTTCCCTGCCGGATCTCAACCACGATCATCCACGCTCAGTGTTCCCTGCCGGACCTCAACCACGATCATCCACGCTCAGTGTTCCCTGCCGGACCTCAACCACGATCATCCACGCCTAGTGTTCCCTGCCAGACCTCAACTCCTCTGCCAAAAGCTATGCCAGATAGAATGCCAAAAGCTATGCCAGATACAATGCCAAAAGCTATGCCAAATAGAATGCCAAAAGCTATGCAAGATGGAATGCCAAAAACTATGCCAAAAAGAATGCCAAAAGCTATGCCAGATACAATGCCAGAAGCTATGCCAAATAGAATGCCAAAAGCTATGCAAGATGGAATGCCAAAAGCTATGCCAAATAGAATGCCAAAAGCTATGCCAGATACAATGCCAGAAGCTATGCCAAATAGAATGCCAAAAGCTATGCAAGATGGAATGCCAAAAGCTATGCCAGATAGAATGCCAAAAGCTATGCCAGATAGAATGCCAGAAGCTATGCCAAAAAGAATGTCAAAAGCTATGCCAGATAGACCTGTGTCAGATTTGAATGCGATGGTGGGGATCACACGAAGTAAAGTAATTTAATACTTACTTTTTTAATGTGCAATTAGCAATTTGGGACTAGCTGAACTTTGAGTTTGGATTGGACAGCGCGATATGTTGCAACACGAGAGAAGGCTTGCATCATTGGCATGGATTGTAGGATATGTAGGATACCATAGGATCCGTAGGATATCGTATTGTGGGTGTGGATCCCATGGGGAAGGGCCTGAGGGCGAGTGATACGTTGCTCGTCAAAAACATCATCACCCCCACACTTTCGACGGTGTGACAGGCTAGAAATATCAGAAATGTCATTGAAATGACCACTTTAGTCAGGGGGTCATGGGCAGCTTGGGGATTTTTTTCCGACTTTTTGGGGATTTTTTTTCCGGTTCAGACCCGTGCCTGGTAGGTTTATGTTCAGGGTTGAGGTTGATTTGAGGTTTCCTGACTTTAGGGTTGCTTTGAAGGTTTATGGTTGTAGGGTTGAGTTAAGGGTTTATGGTTTTAGGGTTCATTGTATGGTTTTGCGGCTTTAGGGTTGGGTTTAGGGTTTTTGCTTTTAGGGTTCATTGTATGGTTTTGCGGCTTTAGGGTTGGGTTTAGGGTTTTTGCTTTTAGGGTTCATTGTATGGTTTTGCGGTTTTAAGGTTCATTGTGGGTTTTTGCTTTTAGGGTCGGGGTTGGGGCTTTATGGCCTTGGGTGTCTTTTTTTGGTTTTTGTTGTAGGATTGGTTTAGGTTGATTTTTAGAGTTTATGGTTTAGGGTGGAGTTTGAGGTTTATTGTTTTAGAGTCTATGGTCTTGGGGTTCCTTCTAGGATTTCTCTTTTTAGGGTTGGGTTTAGGGCTGATGGTTTTAGAGTTGAATTTAGGGTTTATGCT
>VSDK01000599.1:222192-260883 GCA_009767595.1 Symbiodinium kawagutii | reverse complement strand
TGCTTGCTTGCTTGCTGACTGGCCTTCTTGCTTCCTTGCTTCCTTGCTCGCTTGCTTGCTTGCTTGCTGACTGGCCTTCTTGCTTGCTTGCTTGCTTGCTTGCTTACTTGCTCGCTTGCTTGCTTGCTTGCTTGCTTGCTGACTGCCTGGCTGGCTGGCTGGTTTGCTTGCTTGCTTGCTTGCTTGCCTGCTTGGAAAACGGAAAAAACATCCCACAAAAAACGGAAAAAAATCCCAAAGAAATATAGGACCCTTAGTCAGGTTCAGTGGCACCTGCCCGTATGTTTGAACGTCAGACTCGCGACTGCAATTGAGCTTGATCACAGTACCGGCGTTGAGCTCTGGGCTTAACAGTCGCAACATGAATACTGTGTGGACGTCTCTCAATCGAGTCTCCCTCAAATGGTCAGCGTTGCTGATAAACGCTGTATTTTCATGCGTTTTCGAGGAAAACCCTGCAAACCAGCGGATCTTATTCGTGATAGCAACAATAGAACAATCCTAGGGGACACCAACATCAACCAGGAATGCTTCATCTGGAAAATCGTAGACAGATGTGAACATCTGCACATGAGCATACATGAGCCATGATCAAGAGTGAGGACCAATTGTTCCCTTCTATGAGGGAATGATCGTCAACGCCTTCAAAGGAATATGGTGGATACTGTGTTCATGACAAGACACGGTCTAGATTTGATTTGTGTACCTGAGAGTGCCAAGCCCAGCTGCGAATTTCATGCTTAAAACTTCACCCGCCATTTCCATCCATTTCCGCTATCCAGGAATCTCGCCTTATCCACTCTATAGCTGGGTTCTACCTGATTCTTTACAGAAACGAAGTTGACTCCAATCGCTGGATGCGTGGGCGGTGCAAAAAGTGCTCCACTGAGCTCCATCAACTGCCTCCCAGATCAGGGATCTACGGTACCAGGACTTGTAATTACTCTCTATCAACTGCGTCGTAGAGGGATCTACGGTTCCAGGACTTGTCTTGATTTTACTGTGAAACACAATGGTGCCCCAGTCAGATTTGTGTATTCAGCCAATCAAGAAATAGTTTGTCAAACACATCATAACTGCCATGACTGCTACACAACGGCTATGTTCACCAAGTGACCTCACAGTTGGGTGCACCACTATGTTCTGAACACTTCTGATGGCAGAATTTGCCATCAAGGCTCGCCCTGCTGACTCCGCTGCAGGTTGAAGCCCCGTAAGTGCAATACATAGGATTTTCCATGATCTTTCAAAGGGGGTGGTTTGTACTCCCAATTCACGGGTTGTGATACATCTCAACCAAATAGATTGTTAACGCTAATATCGTACTATAATATTATGATTATAAAGATGAACACATCTCAACCGGATTGCTTATACCACATCATAGTACCAGGGTCTTGGTTTGCAGCTCACCGCTGCTTGGGACAATCCACAAGGATCCTGCTTCGGTCATGGTTCCTTGCGATGGGGACTTCTTTGCATGGAAAGTGCGTTCAGCAAAAAATGTTCCAGTTCTGGTCCTTGCAACAGCCGCTGCAATGATTGCTGCAATTGCTGCTGGAACATGCCATACGCACCATCCTGCAACAACGTGATGCACGCAATGGCAAATCTTGTTTTGGAATCGTGTTTTGGAATCGTGTTTTGGAATCGTGTTTTGCAAGTCATCGCGTAGACATAAAAAAGTAGTCAGAAGTCAAGAACATACAACCGTGGTCGGCCATATCATCAATGATTGTTGATAACTATTGACCAACCATCGCAAATAATATCAACCATTCGAAACCATCATGGTCCATGGTCATTAGATGTATCACCATCACGCAGCTCAGCGGACGCTGAGGAAAAGGCGCGAAATCGTTTCACCTTTGGGGCGGCGCTGGGAAAGGTCTACCCCAGAACCATCACCACCAGTCTTCGGGAGAGACTATTTGGACGAACAGTGTCCGGTGTTAATTCCTTGGCGTATGGTAATAAACCCTACCGAGTGGTACCCCCAAGTCAAGTTATTGAACTTAGGGCATGACTAGGCTAAATACCACTTACGGTGGATATTCAGCACATTCACCAACTTACAACTGTAAGGTGCCAAAGTACATATGACTGCATGAAGTCCAATAACCATGGCGAATGCCACCACGCACTACGTGGGATCCATGAAGCCCAAACATGCCCAAACCACAATGATCATTGCGCACTGACAACAATCTGCCGTCAAAATTCCAGTCGATTCATGCGTCTCACCAACGAGTATGGCATAGCATGACTTTATATGGCTGGAATGG
This sequence comes from Symbiodinium kawagutii, assembly GCA_009767595.1. Lineage (NCBI taxonomy): Eukaryota > Dinophyceae > Suessiales > Symbiodiniaceae > Symbiodinium > Symbiodinium kawagutii. The sequence continues at coordinate 258,598 of VSDK01000599.1, read as the reverse complement.
GCTGCAATTTTCAATGTTCTGTGTCAGTGGGAAGTGGCAATTGTCACCACTGGTCTTCACAAATGTTCAACACTTTGGACGTATCGAATTCATAGCTCTAGCCGTAACATCTCCATTTGCCTTCCACTGGAAAACCACTCTTTCAATTTGACACTGTTCGGCCTATTAACTTCATTTAACTTCATGGTTGATCCTGTTCTGCGCGTCAAGAAAGTTACAGCACATGTTACGACTTTGGGAATGGCTGCGTGACACTTAGCTCATTGCTCTGCAACCGAAAAGATTTGCTGATCGAGATGAACCATCAACGAATGAGTTGCTGGCGAGGCACGAGACGGCGCACCGTTCAGCTTGAACGGTTCACGTGTTGAATGTTTGCGCACTGCAAAGGCCTTTTGCCCTGACTGTCTTTCCTGGCACGGTTTTGAAAGGTTCTGCAGAGTTTCAATTCAACAAACCAAATGACTATGCAATCCAAAAAGCATGTCCCTGTTCATTGTTCACACGCCGTTCCCACTGAGACAGGATTTGTAAAATATTGTATGCATATTACATATTTTTATATATAAATATATATATATATGTGTGTTATATCCATAAAATATAAACATTTAAATATATCATATATATATATATTAGATCTATAAATGACATATTCCATATATCATGCATATTTGTCAATCTGATGTCCTTCTATGATCTCGTGCGGTGTTAGCACATGACATCAGGTGACAGATACGTCTTCCAAGCGACTGTCGGGCGTTAGCCCCAAAGCTTTGGAGGAGCTCGTAGACGTGCCAGTTGCCTTCTCGTGCAGCCGTATGGAGGGGGTAGGTGTACTTGAATCCCAGCCATGATGTCTTCCGGCTGTTCACATCCTTGGTGGCTGTTGATCTCAAGCGCTCAAACTTTAAAAGTCTTGGTGGGTACATGGCTGTGGGTCAAAACCCTGTACGCCTAGTTCCCTCGGCATCAAGCAATGTTGTCTCTATGAAATTGTTGGTGATTATCCTCCATGACACTGAAAGTTGGTTGATGAATATTGACCCAACTCGCCACATGGCAAGCCCAAAAACATGAAAATTCTACGAGACAATGGCTGTGAGCGCCACCCAGCATCTGTGAAGTTGTGCGTCTTCAAGAACTGCTGAATCTCTCCAGACCTGACTGAGGCGGTTTCTGCGGTGATCCCATGGTGTTGGCCCGCGGGTAACAGCTGATGTTGAGACCACATATCACGAAGGGCCCACGAACTATAGCAACTCGTAGCTTGTCAGCCTACCCAGCAAACTATCGCAACTCGCACGTGCAATGAAGTGAGATCGGTGTCAAAGCCGAGCAACCTAGCTGTGCCAAGACATGTCTGGGCCTATTTACAAATTAGCTGACAGCCAACGGCAGACGAGCAGAGCACCGCGCGACCCAGTTCGGGAGACCGAGCCCAGGGGCGACACCAGTTCTGAGCCAACAGCGTTGCGCCAGGGACAAGTAACATCCCAACAACCGGGTCAATGGAGGGAGCAAAGTATCAGCACCAGGGCCATAGACAGAACGAAGCTCACAAGCGATCCCTTGGAGAAACACACATCACGAAGCTCAGACAAAGAGCCGTGCCAATGCCTTACGGGGAGGACACACACTGCTGCACCGAGGCTGCCTAAATCACAACCACCCTCCAACTTTCGGCCCGAGCACAACATCGCCTGCTAGTAGGCAACTAGAGCCAACACTTCCCAGCAAACTAGCTAAAATTAGCTATATACCATTAAACTCATAGAGGCCCTAGTTATGCTCACAAAATCAACTAGCAGGCTGGTGCCGTAGTAGTTTGTGGATCAACCTCACCCTAAGGCACTATGCCGCCATGGATCCTGTCAACGTTGTTGGGTGCGTTGAGTCGGATTTGCATATGATGACAACAAACCATCTAAAGCTCTGACCAGTCGGGAAACCGTGTTTTTCATTATTGGTATAAGTTGTTCACCCACATGTCAACTCTCCGGTGACTCATCAACCCAGTCAGCTTCAGCCAAAGTTGCTCTTTCTGCCGACGAGCTTGTTGTCTGCGTTCTTTCTCAAGTTGTTTCGTCCGTTTGGCCTCCATGGCCACTTCGTGTGCGTGAACCGCTTCCTTGGTACCACAAAACAGCACAATGCCAAAAGCAAGATTCATGGACATTGTTCTGTACAGTAACCTATAGACTTGCCCACGCGGACAATATGCCAAAACTTGCAGAAATGTGCCTTTCCCATGGAATCTTCATAACAAAGGGAAACCATGAAAAGTTGCGCGAAACTGCTTGGGGTTGGCAGCTCAAAACGACGGTCACTTCGGATGTAATCAAAGTATGTCCCCGAGGTGATCATCACCAATCAAGCAAGCAAGCAAGCAAGCAACCAATCAATCAATTGATCAAGCACTCAATCAGTCAATCGAATATTAGTAAAGCAATGTTCAATTGTCCTACTCACTCCCTGTGACGCACAGTGTGTGCTGTAGCACGATGTAGCGTTGTACAGCTCAAGGCTCTATCATGCCAATGTGTACTCAGCTGAGCTGTGGACCTGATCACAACCAATCAGGGTCCAACCGACCAATAACCAACAGCTGTGACCAACCAATGACCAACCAAGGGCCCTGACCATCCTTACCCAGCTGTTTGTCACAGTTGCTGCTTTATTATTGCGGCACTCATTTTTGCGAAAGAGCTTCTTTGGAGCAGACAAACATCATTGGCTCTTCCATCAGCTTGACTCGTCCGCCGATCTGCTCCCAATTGAACCGTTGAATCATTGAGTCGAGACCTTCTCGCGCAACAAAACAAGGTCAAAACTTGAGCCGCAGGCAAGGCAGATTCTTCATGGAATGCAATTGCCATCCCGGCCCCCAAAAGTTGGCAACTACAATAGAGTGTCGCAATATTGCAGCACGTTTGCAACAAACCAGAACTGCTGAAACTGCATGTCTTCAGCTACTGCATCATTTCTTGCACAGCTCAAGCGTCCAAAAAAATATCAGGAAGGGGAGATGATCACATGACCGACAACCAACAAAAATGTTTAGAGGCGCCAGCCACCAATCATCACCAAGGGTATCAGCAATCCTGACGATCACCCCATCCGCCGGCTAGAGAGAGGTTCATGTTTGATGGCTCACTGTATACAATCCCGAACAAAAGGCCTCTTGCTGTCTGAAAGTCGACTGGTCAATTTTTGGGCGTGAGTCGCAAATATCAACAGGAATCAACGGGATATCTCTAGGCTAGTTGCGTACGCATAAAGCATTTCTATCGCAAAAAAGCGACATGACATATCTACCATTTCGATCGTGCCCCAAAGGGCGTACCCCTTGCTCCAACCAGCCCTGGTTCGCCCCTCGAGTTTGATCTCAGCATGAAACCAACCGTTCGGGACTTCCATATTTTGAGAAACCCATCTGTTCCCCTTCACCAACTGAACGCTTGGGAATCTCTGCGGAATTTTCGGCGCACGGCCGGCCCTGGGCTTCTGCTTGGCAGGTGCGGGCCAAGTGGTCAAAGGTGCTGCTTTTTGTGGGCCGCAAATGGGTCTGAAACTTGGCCAGAAATAACCACAACGTTGTTCTAGTTCTAATTGCTGATCAATTGGCTGTGGGTCAATATTGACCATCAATGGGTTGTGAGAACTAACAATAGTAGGGAATATGGTACAGGTGTACATGGCTGTGACCCATAGCCAATTGATGCCAATTGGCTAATAATGGTTGATAGGCTAGTAAGAGTGATTGATAGTGGTTGATTTTTGGTACTTGTTCAGAATGGTCACCAATGGTAAAGAATGGTTTACAATGGTTGATACTGATTGGTCAAACTGATTGGGGAGATTAAGTTTCAGCACCCATCTCTTTGTACATGATTCGATGTGTGCTCTGCTGCCTGCTGCCATTTCCCAGATGGATTCTTCGGCAAATCAGCAAGCGCACACATACCGAGAGATGCGTATCCCCACCCAACCAGTTGCCAAGCTAGTCACCAATCACAACAGGACAAGCAGAAACTGTTGCCATCTGCCTCTGAAAAGGGGTGACCTGGAGACCACGCCCCAAACCCACGTGACATTTGGATCAGCATACTTGTTCCTTTGAAATACCAGGATGATACCTCAAGATACCTCAAGTAGTATGTTCCTTTATCACAATCAACCGGAAAGCATTGGGGAAACCAACATGCCATCAGCGCAAAGGTTTGGCTGGTAACTGGTGCGAGCCGGGTAGGCTATGGTACGGCCAGCAAATTGCTGGACAGGTGAGAGATGACCCTCAGGGTGACCTTGATGCTGACCTCAGCGCTGCTGTTGTGCTTTCTGAGTCGGAAAAATCTGGTTTTACCTTTTCGACTGGTTGGTTCATATGAGTGTGTCTCAATGGCGGAACCCCCCAGTCATCCAATATTAATCGTTATTATGGTAATAGACCAACCTTTTTAGGAGTTCCCAATTTTGAGAAACACACACATGGCCACATTCCTAAATTTGATGAGAAGCCAATGTATTTTGGTTACCATGTGTGATGATGGAACCGTAAGCTGCGCTAGGAAACGGATTAAACGCACATGTCTGAAGCTAGGACGCCCATGTGGAGAAGCAGCGGTGCGAGCAGCTGTCAGGTCAGGGTCTTTTGGTATGGCAAGCACATACAAACGGTTTCGGGCAAGCAATCTGAACCATTTACCACATCAGGCTGGTGTCCCACACCGGATCTCGCTGAGAAATGTCACATAAGTACATACACATATAACATGTATATATATATGTGTAATTAAGTAAAAAATAAATGTATATATTTATCTATTTATTTATTTATATATGTTTACATGGTTATAAGTTGGTTATGTGTGTTGATTCCATGTAGATTGTACATTTTTGTCTATCAAATCTAATTATGTATAGGGAGAGAGATGCATTAATCGCAGACGCATACTGTAGCCTTACGTTAGAACGCTCCATTGTCAAAGTTCTTCTCTGGACATGGGGAGATCTTTGCTTCCAGGGGCTGCAAAGGCATTGTGCAAAACCAGATCTATACTGGTGACAGTACCCTGGACTCTACCAGGATTAATAACCAACATTTGCAGGGCAATCAATGAAAACTGCTTGCGTTGTCAGGTTTCACAATTGATGGATTAATTACTGTCTGATCATCACAGCTACTATGTGTGAATGGGTCGACCTGTCAGTAGTTGTTGACACTCACGCTGCCCTCAAAATGAAGGCCGGGGATTTATGCTGCATTTCTGGATGACCTGTCAATAAAGGTGAGATCCAATCGCCAGCTTGTGCCCGAGGGTGCATACTACATAGTACTCCATGTTCTCTACAAAGTGTATTGTGCACGAATTAAATTAATATATACATATATATGTACATATACATGTTTTGTAAATATAAAAATGAATAGCTACGAACATATATATATATATATATATTGTTTAATACATATAATTACTATGTATTAATTAAGTAGCGACCCGAGCATCTCCGAGCTAGCCTTAGAGATACCAAGGCGCTCAGCAGCTGCTCAGCTCATACCCGTCCTGCCGCTGCTGCCCAACTGTTGGTGGTGGTGGTGGGGTCTTGGCCGACAAATCAAGCAGGCTCCTGGATGTTTGTTTCAGGCCCTCAGGGTTTTTGAAGTTTCCAGGTTCTAGCTCTTGGGGTGATGCATTTGAGGGGTATGTTTCTACGCTTTGAATTCTTTTTGAGGCAAAACTGCTGCGGACGGCAACTGCTCTTGTCCCTGTCAGAACAAAAAAATCTCGTCAACATGCCCAGAACACCCAGCCACATGCAGGGAAATTATGGGGAACTTCTGCCCGCATTCATACTATTGTTCTTGTGTTTTTGTTTCAGCTCTTGTGGGAAATTAGGTTGTTGGTGTCGTCATGGCTGTTGCTGTCTCTAAGTAGGGATGTGCGTACATACATATTTGTACCCATGTAGGTTGGTGTGTATGTTGGTATGTATGCAATGTATGTGATGTCTGTAATGTATGTAATGTATGTAATGTATGTAATGTATGTAATGTATGCAATGTATGTGATGTCTGTAATGTATGTAATGTATGTAATGTATGTAATGTATGTAATGCATGCAATGTATGCAATGTATGTAATGTATGTAATGTAATTGATGTATGTAATGCATGTAATGTATGCAATGTATGTAATGTATGTAATGTATGCAATGTATGCAATGTATGTAATGTAATTAAATGTGTAATGTATGTAATGTATGTAATGTATGCAATGTATGTAATGTATGCAATGTATGTAATGTATGCAATGTAATTAATGTATGTAATGTATGTAATGTATGTAATGTATGTAATGTATGTAATGTATGGAATGTATGTAATGTATGTAATGTATGCAATGTGTGTAATGTAATTAATTATGTAATCTATGTAATGTATGTAATGTATGCAATGTATGAAATGTATGTAATGTATGCAATGTATGTAATGTATGTAATGTATGCAATGTATGTAATGTATGTAATGTATGCAATGTATGTAATGTATGTAATCTATGAAATGTATGTAATGTATGTAATGTATGCAATGTATGTAATGTATGTAATGTATGTAATGTGTGTAATGTATGTAATGTGTGTAATGTATGTAATGTGTGTAATTTATGTAATGTATGCAATATATGTAATGTATGTAATGTATGCAATGTGTGTAATGTATGTAACGTATGTAATGTATGCAATGTATGTAATGTATGTAATGTAATTAATGTATGCAATGTATGTAATGTATGCAATGTAATTAATGTATGTAATGTATGTAATGTATGCAATGTATGTAATGTATGTAATGTATGCAATGTATGTAATGTATGTAATGTATGTGATGTAATGAATTGTGTAATGTATGCAATGTATGTAATGTATGCAAAGTGTGTAATGTATGTAATTTATGTTATGTATGCAACGTATGTAATGTATGTAATGTGTGTAATGTATGTAATGTGTGTAATGTATGTAATGTGTGTAATTTATGTAATGTGTGCAATGTGTGTAATGTGTGTAAAGTGCGGGTGTGAGGTAGTGCGATATAATGCATTGCATGTAGGTGCACAGGTGCGTACGTGAGATATCTGTTTGTGCACTTGTAGCATGTATCTAAGGATGTAATCTATCTCTGGATGTATGGGTGAAAGTATGCTAATATAGGTGATGTATGTACTGTGTGCAGTGTATCCAACGTATTCATCATGTAATTTGATTCATATGTGCATGTAATGTATTGCAGAGTCAGATGTAGTGCATAATGTAATGTGCTAAGGGAAATGATATCTGATTTATGGTGTGATGTTTTTGGTTGATTATGTCATGTCATATGATGTCCGTAAAAAACTACTGGACAAAGATGAGTCTTGTAGCGAGATAGGTGTTTCCGAAGCCGCATAGGTATCCCCGAATCATAGGAGTAAGGATAGGGATCTACCCCCACAGCGGTTGAACCAAAAGTATCTCCCAAGGTAAGCATTGCTTTGGCCTAGTAGAAAATCGAACTGATCCATGGATCACATCTCATCACTGTGCGCAAATTTATAGCTGATGTAAAGCTAACACATAGATAGATCGATTCAGAATTGCACATACAAGAAAAACATACCAACTATTTATACATACACGTATGCTATAAATGTAACCATCATATGGTGGTTTCTCAAAATAGGGGACCCCCAAATCATCCACTATTAACCATTTATAGTAATAAACCAGCCATAACTTTGGGGCTCCCTATGGCTTGAGAAACCATCATATTAACCATCATGAATTCTCAGTGGCTGGTTGAATCCTTGAGTTCCTTCCCTGGAACTTCCACCACGTGCCTCCCGGGGAGTTGTCGGCAGCTCCCATTGCCGGGTGGCCTTGTTGAAGCGGAACCTGGCGGGCGGCGCCCGGAGAACCTGGACCAACCACGGTTGGAACCCCCTGGGTTTCAGCAGCGTTGCCTTGGTGTCTCATGGATCATGGTTGATATGTGATGGCTAAGGATGGTGGAGATGGTGAATTCGTGGTCAATGATCGTTAATCGATGGTTCATAGTGGTTAATCAAGTCTGCAATTAATGATGATGAATCAAACAATTACCGATGGAAAACACCTTGGTTCATGAGTGGTTTTTAGCTGTAATTAAACAATAGTCACTACTTAACACTGCTTCACGACGATGGTTAATCAATTTTTAGTAGTCACGCAAGTTAATACAGCAATGGTTTTAACCAGGTTGCCAACCATTACTATCCGTCACCAAGCAGCCATTTTGCATGACGAGTGTCACGCCCAAAGAGCAGGCGGATCTGGTGAGCTACCAGGTTCGGCTCCCCCAAGGGCAGGTCCTATGTTTGTTTTCTTGCTGAAGTGTCCATCTCATGTAGCATTGACAAGTAGCAATGATCTTGGTCCCATACCAAGAAAAACAACTAAGAAGGCGGAATCCACCAAGAACAGGAACTTACCCAACCACAAAAGCAACAAGAAGTAGCTGAAAATTCTCAAACATTGATGGGACCTCCAAATCATTGTCATTTCCCTACGAAACCCGATCAAGGGGTGGATCATAACTCGTTGCTGACCATCATTCACAAATGCTAACCGCCATACCGCTGCTAGCCATGATGGAGTTATATGACTTTGGCAGTACCATGTTGCTGGCCAGCAGCCTGTTCGGAAGTCCCAGGTCTGCTCGAATCGGAAATAACCTTTGGCAGTCGGGGAGTGCAGTAGGCTGGGTTTTTTGTGCATTGGACTGTGGTCTCGACTGTTAAATGTTCTGTGCAGGCGTATCCAAGGGCTGGGTCACCTGCAGCTTTTTTTGGGTGCAGCATGGATAGCCTTAATCTATGTTTTGTTTGCTGCGTTGTGAAGCGCCCTGACCTCAAAAAAGGAGAAAAAGAATTGATGGTGCATGGTTCATGGTGGTCCATGATGGTCAAATGATAGTTGTGAAGTTGTGTTATGAGAGGGATGACGCTCCTTAACGAGGTACACGCATGGCCCCATGGCTGCCACGGCTGGACTTGGCATGTCTTCTTTGATCGGCGTTGCCCTTCCTTTGGCCACCCTGGCTTTCTGATGTCCACAGCGTCCAAGAACATCAGTTGACTGCCATTGCGGGTATCTATATAGTTAGTCCCACTGACTGGATTCGAGTCACATCAGAGTGGTACAAGATCCGCCAAAGATTGGACGAATTACCAACATTTGGGCATATTCCCAGACCAATTTTGTCGGATCTGCACAAGTCGCTCCTTAGCTGCCAATCAACAATAATCATACCCATAGGAATAAAACACGACCGGCATGACCATGAATGTGGTGATTTGCCATAATTTACATTGAACATGATGTTTGAACATCAAATTTACAATGTTTTAGATTAATAATGGTGGATTGCACTGATTGAACATCAAATTTAAAGGGCTTCAGCTTCAGCTTCCCGAATCTCCCAAGTAGTTGTTGACCAGTTCATCAAGTCTTCAGTGGCAAAGTTGCGCAAGGTTAAGCATTGAATCTTCATCCAATCTTTGAGCAAGCCATGTACAATGAAAAACCTAGGTCTCATCGGCATCGCTAGTTCATGTAACTTTCATTATCTCCCACACTTCGGGTGGTAAAGACCCAGCACTGTCAATACCAATTTCATGATGTCCCACGCATTGAGTAGTTAAGACCACCCAAACATGGCTGACCTCCAACGATTCTTCGCAACGCCTTGGTGCTTCGTTGCTTCCCTGGGCCCCCCGGACCTGCGCCGCAAGACACTCAGCAGCGTGGACGACGGTTCCACTTCGGGATCCGGTGGCGATCTGAAGCAGCGGGTGGGGCGATGGATCAACGAACTTGGGACCCTGTGGAAGGCTGAAAGAAATAGGAAGAACTGCATTTATAGTATATGAATATGAAGAAAAACTGAGAGTGAATGAAATCATCTTTATAGAAAGGGAAATGGAAGGATACATTTTGGAAGGGTAACCAGGCAATGGATTTTCACAAAATTGTGATGGTGAAACCCTGGGAAACAACCAATGAATGGTGGATTTTCCATTGCTAGGTTGGCTTACCAAAGGATAGGTTATGTTTTCTGACGATGTATCCTTTTGTTAGTTACCCCACCATTCAAAGGTCTAAGTAAGGTATATTATTTGGTTGATCACGAAAAGAGAATCAAGAATAGTTACAATAGGAGGAAGTAAGAATATTGAATGATCAATTTGACAGGACGGACTAAGTAACAATAATTGAGATAAGGTAACTGGGTAACCTGCATCGAAAAATAAGATGATTGATTACCAAAAATCATAGGGGAATGAGTAAGAACAATGCTGAATATTGTTGGGTAAGCAGCAAGAATCGCAACATATATCGTTACCTTTACAAACATCCAAAAAATGAATAAGGCAGCCTTCTTGGGTGATTTTCATCTCAATTTGTGCAAATAGTTACTGTACTCATGACTCCTGACCCAAAGTTATATCTCATGTGTGTGTATGCTTGTGATGTTGGGGTTAACATGGAACAAATGCCAGTGGTTGTATCAAGAATTCAAGGCTTGAAATCACAATGATCCGCCCAAAAACTTCATGAACAGCGGGTTGTATTACTCGAGACAGCCTTGCTTGGACCTGGAACCAACTAGCAACTTGATGCAAAAAAAACTGAATGATGATTGAACCTGCAACTTGAATACACTTCATAACCGATGCAAAAATTACTTGACTTCGTGTGATCCCCACCATCACATGCAAATCTGACACAGGTCTATCCGGCATGGCTTTTGGCATTGTATCTGGCATAGCTTTTGGCATTCTATCTGGCATAGCTTCTCACATTCTATTTGGCATAGCTTTTGGCATTCTATCTGGCATCGCTTTTGGCATTCTATCTGGCATAGCTTTTGGCATTCTATCTGGCATCGCTTTTGGCATTGTATCTGGCATGGCTTTTGGCATTCTATCTGGCATAGCTTTTGGCATTCTATCTGGCATCGCTTTTGGCATTGTATCTGGCATGGCTTTTGGCATTCTATCTGGCATAGCTTTTGGCATTCCATCTGGCATAGCTTTTGGCATTCCATCTGGCATAGCTTTTGGCATTCTACCTGGCATAGCTTTTGGCAGAGGAGTTGAGGTCCGGCAGGGAACACTGGGCGTGGATGATCGTGGTTGAGGTCCGGCAGGGAACACTGGGCGTCGATGGTCGTGGTTGAGGTCCGGCAGGGAACACTGGGCGTGGATGGTCGTGGTTGAGGTCCGGCAGGGAACACTCGGGAGTGCTCATCGTAGTTGAGGTCCGGCGAGGCGGAGGAGAAGGAGAGGAGAGGAGGCAGCTGACATAAAATCTAACAACCCTCACCTGGCAGGTGGGGAACTAGCAACTTCACGCAACATCCTTCAGTTGGAGCACCCAGAAACAGGCGCCCAAAGGTCATCCCAGTCCCGTGGTTATCCCTCCTTGGGTCGACCCCCGTGGAGACATAGCGGTGGCCTGGTTTGGTACCGCGGCGTGTCTGCAGCTTCGGTGTATTGGTCCTCGTCCAGCCAGGGCACTGCCGGAAGTATGAAGGAATGAATGATAGGTACGGTTAATCATGAATTCTACCAACTATGCTGTCATAGGGTAATTATGCTAGTCATTCATTGCTATGGCCAATAGTGGATTATGATGTCATTGGGTGATTCATGTCATGATTGTCTATTATTATATGCTAATAAATGTCTCTCCATAATGGATTGTTTATCGTCGATCTATGGAAATCATTGGTATTAATGATTCCTAATCGTTTATTGTTTCTTGTGATATGATTAATACTGGTGAACAATGGTCCATCATGGCTAATAATGATCAGCAACAATAGTTACCCTGGTTACTATGCAAGAGTATGTGGGTGTCTCTCAAAATAGGGGTATCCCAAATCATCCATTATTAATCATTCATAGTAATAAATTAAACTAGCCATTTTTGGGGCCCCCAATTTTGAGAAACCACCATGTAAGAAATGGAACGATGACAAACAAAACTTGTAACATGAAACTGCTAACAAATAGCACTATCACTATCACCCCTGCAGGGCTGAGGGTAACTACCATCCAACAGCGTCTCGAGGATTGCGATGACCAAGATGGAGAATGAGACCATCTGCTGGAAGATTTTCAGAAGACTTTCAGCTCTCAATCTGCATCTTCATTTTACATGTAAGTTCATTTCAGAATTTCAGTCACTCTGCATTTTCACTTTCAGCATCCTTCGATTCATTTCAGTATGTTTCATTCAATCTGTATGCTCAGTTCATTCAAATTTCAGTGTGTTTATATAATGCCCAGGAAATTTGCCCATTGCATTGATTCTTCCCTCACCAAGCTGGAAGCTGCAGCACCCAGCCCCCTGCAGTCCGAAGTATCACTACTGGAATCCACCTGCGCTGTGGGCCCAGCGACCACTGGGCCCCAGTCGCAACAGCTGTCGTCATTGGTAGCACCGGTCGCCCAACCATAACCGTCACAACTGGTGGCATTTAGATCTCTTGCTGAAAGTCTGGTAAATCAATCACATCCCAAAAAGCCGAACAAAAACTTAGGTAGTAGCTAAAATCAACCATACTCATGTTGTCGTTACTGAATTCCATGGCTACCTGCGGATGTAGACCCACTTGCTGCTCATGGTTTCAGCTGCAAATCCGCGGGTTTGAAGAGGTACATCCGAAAATCTATCAAGACCACCAATTCAGTAGATAGATATTTGAGGATATTTATGGATCTCAGTATTTTTAGCCATTCATGGTGTTGACATCATTCTTTCCCAAACTTCGAAATCGTCCAAGTGCGGTTGGCGCAACGCTTTGAGGGTTACCGCTAGCAGAAATTCCATGACCTTTTCTGACCTGAAAAGGGCTCTCCTAGTTGTCCGCCCGCTAAAGGGCTGGGTACCAGAAAGCACCCTTCAAAATCAGGACACGGAAATGATTGGTCAGATGCATATTTCCATAGCCAAATGCGAATGTAATGAGTCATCATGTATCAACCATCAGTCAACACCTTCAAAATTGCACCCATATGGCGGTTTCTCTTAAAGGAAACCACTTAAAAATGGTTAGTTTATTATTATAAATGCTAAATATTTGGTGATTTGGGGGTACCCCCATTAAAGAAACTATCATCTCCACACATGACACTACCCCAAGCATTGATGGAACGGTCTTCAAGAGAGTTCCGCAGCAGATGCAGCGACTGCGCCTCCATGTTGGGATACGGTGAGGGATACCTGGGACAAGGTCAGCTGGAGCAGCATCCATGTCATGAAAGATGAATTCACCCTGTTGATGGGCAAGTGATGACATGATGGTTTATAACTAGCGATTAATGACAGTGAAGTGATGGTGAAATGATAGTGAATAGTGTTTAAGGAGGAGAATTCCCGGTGATTCTGCAGCCACTGAAGCGGTGAAGGAATCGTCGTACTGCTGGATCATGGTCACAAGTTCCATAAGCTTGGTGATATCAACAAAAGTTGGGCATTCATCCCGGTAAGTCAGGATTGAAGGTAGGTTGGTCGCAATCACCCAGTTTGGGCACAATCCCTCAAACAAATTGGTTGTAACTCCTTGAGAAGTTTGGATTCGAAGTGACTTGACTATCAAGGAGTCCGGAGATGAACTTTCAATCAAATGATCAGCCATTCAACTGAAACAAATTCTTGCTTCGTCAAAACCATTGTTGAATGGTTCACTCATTCCTCCATCAGTCCTCCCCCACTGCTTGTGGCCACTCAGAGTTGACCACATCGCGGATTGGTTGTCATCATCGCTATTCAATGTGAATGACTCGGATCATCATCCTGTCTGGTGATTAGTAACTACGGCTGTAACATGTTACAACCCATGTAAATTGTGATATAAGCCACCAAAAAGGTAGTTTCTAAACAGATATGAACGCATCCAGAAATCAACCACCTTGAAGGGATTAGACATGGAATTTAATCTCTCGAAGGTTCCCACAAATACGATCAGGGTTCATCATTAAACTATCCCAATCATTGTTGTCAAATTATATATCCATATTGGAATGAGAACCTTCCCATTAGTTTGGATTGGTGGAACGCACGAAACCAATTCTTTGCCAAGCAAGTCAACTGTGAATTGACAAGACTGCTGATGCTGAAGCCTGTCCAAACTCCTGGAACAAGGACAATTCTCCAACAATCCAGGTTGTGAGAAACAAAGCATTTTCAACCGCCTCGTGGTGTCCCACTTGCTGTCCCAACTCCAGAATCCAATTCAACACCAACGAATGCATCTTGGCGCTACAAGCTTGTTTGGATGCTAAGCCTGCTTATGTCCTGTTGTCTGGCCTAGTTCGCGATTGAATGCGGAATCTTGGCAAGAAAAAACTCGCAGGGCATTCCCCGGGAAGCTGTGGACACTTGAGGTCCATGTTTTTCCCCACGGAACACAGTTGTTCCCCAGCCTTCAACATTGCTACTAACCATGTTTTTTAATCATTGCTATTTAACACAATCATTCTCGACCATTGTTACTTAATCTTGCTTCCTACATCTGATTACAGTAAAAGTAATTATCATTCACCGTCGCTATTATGTAACCAGTAGCGGTCACCAATTCATAAGTATCGATCCTTACTAAGTTACTGACCATCATTAGCCACATTAGTTGGTCATGAAGCACTTTGAATCACTGTTGATCAGCTTATCATATTCACCATCATCAAGGCAAATTCACCATCATCATTTCAGCATGATTTTAAGCAGCCTTATTCATCACCATCATTCTGATTCACCAGCATTTAGCCACCACCATTAACCACTATCAACCATCATTAACCATATTAGCCATCATATGTTAACCACTAACTAAATATAATATCAACCATCATTAACCATTTGATTCATCAGGGCACCATGACCCACCACTATGAACCATTACCCACCCCTGCATTCCGAGGCACCTGGATCTATCTGCGAAGCCAATGAGCTCCGGTGCGGTGACCTGCTGGCCCGAGCCAACAGGGTGGAGAGGTGTCCCTAGCAACTGAGAGGGGCAGAACCCGTTGGTCAATGCCTACCAGTTGAGAAATAGTGGTCATTATGGTTAATAGTGGTTAATGATGGTGGCTAAGAATAATGGTTAATAATAGTGGCTAATAATGATGGTTAGTAGTAGTGGTCAATGATAGTGGTTAATAATAGCGCAAAGCTATGGTCATCTTTAGTTGCAGTCTGTTCTCGATCCAGCCGGCACAACAGTCTGTCTCAGTTGCGCACTTGACCAAGACGATGATGTGAAGAGTGATCATTAAAATTTGTGCCGGAGTTCAGCCAAAGCAAATCAACTATACACTCAATTGAACAGGCTGTGACTTTCGCCTTACAATTGTGCGAAGGGTGCAACCTACTCCTACTCCCTTCTTCTTCTACTATTACTTTTACTACTACTTCTACTACTGAATGCTAATTACAAGCCTATGACCTGCAACAAGTGGGACAGCTAGGCGTGGCTGCCCTGGCCTCTCGGTACGCAGACACCCACGGGGCCGACCTCAGTGAAAAAAGGACTCCAAAAGTTTCAGACGGGCGGTCACTTGTATTTGTAGGTTCTATGGATACATACTCATATATATATATATATATGAATATACATATATATATATATTCTAAATATAGATAGGTGTATATGTATATATATAAATATCAAATATATCATACATATCTAAATAGATTATATCTATATCATACGCATGTATATATATAAATATATACTATACATGTTCATATATATATATATACATATATATAGATAGATATAATACTAATATATGTAGCTCAGGTATGCCCAGATGCAATTCAGGTCCCTGGCACTGAACCGCGAAGGCATCCTAGAGAATCAAAAAGGTACGAATCAATATAGTTCAAGACATTAAGAAACTATCTTGCGGTTTCATGTGCATAACCTATCAAATGTAAGATTAACAGGGTTATGCAAATCTGGTGGATATGCACTGCATCCAAAAAAAACATGTATTTATGAACATATATGTATATATATATATATGGCTATACATGTCAACGTAATTATCATATATATATATATATATATATGTATGTATATGTGTGTGTAAATACTGTGATACACATGAGATTAAAAAAAAGAAACAATACGCCCTCTTTCAAACATGTTCTAGTCCATGAATCATGTACTGTCAATCACCATCTCCAAGATGCAGCTGACTTCAGCAAGTCACATGGGAGCACCCAGCTCTTGGATAAACTCTGCTTCTCACGCTGAGGGTCCCCCAAATCATCCCCAGCCAAAGATTTTAGATACGCAATGCTTGATTTCAGTTGTTCCCTAAAAACAAATGGTTCATTACTATAAGTGGTCCATGAGCTGGATTCTTTGGGGGTGCCCGCAGCTATGAAGAAACCACCGGGTGTTTCTCAAAATAGGTGACCCCCCAATCATCCAGTTTATCACCCATTTATATCCATTTATAGTAGTAAACCAAACAATGACACCACCATGTTGCCTGTAATGTCATAGCTTGTCACAGCTTGTGCCACCTGCTATCGTGATTTCTTGCAGCTGGAGAAAGTTCGATCAGGAGAAAGCCTGTGCCATGAAACAAATTAAAGACATTGGGATTGCCCCCACTTTGTGACAATGGTTTATAAGTCTATAATGGTTGACAATGGTTGGTAATAATGATTGATAGTGGTCAGTAGTGGCAAATGATGGTCAGTAATGGTTGACAGTGGTTAAAGATGGCCAGTAGCAGTTAATGGATAAGGGAATGTGACCGAATGGCGCCAAACAAATCCGGTTGGTGATTGAACCACCCCTATGAAAAATATGAGTCAACCAATTGTTACTGACTACTAGGTAAAACTATAAATTGTTGACTACTAGGTAAAACCACCAACCAGAAATTGGTGTCCCCACTTGCGATTTGGAACTGCCGAGCCGACTTTGGAACTGCGCCCAAGCGACTCCGCTTCATCGGCCATCGACCAGGAGGTGAGGTTGCCCTGACCCCAAGATACGAGTCGAAGCTCCAACCAATCACAGGAATATGATGGGTTATAACCATGATTATAAGTCTTATAAGGTACCCTATAACCCCTACAAACCATGGTCAGGGACCACTTACTAAGTGGGGGTGCACATCCAAGTACGGTCTTAGGCTTACCACTCCCCAGCCAAGCAAGGTGGGACGGCTGATGATACCCTAGCATTCTGGCCATGCACAAGTGCGCATACCAATGCATATTCAATCTGAAGCATAGACACTTGCAAACATTTGGATAGGGGAAATGTAGGGGATTCGATCTGAGCAAATTACACGACGTGAGTATTACAGGCAATCTGGAAAGATAATG
Source organism: Symbiodinium kawagutii (assembly GCA_009767595.1). Classification (NCBI taxonomy): domain Eukaryota; class Dinophyceae; order Suessiales; family Symbiodiniaceae; genus Symbiodinium; species Symbiodinium kawagutii. The sequence goes on along the minus strand of VSDK01000599.1, from coordinate 241,159 downwards.
AAAGATATGGGGGGTATGAATGGCATGAGAACCAAAACAAATGATAAAACAATCAGCAACAATCCTAGGGATGGTTGACCAAGATAGAAATCGTTTTAGGCTCAGATCTTACCATGTCCTTCAGAATGGAAGTGGAACTGAGAAAGATGAACAACCTCCATATGGTGTTTTTTAATAGGGGTACCAGCCAGTCATCCAATATTAATCATTGTTAGTAATAAACCAACAATTTTTGGACTTCCCTACGTTGAGAAACCCCCATATCCATCCCCATATCGCCCTTGCCATCTTTCCATGTTTCAAGGGTCAACAAACGCCTTGGCAGTTGATGTTCACTCACTAACCGCTGGGAATTGCTGTGACCAAACCGTTTAATATCAATATTAATATTCATATTCATAGTGGTTTAAATATGTTTGAATGAATAAACCGTTGAACATGTTGCATTTTTTGGTATACTCAGGTATTTTCTTAAATATTTTTTCGTGTCTCAATTAAGTGCAATACATTGCAGTACACCCTCAGAATCCCTCAAATGTTTTTGAGCTGCCGATCCTACAGTTCGAGACGGTCGATCTGCCTTGTCTGCCGCAGTTTTGGATGGCGACTCCGGCTCAGGGAAAAAGGGTCCTGAACAGAAAAGGTCCGACCATCTGATGATGAAACGACAGTGAACCAAGTGGATGGTTCTTGACCAATAGTAGCAACATCCAACAAGAAAAGAGTCCATTTGTGCACTTCTTGATGGACTTGATGAACGGTGTTTCAATGCGACTTCATCTGCAGTGTGGAGAAGCATCTCCTGTTGGTTGCAGGTGATGATCGTTCACCAAGCATCAAGAAATGTAGCAAACAATCGCTAAAACCGGTAGCAGCACAAGCAATGACACGAGAGATATACGACCAAAGAATAGGTAGTTTGTTCATAGAATCCAAATTCTCGCATTATGCATGTTTAGTGTTGTGTTCAAGTCTTACTCATTCCTCAGGCAAAAGCGCAGCGACCAAAACTCAAACGAGAAACGAGCGGTTCGTGATTCAACTGAAGTCCTAGCACTGGTAATTCCAACAATTATAAGTTCGCTAAGAAAGGTTGGAACATGTTGCAACTACCCTTTCTAATCAGTTGGAACAGTTTTAAAAAATAAGTATGAAGTTAACATGGTTTCAACATCATGGTTTGAATACTTATGGTTCTAGCTTAAAACCATCAGTTCAAATTCTGATGGTCATAACATAACTATTAATCTGTCGGATCTGTTCCACCATCAGTTCTAACAGTTCGTCGCAAGTCACGGGAGGTTCCCAGCCTCTGCTTCTAGGCACTGGCCTGGCGAAAGCTAATTGACTCCCAAGAGAAGCGGCTTCATCGCTGTGCCCGCTCTGGGAAAACATATATATATATATATATATATATAGACCAATTATATATATACCTTAGCAACCAAAACCCTGGCTTTTCCTAGGGTTTAAGGGAATAACCGATGTTTGTCAGGCAAACCCGAGGTTTATCCAAATGATGAAAATCAGCGGTTTTCCCAAACACATAAACATGTGATATCATACGGTAATTTCAGGATTCTGTGCATGCAATGGCATGTGGGGTGTGTTTGTGTGATGATGCAGCCGTTTGGAGACAGCTGATCCACATGCCGGTTGCAAACTGCGCCAGGGGCTCAGCACTTTTGACAGCAGGACTGAACGAATCACAAAGGGCGAACCAAGTACCCTTGCTTAATGAATTGATGATACGCAGCTTGAAGATAACGGTGCATAGTGCGCACCATGACTGGATCTCTGGCCGTGACACGTCTTGAAACGCGCGACGGCCTACCGATAAAATCTTCAGACTGCTGAACTGATAGCGAGATGGGGTTCAAGGTTGGTTTTCCATTCCGTGAAGCTTCTAAGAGGGTGATGAATATCTTTTGCATCACATGATGCTTTGGCATAATGGCAAACAGCGATCGATTGGCATTTTTTGCAGCTGTCACCAACTGCCCATAGCGCCTCAGAAAACGCATTCCCTGTCCTCCAATCTGTCCAGATTCTTCAGGCGTCAAAAAAACAGCCGATTGGAACATGGCTGATAAACACAGATTGGCAGCAACGCAAGCTTCACCCACAAGTTGAAACATAGGATCCTGCGCGCACATCTCCGCACCTTCAAGCACATGTCGAGCTTCAATCCAAGACATCAGGGCTGTGGTGATGGCGCCCTTGTGCCACCCCCCCGAAGGGAATGACCCTGTAGTAGGCCATTGTATGCTGTCCTTGGTAATCCTGCTCAGCACGCAGCTGATTTTGTTCTCTGAGCAAAAAGCGCGAAATTTCAGACTGACTTGTTCAAAACGAAGGTCAACATTGCCCCCTGGCTCGATGTTGGAATACATTGCCAACACGCTGCCTGTAAAGTTTCGACCAATTCCAAGGTGAAACGAATGAAACACATCGAAGGTCCAGAGGCTGGCCTCCTCGCCTGGCACATGGTCCAAACGTAGGAAAGGAGGATTGGAACTGAACGGGCTTCGCTGGTACTGCGTTTGCAGCCACAATGGCTGTCTCGATTGAATCTGTTCGTAGGGAATTCCTTCCTGCCCAGCACAGCACATGTGGCAAATCCCTTTGGGAGCCTCCCGCCGGTTGGCACCAGCCCGTTTGGTAATGTTGTTGAATGATCGACACAAGGAACCACTCTTGACCAAAAACGGCCAATCTCCGACCACATGTACCAGAACCATCCAATACCTTTGGCCAAACTGATCCCGAACACCTGTGCTGCACAAGCGCTCCAAATCTCTGCAGATGCTTTCCTGCACTTCATCGAAAACATGCTCATTTCCAAAACCATAGGTTTTCTTCGTCAAGCAAGCCAAAAGGAAACGTGTTGTGTAGGAATGTCCAATGAAATTTGGAAGGAGCTTTGCATACAACTTATGCAAAGCCACAGACTTCTCACAACGGTGTTCAGGACCCGTTCCTCTTCCCAAAATCGAATGCCATGACAGAATCATGATTGCAGTTCTACGGCGAGAACGTCCTTCATCGCCGTGTAGCAGAATCCCTGCTGTGTGTGCCAAGTCCAGCTCACCCCGGTCTGCCCTGGAAAAAACTGTGTGTGTTGGATTATGTTTGCGAAATTCTTGCCAGAACAATGTCCATTGAGCAGCACTCCGGCGTGCATCGGGTTTCAAAAGACCAGTCGTGATGTGCCACATATTGTGGTCTACCATCCACTGGCACCAGTCAACCAATCTCAACAATGGAACCTTTGCACTGGTAATCTCCGGTGGCAAAAAAGTCATTGGCACATCCAATGCCAAACCCAATTTTTTGACTAACAACTGGTGAGTATCCCTTTCGGAATGATGTTCATCATCGCATTGAGAAAGCTGAACCAACCAACCTGATTTTTTGGCTACCGACTCGCCAATATCTTGCACGATGTCTTTGGCAGTGCGTATTGCAGAAGCACAAGGGGCCTCAGCATGCCGGCAGCATGATGTTGTTTTGATTTTCTCTTCAGCAAATCATCAATTTCCGAAAGTAAAGTTGGTGGCAGCCCACTGCTAGAGACAGAGAGAGAGAGGGAGAGCAAAGATGATAAGTAACAGGGATAGATAGATACAGATTCAAACAAAGACAGACAATGAAACATCTGAGATGTTTGCACCTTGCAGTGAATCAAGCCTCACGCTTTTGTTTTTCCCCCACTCACGTAGTTCAAGTTCTATCTACTTTTGGCCCACACCATCATGACTTGATTTTTTTCAATGATGGAATGGGCGGAGGGTATTTGTAGGATTTGTACACTACATATGTGTAAAATCTGTCGCACTCACAGGCGTGCGATGGAGCGGTATCACCTCCAAGCCGGACGTTTTGGCACCCAGGAGTGCCTTGGATGGCTGGGGCTTGAGTGGTGACTGGAAAAGGATGGGCGAAGATAGATGGAATCTACCCCTCCTCAATATCCATCATACCCGCTTACTTGGATAACCCCTCAAACAAACAACATTGTTTAAGTTGCATCAATCGAATTTGTTTTTCAGGGCGGTGGCAATCCCCATAAAACATCACCATAGATCTGAAACAAATAGCAGAGTTTGAAGAGCTGAAAAAAATCCAGCAACTCAACTTGAGAAATTACACTAGAAAACTAAATCATGATGAGTGGCTTTGGAAATGGTGGATCAGCGCTGCTTCCAGCATGCATGGCGACGCAGGTTCGAGGCTCTCGTACAGAACCACCATCCGTTCATATTTTTCTGGAGCATAGGCATAGCCATAACGATCATTGCCCCATCTCCAATGATAGTTGTGTGTCACGCCTATTTTGAAAACCATTGGAGCCCATGAATCCATCAGTTTGTCCATGACACGGTGGGCATGCCTGAGAACAACTCCTGCCACAGCTCCATCGCGAGGAAGCTGCAAAGAGATACAGTCTACCAAAGTGCGATCCTCAATTTCATCGATGGACAGGACCTTCGGACTGCAGCATCAAATCATCATCATCGGGGTATTGAAGGTCTAGATGCTGGCGTACCAAGTCTTGCTGACCTGAATCAGAGTGACTGTCATCTCTAGTTGAACTTGCCGTCGAAGTAGACCATGGAAACGGCCCGTCTTTTTCCTTGGGTAACGGTTCATGGGCTTGGGGCAGGAGATGTGTATTCGCTCACAAGTATACATTTGATTTCATTAAACCAAAAATATGTATAGAGTCCTAAAACCCTAAAACATCGATTGGTGAGCTACCAAAATACCATATGCACATGGCAGCCATATGATCCACAAACAAAAAACATAAGATACATACAACACCCAGCAAACAATTAACGTAGCAAAGTGTCAGACCGGTGGGAAGTCAATAGGTCCCACAGTTCATCTTCAGGACTCTCAGAGTGGTCCCCTTGCGCGGCTGAGTTCATTTCACAAAAATGTGAGCTTTTTTTTTTGATAATGTAAACGGCATCGAATGGCTACAATGGCTAATATAGAATCTCAAATGCATGCGTCTTCCTGTGAGATTTGCTAAACCCTTGCTCCGTTCCATGAGGGCCTGGCTCCTTCCCCAATGCCAGCGCTCAGGCCACGCACAACCCGTCCAGGCTTGGCACCTGGCATCGGCTGGCGTGGGCATGGCTTGTATGGACATAGGTCCCGATATAAAAACACAGAATATACACAACATGTTTCATGGTGATGTCAGGGTCTAGTGACCATACAGGGTTTGCAACACATATATTGTATGTTCTGTTGCGCTTGCAGTCTCTTTCGCTCTTGTTGCTGCGCAGCAAGCGGGCTGCTTCACCCCATCCCCGGTGGCTGCAGAGAAATCCACAGCATGACAACCAGAATTAGGTCAAAACGAAGCCAGGCTATTTCAAGCCAAACTCCGGCAAACAGTGCGCTTGGCAAACAATCAGGATAATCAAATTCATTTGCCAACATTGTGTTTATGTACACAGCATGTGTAAATGAAGATTTGCAAACACACCTGATGACCTGATGACATCAGTGAATATAAGCCAAGTTGCACCATTAGTCCAGCAAAATGCTGGCCGACAAAAGCATGTTAGTCCTTCTTATTTTTCTTAGCCTTTTTGGCCTTTGCCTCAGCCTCGTCATTGCTCTTAGATTTAGTTTTCTTGGGCTGATCATCCGCATCATCATCATCATCATCAGCACTCTTCTTGGCTTTCTTCTTCGTTTTCTCATCTTTCTCATCATCATCATCATCATTTCCCTTCCTCTTGGAAGCCTTTGGCTCGCCACGGGATTTCTTGGGGCCATCAGGATCCGGCTTCTTTTTGTCAAAATATTTCTTGCAAGTCCTGCAATGGAAACCCCAAAAGAACAGTGGTAGCATCCAAGCCGACAGGCTTCGAACCCACAGTCCTCGCTCGCAGCTCGGCGGCCGCAGCTTTGCTGCACCTCAGCCGCGCAATGTTGAATGAACATCTTTGTATACTTCAACTGGGGTGCTGAGTTTAGAACGCAAATGTAGCTTCTCGCATGGCCGCTTCGGCTTTAGTCACGAACCTCGTCATCAAGAGTCAATGAACGTAGGTACTGATCATTTGGTTTGATTTTCTTATCATGATAAATTAGTCTATTTGGAAATCAAGTAGCCCATCGGTGGCAAATTTGACGGTCTCACCCTCCGCCCAAACATGGTTGCACTTGTCGTAGTGGTCATCAACCTTCTGGATCTCGCTGGCGATGGTAGCAGCATGCCTTGGGGCCATGATTCATTACAAGGATCAACATATTTAAATATGCAACCATGCCACAAATATGTCAAACATTTCAGGCTCAGGGAAAAAATGTTGTCATTGTTTTCATCATGTTTCGATCTAGGAACTCAGTGGCCGTTTGATCGGCAAACTGTGTCTTCAATTCACGGTGAAGTTTTCTCATAGCACCGGTCTTTGCCATCATTGACTGCATGAAGCGTTCCAACGAATCCTTTGCCTCCCAGAGATTCAATGATATGATATGTGTTGTGTCTATACCTCATGGTTGACCACGACATCCCACTGGTTAGTTGGAATATATTTGAACCAACAACTTATTGTGAGCCTGGGTGTACTTGTTCTGTTCAGCTGGCTTGTGACCTGGACAACCTTCCTGTTGCTTGGAGCGAAGTTCATAAGAAGCCATAGCCCCAAAGCTCGAGTCCAAATTCCACGTGGGATCTTCAGTGGCCTACATCGGCAAAACGGGTCGGCTGAGAGGTGCTGAGAGAATATCAATAGAAAGAAATACCATGAAGAGATACTAAAGACATTCTAAAGCCATACACATGTATGGAGCAAAATGTTGTCTTGAAAGCTGGCCTTCTTCTGTTGCTGGTGGATCTCTTCAAAGCTCTGTTCTTCCTCTCTCGTTCCCGTTTCCTTTATCACTACCCAGTACTCTGTCTCATCGTCATACACGTTCTTCCTGGAGTGAGGAGTGCGCATCTCATGTTTTGTTGGAGTCTTTAATAATGTTCATACAGGTTTCCAATGACTTGTTATGACATGTTTTCAGTTGCACCGTGTCCTCACATGCGTCGCTGGCATGGTCATACAATATTTCTTTGCTCCGTTGATCTTCTCCCTGGGTGACCAAGTAAAGAAAAAGGATGTATAGAGGAAGACGAAGTACAATCTCATTACTGTAATCTCAGCAAAAAACAGAAAAGACATGTTTCTACAAAAAAGATAAGGCAAGAACGTGGACCAACCCACTTCATCTTTGAGTTCTGCTTCACTGTACCATCCTTCCTCAACCTTTAGAGCGATCTTCTTCTTCTTCTTAACGATGGTTTGCCAGGAGTTCATGAACACTTCCTGCGTGCATATAACTTCTTTGAAACAAAGGACTAAGCTGCTCATTGCAATCAATAAGACATGTGGTCAGTTTGATGAAAAGTACATCAATGATGTCCTTGTTGAAGTTGGAGTCACACAGTAGCTGCGCAATCATGTTGCGGTTTCCGGTTGCCCACTCTTGCTTGCACCAATCTGGCATGTCCATTCCCTTTCTCTTGGTTTTAGGTTTCATCATCCGGTTCAGCCGCGATTTCGCTGCAAGACGAAGCTTCAACTGCAGGGAGATCGAAAATTACAGGGTAAAAGGCAGAACCAACTATGTTTCAAAACATGTACTATGACACACATCGCCAAAAAGATGATGCTTGTAACACATATGCCTTTCACACACCCGACCTTCCGCTCAGTCACTCCATCCGATCTCTCCCCAACAGGTGTCAGACTTGACGACTCAGGAGGTGTAGACACAGGTGCACTTGACAACTCAGGAGGTGTAGACACAGGTGTCTGTGCTGATGCTTCTGAAGCAGCAGCAGGGGTGCCAACAAGACTCTTGGGAGGGTCAGGTACTTTGGGAGCATTCTGTGGTGGGTTGCGGTTCCGCACTGGAGTAGCAACTGCTGGCTGCGAAGGTGGCTCCGAAACTACCTTGAGGAAAGAAAGGAAGTTGAACCATGAAGGTCATGATGGGAACTAACATGCAAGAAATATAACATGGGAAATCATGGGAGGTAGTCCTTCTAGTGTCCAATCACTCCCTACTCGCAGTGTCAAACTACTTCCTACTCGGTCACCTCCTGTTTGCTCTGATCGTCCTTGACTTCGACTCCACTGGCAACAAGATCCTCTGCAGAGGCCTCGTTGGCCGGCAACGAGGAAAAACATGTCTTGACAAAAAAATATAATCACACATCAAACTTGTTCATGCTGAAGGGATACCTGAGATGGTACATGTATGTGTGTTTGAAAAGATATGTTTTAATTGTATTATTCAAAAACATGTTGAAACATGTTATGACCTGAAGCAATCGTGCTCCTGAGGAATAGGCTGGCAGTGTCTCGGCTGTGGATATCAGCTCGGCATCCTGGGCCTGGGGCGAAGCCAGATGGTGAATAGTATGTGGACTAGCAGGGTGGTGAGCTAGATTTCTATATATTTCTTGCTAGCTCTATGCTATATATAGAATCATCCAAAATATGTGGATGATGCTTCGTTGCGATAGTTTGGCCTCCGGATCATTTCTTACAGCTTGAAGTGTTTCAGAGATTGGCTATAAATATTCACCGCCTCCTGAAAAGATAGCAAACCCTTTTGGAGATCTTGCCAGCAACTATAGCTGATACCTTGTGAGGTCAAAACTGAATTTCATACAAACTATTTGGAATTGAATTCCCCGCAGTAGCTATGTTGTGAAACAAAAATAAGGTCCCAACCTTCTCTGAATCACCACTTGTGATCTTCTCAGCTTCCGCCAATTGGAGGTCGATGTCCTGGGGAAGTGTGTGGTCATAGGTGTCATGTTGATTTTTTGCAATAGGGCTTGAAATGATGCTAAGCCATATTGAAATCAAATCTCAGCAATCCTGCAATTGCTGCATGAGATTGGCCACTTCCGGGTCAACATCCACTTCGGAGCGTTTACTATCGATATGTTCTATACCATCCATCAGAGTGGCGCAGCTACCAAGAGTTTGGCTGGATTGCGACATGGGCTAACAAATCTAACACAAGGTCTTCACAAATGGCTGCAGCATGGGGTTCACTCTCCGCCGGCATTCCTGAACTGTAGTGGGTAATCATTTGTACAGATGGTGCTAAATCAGTTTCAGACCCTCACGGTGACATACTCAAGTTCAAAGATGTTGCAATAGCTTGATTTGTTTTGCGATGCTGCAAGGCAAACTTTCTGTTTCTATGGCGAAAGCCACACGTCCAAAGCAAACCTTGCAAATTAAAGGAAATTTTCTCACCAATTGGATTGGTAAGCTGCTCTCGTGAATTGGTTGCTGTCATCCCCAAGGGGTCAGTGCGAACAAATTACGCCAAACCATTGAAAAACGAAGCTATTTTTTCATCATTTTCCAGCCCTCCAAACCCATACAAAAAATACGGGTTAATACGGCTAAAGTACGGGTTTGATACGGGTTTGATACGGGTTGGGAAAACCCGAGGTTTTATGAAAACCCGAAGTATTTAGAAGCAAAGTACGGGTTAATATGGCTAAAGTACGGGTTTGATACGGGTTTGATACGGGTTTTCATTCAAACCCGAACTTTTTCCCACCAAATCATGTTCAGAGAAGCGAAAAACCCAATTTATACCATCAAAAAGGGTGTAAATTCATTTTGCTTTGGAACAATTGTCAGTCGTTGGGTATTCCCATGGCATCAGAATCGCAGCGGTGAAGAAAAACATATCTTCTTAGCATTGATGGGATCATCCCTGCCCTAAATGTTGGAAAAAAACAATTTCTGATATTCGGGACACATTATGGCACTGTTCTTTACAATTCCCTGGGGATCACAGCTTTCCATTCAGGGGGAATGCGAAGGAACTTTGATTTTCGCAAGTAGTTAAACAGTTGGGGAAGATTGGCAAAAGACCACAAGCGCTGGTCTTCATTCCACCCAGGGCTTTGAAACACTTCCAAAGCTGGTGGCACCGGTTTAGGCAAGGTAGGCAGCCCACATTTGGTTTGCTTCATCTCTTCGAATATATCCAAGACCTGTCTGGCGAATCTCCACGGGTAGATCCTGAGATGGGCCAAGGCTTGACTCTACGAACCAACGTGCTGGAGGCTCGGAACACGGAAAGAAGTGGAGTGGACATGAAAAGGGCTTACCAAATCATTCCAGCTAAAGGCAAAATTTGGGTTTCCCAATTAATCATAGAAACTTGGGTAAAACTAGAGTCGTGAACCCAGACAAATTCACCATAGCGGTAAAACACAATTGAATAATCAACCAGGTCGATCCTAAATGTTATCCATCGTAATCATCGTAATCATCGTAATTAAGTATATATCTATAGACCACCCTTTGGAAGAAACCTTTGCTTGACTAATTGGCTGGCTCCAAATCTTGAAACATATCGATTATGACAAAAGCAGTCAAAACCAATGATATATGATGTTAAAACCCATTCAGGTTTCATTTCACCAAATGATGATGAATGCGGAATCAATTCTCTTATGGCACATATTGTCAGGTTGTTCATCAAGCTCACCCGGAAACCTACTTTGTCCAACCAGATATTTCGTATTTGTTCAACCTTACTAAATAAATCTTCTTTACCCCAATACACCCGTGCCCCTTCAAAACCACAATTTTAAAGGGCGACCTTTTTTTATTTTTTTGGGGCCCCAACAAACATAAAAGGTCGCCTTTTAAAATTGTGGTTGTAAAGGGTCACGGAGGCTTTCAAAAATCCAACACTAACACATACGAACAACCTGTTGTGTGGTCAATGATGGGTTTGCTTCCTGGAAATTAGTTAACTGCCAAACAAAATATGAATGCCATTTCAACTCTAGGCTCTCAGTCTTCTTCAAGTCTCCGGTTCCTTTGTATCGCAAGATGCCCTTGCCGTCTCGGTATTTGACGACTGGAGTAGTAGCACTTTTCTTCTTCCAACCCGACAAGACACCCTTATCGAGTTGAAGGAGCCGCATCGAGTTGCCAGCTCCCCAATGCCTCTTAGCTGTCGAGGCATCGTAGTGGGCCATCCACCATTTCACGATGCATACCTTGTCTATCCACGCTTGTGGGGTTAAAGAACTTTTGATGAAAACAAGATTGTGAATATTGAGGTAAAACAATTTGGTTCCAAATAAAATCCTTTTCAACCTTGAAGGGAAACCAAAATAGTAAGCCCCAAAAACATTACCAATAAAATCTATATAGATACTGCTCGGTGGCCACACACATCGAAGAGCCGGCTAACGATTTCTCTCCATGAAGGGTAGAACTCCAGAACCGATCCTCCTGGTTGCTCCACCGTCCACAGCCCGCCCAGGCAGCACACCAGGATGATCATGAGAGAGGTCCTGCGTCACAGATGGGCTGGCGACTGTTTGGACGGGTGTTGTTACAAATCCAAACTTAGGGGGTTGAACATGACATTCGAAAAATTCAAAATCAACATGAAACTATTCAGAACCAACCGGTCCTTTCGATCAGGGTGTTCCCATTAGCAACTGAAGGGTATGGGGTGTACCCCACTGATGCACAGGGTGAACGCCTAGAAGTTCCGCGGTTCATCTTTGACAGCGAGCTGCATTTTAGTCCGAAGTGGACCCCAAAATCATTGAAGCGGCAACGCAAGATGCAAAGCAACGCCAACCTAAGTTGAGTATAAAACCACATAAATGTCACCCCAGAATTTTGTTGGGAAACAAATCCTACAAGGACATATTCTGTTGCGTTCCTAATGCACCCTTTAGCAAACATACTATTCTCAGCACGTGCTCAGATGAGAATACCACATAGTGTTTTCACCAAAAAATGAATGAATCCAACTGTTGAGTTTTTACAGGAAGAGGAATGTCAATGGTGCCACTGTAGCAATACATTGTAAGCTATATCGATCTATCACATTCTATAGTGTTGCCGTTACGAACCCATGGTCATCAAACACGCACAGAAATTCACCAGCAAACACGGACAAGCAACCCAAATCCCGAAGCATGGGTTAGGTCCATGAAATTGCTTTTCCTATTCGATGGTTGCTTGTGGTACAGCAAATCGAAACTGTGGCAAACGTACTGAGCACTGGCCATTGCCGCAGTAAGATTGCCCTTCCCAGCGAAGAACTCAAGCCATTCATACTGATGCTCCTGCCAAAGAGTGCTGCGCAGAAGCCGAAAGATGATCCCAAATGATTGGATATAGGTCGATATAAGCCATCAAAACCTGTTTTCATTCCGGAGATGGTTACATGTATGACAACATTGCTGAATTTATCAAACGGCTGACCCCCAATCCTCGGAAATGTCGTGGGTCCAGATTAAGAGAAGTATGCAAAGCGCAAATGCCTTGGCCGGTCGAGAGAAGGACCCAAGATTCAGTTACAACTCAAAAAATACACCTATAATCATTGTGAATCAAGATGACTTCATAATATATAACCAGGATACCTTTGGGGCTCCCAATGCCCGAAGGCGCCATACCAGCGCATCCACATCAATCATGGCTGGAACACCGGTCGGTCCTCCGTAAGTGACTTGCAGATGTGTATGTCGGTTTTGACGCAAGTTAGATAGTAATGATGCTTGTTTGATTTCTATTGTTTCCTATGTACATGCGCTTGCCAAACCCCTTTTGAACAAAAATGGCAAGAGGAAGAACCACATACTTTTGCAACTTGTATACTCGCATGTGGCCACATCCAATGCAGGCCACTAATGCAGCATAAACATGCCGGTAGAAACGTTTGTCTTTCCCGATGATGGACCGCACCCTGAAGCGGCCACGTGCCTTTGAGCTTTGCCGAGCAGGCATGGCCTAAGCACCGGTCAAGCAGGCAAAATCTTGCTCATGGGTTAAAACGGCAATAGCCAAGATCTAAATAGGATATATACAGGTAGTTAGCCGAACTGTGGTTGATTAAATTGAGATTCAAGACTCCTTTTTGGAAAAGTTGTTGGGAAATGTCGAACACGTCCCTCGTGCATTTGGTTCCGCTCTTTTTTTTCACCCCTTGTCGCATGACACCAGATGTTTGCGCTGCAGCGAATGGGCCTGAGGCTATCCCCAAGCTGTCCAAAGACATGGCAGTTTCAGGACTGGCGCTGGCTCGGAGGAAGCCGTGGTGGGTGAAAACATGCTGGACTGTTCCAACCCAACAAGCTTGCTTCACAAAATGAATCTTGCGGGTAGAACATGCCTGAAACTAATTGACGATAAGCCTGCTAGATCCAGTCCATCTCAGCTACAAAACTTGACCGGTCAAATGAATGGCGAGTCTCAAAATACTTGGGATGTTTGATTAAAGCACACAGGACATTTAAAGGAAGTCGTGTATACATAATATTCTGATAATGTTTCACTATGTTTCAACAACCGGATTGCTTCATTGCGAATGTGGTGGCCATATTCTAAGCACATGGGTTCTAAGCCTGGGACAGATTTATATCCCAACGCAGTCGCTTAGGACTGAACAGCCCATAAACCGACGCAGGCACATCCAGTGCAACATGGCCCAAACCACGATGACGCATTCACCCCACCTACTCGCCATAATACTCATACTTCAAAGTTTGGAAGGCGTCCCGCACAGCTTGCTTCAACATATCAAGATGGCGCGAAATTGCGGGATTCAAAGATTTTTCTGATACCGTGATGCGCAATCCTGGCTCAGATTCGATCAGCTTGTCCACAAACTTCGCCTTAGAACTGAAGATTCAGAAACCAAATGAAAGAAGAAATCCCAACTATAGTTGACATACTTAGGCACTGTTACATCGCTGTTCATTCGGGCACACAACAAAAAAGTTGTACATATAACAAAGCACATCAGTGTATTCATGCAAGGGACCAAAAACTGAGCTGCTTTGGCACACATGGCCATTCTCGCACAATACTCATACTCATCCGTGGGTCCAAGGGTGAAGTAGGCAAAGTCGCGTTGCTCTTGTCGGCTGTTGACACCAACTGCTGAACGGGTCCAGTACACATTGAATCTACATGCCGGGGACTTGTAAGCATTGATTGTTTTGGCCCTCAATGTGTTTTTGAACTCTGCCATGTCAAAATCAGAACTCTGCTCCAAGCCAATGTGTTTCTCTCCGAACTTTCTCAATTTCTCCATTGTCTCTTCCAATCCTTGATGGTGTGTATTTTCCCTGCCTGTGACAACCACGGTGGAGGGGCTGCCATTCTCAGGAATGCTGGGTCCTGCACTTGATGTATTTCCCCTGCCTGCAACAGTCACGGTGGAGGGGCTGCCATTCTCAGGAATGCTGGGTTCTGCATTTGATGCCGGACGCTTTGCCACCTTTTTCTTTGCCACCTTTGTCTTTGCTGCTGCCTTTGCTTTTGACTTTGCCTCTCCTTTTCTGGACTTTGTTTTTGCTGCTGCCTTGGCCTTTGGTTTTGCCGCTGGAGCTTTCTTGCTGGTTGTGGTTGGCTCGCTGCTGCCGTTTTCAGCATGCTTTCTTTTGCGCTTGCTTGAACCCTTGTGTTCGGTTTCTGACGATGCTGTTGGCTGCGCAATTGCGTGGTAGCTTTTCTTTGCATCATGCCATGCAGCGTGATCCCAAGCATCACCTGGCTGGTTGTTGACAGCCCATTGACCATCATCCTCACCAAGCCCGTCAAACCAATGCTCATCCCATTCAGCCTCGCATTCTTCCCAATTCCATTCCTCATTCTCCCAATCCCAATTTCCCGTTTTGACTTTGGTCTTTGACTTCTTCAACATGTTCTGGGTGTCGCTTCTTGGTGTGGATTGGGCTTGTTTCGGCTTGGGCGCTGGTTTCTTTTCTGTTGACTTGCTCTTGTTTGCTCTTCCCCTGCCTTCTCCGTTGCCTCTTCCCCTTGCTCTCCCTCTCCCCCTCCCTCTTCCAGCAGGTGTTCTGCGAGAGAGCTGATCTTCTCGCGACTCAGGCACCGTGTCTTCATGATCCTAAAGGGCCAAGCTGTTGCGCACAAGTTGTGACAAGCAAACATGTTATAATCAATTTATGGATCGACATGTATCAAAACATTCCACTCATACTGTGTAAAACATGGTAAAACGGTATGTGCCCCGAACCCAGTATCCTCGTCAGATTCTGTGAAGTCGTCCATTTTGTTTGCTTGGCGAGCATCGTTGGCTTTCAATGTCTGTGCTTTGTCCTTTGCCTCTTGAACATCCACAGCCTTTGTTACCTTTGTGCAAGTTGTCTTGTAGTCTTGTGTCTCACTAACTGCTGAATCCCCAGCCTCAGAGGTGCTTTTCACTTTGGTTCCTTGATAAGCCTCGCGCTTTGCCTGAGAAGTGACCTCTGGTGAGGGAGAAGCCTTCGGAGGTTCCGGTGGGGTGTCCATAGATGCAATCTCCACAGGTAAAGTGTCAACAGTGTCGGTTGCCAAGTCAGGCGGCTGGAGAATGGATCCTTCACAATCAGAGAACAACAAGCGCAACCGTGACAAATTCTAAGAAAAACATTCATCAATCATAATCAGTCCTGATTGTTGGTTTGGTGTCACTGCTGCTGCTGCTGCTGTAGCCTTTTCTGCATCATCTGCCTTTTTCTTTCTGATCCTCAGAATGGATGTGTCAGATGTGACGAATGGTTGTAAACCGGTTGTAACTAACCACATTGCATCACAAACGATGACTGCCAAACGTGACCAAACTTGTTATATTGTTTTTGGATCACAGCGAACAAGTAAACATAAATAGATTACCCAGGAACTCAGCCAGCCGTTGCATCAACTTCTCTCGCTGCGCTTGTAGATCTGCTGTTGTTTGGTTTGTAGACCCTTGGATCCAGGGGCGTTTGAATCTGAGATAGCCACTTAGGACAGAAACATAATTGATTCAGCAAACAAATGCAAACGTGTCCAAAAATCCAAATTTGTCCAGGCGCCATTGGACGCAGGAGTCTTGGAGGGATTGCTTGCCAAAGTCGAAAGAAGCTTCGCTGCTGCTGGTTTACTAGGGGCTGGTTGCCCATCTTGCGGGGTTGCTGCTTCTGAATCTTCAAATGTATTCTTGCTTGCAACAGCTTCGGCACTACTATGATGCTCTTGAGATTCCTCACCCTTCTCCTTCACTGTAGAATCCTCAGTAACTTCATGGTTGTCATCCTGCTCATCTTCATTGTCATCATCATCTTCATGCCTATGATCCGTGGTGGGTTCATCTTCGTAGTCATCGTCATCGTCTTCTACCTCTTCTCCCTTTTCCTGACATTGCGGCATACTCTTACAAGAAAACTGTTAACTTGCATATTAAAAAAACTTGGCTATAGACAAGGTGGAACCATTTGTAGCAGCTCCTTGGAAATCCGCTTTGCTTCTTTCTTTTCATTGACTTTATCCACCAACTCCTGCAAGAGTGAAACTTATGTAATGATGTGTTACACATGTTTTTGTGACGACATGATGTGTTACACATGTTTTTGTGGTGTCCTGGAGTTGGGGATCAAGCTGTAGGCAAAGAAACTGAAACTCTTCGACCTTATGTCTCGGTCCCCCGATTTGTGTGGAACACATATGCTAGGATGGACAAGTGGTATGGCTCTCTTGCACGGCAAATCTCTAGAGTTGGCAAACTTGAGACAGAAGTAAATGAAGTATGGATGCCATAATGAAACCCCAGCCAAGCCACCTTGGAGACTTCGTGACGCCTGGCCTTCATCTTGACAAAGCCAAGCATGAACCTGATCCTCCAAGCTGTTGCCATATTGCTGTCAAAGTCCTCTGCCTGTGGGGGCCTTTTGTTCAGCTTTAACAAGCTTATAACTGCATCAGTCAAGTCATGGATGCCAGGGAGTGCCTTCTTGGGGGCTACCGACATCCTAGTCAACAGAGGTACCAGAAGCTCTTTGTTGTGAACACACGTAGGAATGTCTTCCCCAGTACCCGATTTCTGATGCAGCACATCGCCCCCATCACGCATCCTTTCGCGTATGGTCTTATCAGAGTCCCATTCCGTAGCAAGCGATGCCAAGTCCAAGGTACTTTTGGACCTTCTCCGGATGTTTCCCATTTTGGAAGCTGATTTGGGACACACCCTGTAAGCCAAAAAACGGCTATGAAAGAACGGCAATGGTTTTGTCAACACGTGCTGTGAATCCTTCGAAAAATGGTTTGATCCTTGACTGTCACCTTTCTATACCTTTCAAACTAAATCAGTTTTCTTTCTTCACTTTGCTCTGACGCTGTGGGCGTGCAGGACTGGACCTTCTGAGATCCCAGCGCGAGATCACTGGCCATCAGCAAAAGCATGGCCGACCCGGTGGCAAGGTGTGTGAGGATGTAATTTTCATTAAAGCATGGCCGACCCCGTGGCAAGGTGTGTGAGGATGTGATTTTCATTAAAGCATGGCCGACCCGGTGGCAAGGTGTGTGAGGATGTGATTTTCATTTTTATATGGTGTCTATTCCCTCAACCAATCAATTTTGAAGTATTTCAAATCAGGAATGTCTATCCAAACTGTGAGCTGTAGGCCTGAGAGGCAGGCGAGGTGGCAAAACCCGAGGTTTTCCACTTGGACCCGAACAATTGTTAGGGTTTTGTGTAATACCCGATGTATTTCCTAAAACCCGAACAAAAGTTAGGTATTGGGTTTACTAGGTATATATATAGATAGATATATACATATATATAGTTGCTTCTAACAGGGATATGTTTCCTTACATATGTTGTTTTTCAAGTAGTACCTATATGTATAAGATCGATCGGTAGATATAGTTAAATGTTTTGCCTTTATGTAGTTCAGAGGGCCCAATACGGCTCAGAATTTTGCTCATCATGTGCAGCCCTTGAGCGTCTTAGTTGAAAAATCATGAAAAATCCCTAGTTGACATGGTCACTGGTCATGTGTGAGCAGTGATCCCAGGATATATCCATCAGGGCATGGAAAGTCCAGTGCACCTGCTAATGGCTTTGGTGGGATTGCAAAACAGGAGTGGGGGTGGCGGCTTTTGACCACGGCAGCTGGAAAGCCGTACCCAAAGCTGCTAGCGCATCTGGAGCCCTGTTGGCCCCCTTTCTAGTCCATGGATAAATGGCTATGGATCAAAAGCCTGTACCCCTGGTTCCCCCATCATTTACCACTGTTTTCTCTATTATTGTCGGTGACTATCCCCCATGAGTTGGTTGATTAACTGCTTGACCCATCGCCAAATCACCAAAATCGATGAAGCGTTGGATCCCTTCACTGATGGGGAGGGCCATCAGATCACTCCGATCACGCCTCTCAGGGAGCTGGCACTCGTGCCGGCGCAGCAGAGTCATACACTGCAAATGCCTCGTGGCGCTGACGCCAACGGATGTCCACAACGCGGCTTACCTTTGCGAACGCACGCATGAGCCCAGCAGTCAGCTTACTGGTTTTTCGATTTCGAATTGATTCCTCGCAGTTTAGATGACCAGTCCTTTTTATTGAGGGCTGACCATCGTGACCTTTGCACCTGTCTGTTTCTTGAGGTAGCTTCCACGATCATCCCGAAATTATTCCAAGAAACCAGCTAACAACTTGGGGTCCCTGAGAAGCAACGAAATGTCAGTAGCTGCCGGGCATTAATCCTCATAACTATCTAGACAGTGAAATTTGAGCTATCGCCAGCCCGCTACTTCTATCCCAACGACTGGTTGCTTCATGTGTTTTTCGCATTCATGGGAACCTAATCTCAAGCGGACAACCCAAGCCTACCGGTTCCAGCTCAGCCGGTCCCTGCACCTCTTTCGATTGGCAATGTCCAAGGCTGTCTCCCCCTGATAGTTCGTTTGCTGGGCCTTCGGAGCATCCAGCTGCCACTGCTGGCCCCATTCAGCTCTGAAAATTATGTTCCCAAATGGCAAGGGGGTCACTTGCGCCCCCAGGATTTGGGTCACTTGCGCCCCCAGGGTCACTTGCGCCCCTCAGGGGTCACTTGCGCCCCCAGGATTTGGGTCACTTGCGCCCCTGGGGGAACAAGGGGGGGAAGGG
>VSDK01000599.1:170202-221293 GCA_009767595.1 Symbiodinium kawagutii | reverse complement strand
ATGTTAACGTTCGAGCATAGAAGCACCCGTGCTACAAGCAAACACGCATGTACCATCAGCATGGATCAGGCGGAGTCAGGTCGGGTGGGGTGGGGTGGGGTGGGGTGGGTGGGGCATGTTAACGTTCGAGCATAGAAGCACCCGTGCTACAAGCAAAAAGCCAAGATCAGACCATGTGATTAACTTCTTTTCTTCCTACAAAATCCGTGGTAGGTCAAGATGTGCACCATGCAATGAGTGATTCTACCCCCTGTTGTGCAAACAATCAACACACTACGCCATTCATCAGGGGTACAAGCGACCCAAATCCTGGGGGCACAAGCGACCCAAATCCTGGGGGCACAAGCGACCCACCGACCTTCCCAAATCCTTCACATATCTTCACGTTAAATCACGAGTTACTTATAGTGCAAGTGATAGTGCCTCATGAATGTGGATCGACTATGATAGCTAAGGCCATTGTGCTCAATTGGGTCATGACAATTTGCCAGTCTTGTGGCTACCGCACAAGCACACCTTGGCTGCACGTTCATTCTCCGTACAGAAAGAACAACTGCAGTATGACAGCATAATTTGAGCAGATCATGCTCGTAACCCCCACTTCCAAGACGAGCAATCATGTGTGGTACTTGCATCATCTGAGAGACTCAATGGACAAATTCTAGTGACAACAAGAAGAAATGACGCAAAATGATCACACGAAGCAGTTTTATGATTAGCAAGGCAATGATATGACTGTTACTGACTGTTCATTGCAGTTCACAAATGGTTGTTTCTCAAACCATAGGGGTACCCTGACTTATCATCCTTTTTGTTAACCATTTGTAATAATCAACCAACCATTTGAGGGGTCTCCTATCGCTTGAGAAAGCACCAAATGTATGCAGCCTGTGATTCAAATGACATGTGGCACACGCATCTCGGAGCCCCGCCTGTGCTCCACAAAGTAACAAGAGATGCAAGCAGTCCAATTGTCCCAGCTCTGCGGCCTTCGCAAACGTGATCCGACGTGCACTTTTATTCTATACATTTTTAAGCATATATGTCAATGTTTTATATATATAATATAATATATGAATATAAAATATATACATATACTGTATAATATACTATGTTAACTATATACTGTAGATAATGTGGATATATGTATGAATTTATGTAAACATATTGTTTAAAAAAAGACAATACATAATATATACATACCAAACAAATGTATACACAAATGCCTGTGAGTGTGTTTCTTTGCTTCCTGGTTGATTGGTTTGCATGCAATGGATTGTGCATGTATATGATTCTACATGTATGTTGTTGTATAGCTTCTGCCCATGAATGATGCTACCACCCAACCAGGCCCCAACGTCTCATCATAGCCGCAGGACACGGCTCCATTGCGCAATGCTTTGGGGTTACACCGGCCTTGAGTTCACGACCCAACGCAACCAATTTGGATCGGAAGTTCACCCTTTTGGCATTGAAGATATCTTGAAGTCATCTTGAAGCATCAGCTTCTCTCGCTTCTTGTGTGGATCCACCTGCATGAGAACGGCTCACCAGCCATAGACCTGCCGAATCCTGCCGATCCTCCCAATTTCTTCAACGGTCCCCGGTCCCTGGTGGTCCCCGGTTCCTGGTGCAACGGTGCTTGTCCTTGATGATCGGCGATACATGGGTTTGCCTGCGCATCCAGCAGGACCTTCAGAACACCAGCATATCCATAGCGACACCTCAGCTGGACATGAATTCATCAGCCACGATCAACCACTCTGAAGCCATTGGATTCATCATTCTGAAGCAAAAACCATTAGCCACTATCAACTCTGAATCATCAGGATCATTCATTCTTAGGCATTACGGATCCATAATCATTCAGTCTTAGGCATTCAAAAGTGCTGGTGACTCAGAATCCAATGTGCTAATCAACCGACCATTGCTGATCCCCAACTATTTGCCTATAGAATAGCTAATAAAGGTTGATATTATCCAGCTCAACAAGCAAGCGACTAATCGCTGTGCTGATCAACCACCCCAATTTGCGCCATAGCTGGTGGCCATTGGCCGATCCAGCATCACATCTCACCGAGGTGCGCGAGGATCAAGGGAGTGGTAGAAGTGACATCTCGACGATCCACCTGAGGCGAACTGTGAATCATAGCTGAGCGGGCGATCAAGAACCAGAACCAATATGATGGTTTCTCAAAATAGGACAGGGGTACCCCTAAAATGGTTGGTTTACTATTGTAAATGGTTAATAGTGGATGATTCAGGGGAACCCCTATTTTGAGAAACCACCATATGATGAATGTCAAAAGTTCCATGTCAATTGTTAGTCTCAATGGTTCATGTCCATTGCTAGTGTCCATGGTTCATGTCAATGGCTCACGTCAATGGTTCATGTCCTTGCTTATCCGTGCTTATCTATTGTTGTGGATAATTATGGCTGTGATTACTCGTGAGTATGAATATCTGTCAGCAATAGCTGTTAATAGCCACGAGTAATTCATCAAGTAATTAGTTCATAGTACTAGTAGTAATAGCCATTGCACTATTAACATCGAATTCATTCATGGTTGTTCATAGTGGCTGCGGCTAGTTGGTGTTTCCTGATTGGGGGTCGAGAATGACCTGCCGACCACTTGGATCTACCCAATCATGGGACCTACTGCCAACCCAAAGAGACGAATCATCGCCAATCCAGAACTGCATAGCTGTCCTTGCCCCGAATACGCATAGCTATTCCACAAGTTGGGAGTCCATAAGAGACTGTCAATGCGTGGTTGATGATTCCCACAATCCACAAACCAATTACAACAGCCCAGCGGAAATTGCCCAGAAAGAACTACCATCAAGTGCCCATGTTTGTTGCCACTGAACATGATGAGCTTTTGAGTCACGCAGACGCATGCAGACGCTTGAAATTGCGTCTTGAACACCGCAGTTCTCTGCTTGCGAACCTTCCAATCGTTCAATGCCAAGTGGCTGTGGGTCAGTTCACCCCGTACCCCTGGTTCCCCAAACATTAACCATTGATTTCCTTATAGTTTGTTGGTGAACTTATCCACCATGACATTGGTTGTTTAACTGCTTGACCCAGCTCGCCAAGTCACCATGGCGCGTTGCTGCAAGAGAAACAACGTGCTGGGAGCAGAGCCACCAGCACTGGCATAGTGCAGAGCCTCAGTCGGTCGCAACGGGGGCAACGTTGGGACTGGGGCAGCTGCCTCGCTGCGTTAAGGGGCCAACTATACATTGGTGCCTCTCAAGAAAGGCGACTCCCCAAATCATCCCCATTAATAGTCATTTATATATTATATAGTATAGTAAACCAACCATTTGTGGGGCTCCCCTGTTCTAAGAAACCACCACATCCACACTTGACGAGGGGACTAGGGCAACTAACGCTTCAAATCTACTCTTACAACTGTTAGCCTTGAATATATAATCGATCATCATTCCAGTAACCATTCATAAAGAAGAAACAAAAACAATTCTAGATACACATTCACCAATTGTTTCAATAACCATTCAGGAGTCCAATCAATAATCAATCAATGGCCACTGCAAACCAGGTTGGAACATCACGGAAAGCGCGCAACGTAAGTCTTTTTGCATTTCATGGCCCAAGAAACCACCAATCCCTCCCGGTGAGGTTCTGTCATCAGAGATCAACAAAAATACATGGCCCAAGATGGCCCCTTCATGCCCCTACATGGTCCCAACATGGGCCCTAGAGTCCCCAACATGCTGCCCAACATGGCAAGAAGCTGTCCCACAAAGAAATTGCAAAAGTGCCCACGCCCGTATACGGGCCAAACACCATCCCAACATGGCGCGAGATGGCCCCTTCATGCCCCGACATGGTCCCAACATGGCCCTAGAGTCCCCAACATGCTGCCCAACATGGCGCGAGGACAGTCGCAACACGCCCCTTTCGGCCGACAAAACTGCCCATGCGCGTGTACGGGCCAAAGACTGTCCCAACATAGCCCAACATGGCCCAAGATGGCCCCTTCATGCCCCTACATGGTCCCAACATGGGCCCTAGAGCCCCAACATGCTGTCCAACATGGCGCGAGGACAGTCGCAACACGCCCCTTTCGGCCAACAAAAAGCTGTCCCACAAACAAATTGCGAATTTGCCGTCTCGTGCAAGTAAAACATCGATTTTTGACCACGCTTAGCTGCAAATAAGATGGCCCAAACAGTTCGAATTGGCACCGTGATTCAGCAAGCGACCGGTATGGCTCAACATGGCGACTTGGTACGGGCCAAAGATTGTCTCAACATGGCCCAACATGGCCCATGCATACCCCGTATATGGGCCAAAGACTGTCCCAACATGGCCCAACATGGCCCCTTCAGGCTGCCCATAATGGTGGGAAGACAGTCGCAACACGCTCCTTTCGCCTGCCCATGCCCGTATACGGACCAAAGACTGTCCCAACATGGCCCCCAACATGGCCCCTTCATGGCCCCAGATAATCCGAATCGTCCGAAACATAGGCCCTTGATACCCCAACATGGCGCCGAATTTGGCCCGAGAACGAGCCCAACATGGCTGCAGCGAAGAAATTGCAAAATTACGTTCTCGTGCAGGTAGAACGTCCATTTCTGACCAAAAAGGCTTGCCAACATTGCCCAAGATAGCCCCGTCATGCGCCGACATGGTCCCAACATGGGCGCGATTGTCCCAACAAGGCCCATGTATACCCGTATATGGGCCAAAGGCGGTCCCAACATGGCCCAACATGGCCCCTGCATACCCGTATATGGGCCAAAAACTGTCCCAACATGGCCCCTTCATACCATATATGGGCAAGACTGTCCCAACATGGCCCCCAACATAGTCCTTTCGTGGCCCGACATAGTCCGAATGGTCCCAAACATGGGCCGTTGATACCCCAACATGGCGCCCAATTTGGCCCGAGAACGAGCTCAACATGGCTGCAGCGAAGAAATTGCAAAATTACGCTCTCGTGCAGGTAGAACGTCCATTTCTGACCAAAAAGGCTTGCCAACATTGCCCAAGATAGCCCCTTCATGCGCCGACATGGTCCCAACATAGGCGCGATTGTCCCAACAAGGCCCATGCATACCCGTATATGGACCAAAGGCGGTCCCAACATGGCTCAACATGTCCCCTGCATACCCGTATATGGGCCAAACTCTGTCCCAACATGGCCCAACATGGCCCCTTCATGGCCCGACATGGTCCGAAACATGGCCTCTTGATGCCCCAACATGGCGCCTAACTTGGCCCCGGCCACCCAACAACCACCCAACAAAAATCTTTCCCGCGAAGAAATTGCAAAATTGCGCTCTCGTGCAGGTAAAACGTCGATTTTTGACCCAAAATTTCTGCAAATCAGTCTGCCCCCCCCCCCCCCCCCCCCCCCAGCCTTCGGTAAAAACTTTCAAGCGCTCAAGCGCTTTCCGTCATCACAACCACTATCTATACTGATTCATCAACAAGCATTCATAACTCATAACCATGAAATCACAAATAGCCATAAACACATCACCGTTACAAGTAATGACCACTGACAACCACTAGCAATCATTAATAAACCTTTCAGTGGTAGCTATCACAAATGCTGTTGCCCATGATCCACAGTCAAACGAAGCACTTGCAGCACCCTGAGCTCACGACACTGCACCGTCGCTGATCTGTACAGTCCAGGTCTCCATTCACCTGCGGGTGCTATGAGCATCCTACGGCTGATAATTGGGGAGCAATCATGGGTAGTAACTATCATAAGGTTCTACCATTGATAAATAGCTTGGGTACTACGTGAGATGGTATGAATACTCATGGTGTTTAGCAAGTGGTTTTCTGTAGCCATAGCCAAAACTTATGCTTACTAACCACTTTCTAGTTGAGATGATCATCTAAGATCATCTAAGCACGGACCATACTAAACGCGTTGATCTTCAAAAACTACCAAGCAAACATGTGCATCTGCATCACCATCATCATCATCATCATTATCACCATCACCATCATCATCATCATCATTATCACCATCACCATCATCATCATCATCATCATCACCTGGTTCTCCCTTCATCATCTTTGCAATCTTTGCTTCATATTTGGTCATGAAGACCTACCTCTCCCCGCCCTCATCTGCTCCAACCTGGCTATAGAGCTGCAGGAAGAAGAGGTTTCCATCCATCGCTGCCTGGCGAAATTGGAAGTGGTGGATCGATTTCATGGTGCACCGTCCATCCCTATTGCGGGATCCATGATCAAAGCTTAATAATGATGATTGATATAACAATTAATAATGGAAAATAATGGTTCTTAATGGTTTATAATCATTGATTCATGATGGTTGGTCATTGATAACGGTAGTTGCTAATGGTCCAATGATCGCTAGCAACCAACTGACACTGGTATAGAGTGGCTCATGAGAGATTCGTTTGCTGATAAACCACCGCCCCAGTTCACCATAAACTGATGGTGTTTTCAAAATAATGTTGCTAGAATATCTTGGTGGATCTCACATTGATATTCAGATATACATGCTACAAACCTATCGTCAACAATATGGATGGTGGTATCAGCCCAGCAAACAATCTGAGACACTCACCATCAAGCAACACTCATTTGGATACCCAAACAGCCCAAGCATCTTGGAAACATTCCAAGTAATCATCATACAATTTTTGTGGGTTGAGGAGAAATATGGTATTACCCATATTGCAAACACAAAGTAATCCACATAAACATTGTTTAGACCCAATGATACAATACACCTTATAATCATATTGGGTCTAAAAAAGCAAGGCACCGCAAGGAGCTGGTTTTCTTGACCCACAAGATTGGGATCGCCGCTGACGGGACGCGACGGATGGGGCAGTTCTCGAAACACCTAGGGATTATGGCATGGTGGTTAATGATCGTAAAATTATGATTACATGATCCTCATATAAATGATAGTTACATGATGCTTAATTTATGGTTATTCGTGGTTGATGATGGCTGACAGTGGCTGAAGAAAATTCATGCTTGACGCTGGTCGAAGGATATGGTAGACGATGTTTACAGCTGGTTGATTGTTGCTGGTGACCTAAATTAATGATGGATGATGATTGCATATTATGGTTGACAAGCGACTAATATTTAATAATATTGGATCAAGAATGGTATATAACAAACTAGCAATGGTGAATGATTGTCGGTAATGGCTATATCACGGTGGTTTACGATGGTACAGATTCTGATTAACAGGAAATAACATGCAACAACAACTATCACCATAGATGATTTGTTCTATGCGTTGCTTCGCAGAATTTACTACAGCAAATCAAATATGGGCATTTCAAACAAACCAGGTGGTAAAGCAATTATGTTTTAATGATCAACGACGGAGGTAGGAATCTACTCAAACGACGGCCCATCAAGCAGTCAATATTGTAAATAGGTCCCATGCTTCTCTAAAAACATGGATGGATAAGGTGTAGCATGTCACCCGAAAATCATGGCCAGATTTGACGAAAACCAAAACCCTATCATGTGTTGCCAACATGCGAACAAAAGAAACAAATAAGTAGTGCAAACTTTAAAGACATGAAAATGGGTCGACCTTTGCCTTCGGTTTCAATATTCTCATCATGTGGCCACCTGTCAATTCCGATCCATTTGTTCCCTGTACCGTGGGCAGACACTGCAACCAGTCCGTCCCGAAGCAAGCGATTTCTGGTGAAAAATCTGACTTTGAGTTGCCTCAATTTGTTCAAGTGCACTCCCCACTAGCAGTGTTGGCTATTTCATTTCCTAATTTTCTGGGATCCAGAAAGATCTTCTGGTTGGTGGTTGAACCGCCCCTATGAACTGGCCGTTAGTAAATCAGCCAACCATAGATTGTAGGCTTTCATCCATGGAAAACATGCGTCACCTGTATGAATAATATATCCAACCGTTGAAAATATCATAGTGGGTTTTCAACGACCAAGTATTGCTAACATGATCCTTGATACAATGATTGAACCCCAATAAATGTGTTTCAACCAGGTACTACGGATTTAACCCCATACCATTTATGTTTTAACCCCATATTATTTGCCAACCATCCCAAGTCTTATGGAAAACAAGGGGTCAAGCACTCCTCTTCTGCGCCTGAAAAATGTTGGATGTCTCCCTGGGGTCCTGCACCAAGGTGCCCGCGGTCTGTGGAAGATGGGCATGTCAAAAAAATGCACGCATTTGCAACATCCAAAAAAGAGATCTATCTATATAATTCGGTGGTATGATCATTCCAAAACAGAGGTGTAAAGAATACATTACATATGGTCTATCTATCTAAATGGTATGATCATTCAATATCATTCCAGAAAGTACAATTCATGACATGCAAGATTTGTACGTAATAGTTTGCGCTTTGCTGGATATATGATATATCCTCATCACTGGCACAACCTTGAGCTGATCGACGATTCCATCCCTTAACTCCGCTGGTCCTTCCAGAGTGAAATCCGCAAAAGGTCATTCCTGCCAGAACCAGCCATTGGAGATGGATTGGAAACAAGGTAAATAATGGTGAATTGTGAATTACCGATGAATTTATGGATCATGATGGCGATTAATGAATATTGATGGTTGATACTGTCTAGCAAATGATAGTTGATGTTTGTTGACTAAAAATGGCAATGGTCGATGACAAGGGAGAATTCATGAGAATTCGCCACAGAGCCAACCATCCATTGATGATCGATGACACTCGTTGATTGCTAGATCTGTTCACACACCCCGGTTCACCCACCGGTTGGCGACTGGATCCAATGATCGCAGCATGAGAATCCACTTTAGGAAGGAAGCTTCTGTGCACCGGCGACTTGGGGGTCCGTGGTTGTGCTTTTTCATCATACATGTGGAAAATGGCGTGGATGGAGCATAACTATGCAAAACTTGGATTTTGCAGGTTACCATGTGAGCGGTGTTGAAAACTGTGTTGTGGTGGTCTTGCAATCCACTCGACTTTCGAGGTTTGTTCGGTCCTTCGCGGCGCAGCTTTCGTGGCTGAGACTTTGACTAGCTGCATCGCACACTTTCGCGGAGTCGTTTATCTTCGTTTATCTTCGTTTCATGTTTACAAAAATTCCTTGCATGTTTTCGGCACTACTTATGCAACTTCCATGGCAAATCATGGCCTCAAAGAAACCACAGGATGGTACCCATAAACTGATGGTTTCCAAACTGATCTCACCACATTGGCAAATGTGTTGCTGAAAGCTAGCCACAGGATGTTACTCAGGCACCCCTAATTAGCTTTGTTGGTTTTACCCATAAACCGACGGGTTTCCCATCAACTAGCAGTGGGTCAAAACCCTGTACCCCTGTTTCCCCTATCATTAGCCATTGTTTTCCCCTATTATCATAGTGGTTACTACCCTCCATTGTTGATGGTTAATATTGACCCATAGCCAACTCTCTCCCAAGTTACTGGTTGCTTAAGGAGACTCCAGCAGGGCGATGGAATGTGCACCGCTGTCGGACAGCCCCGCTGCGCCAGCTGAAATGGGTCGCCCATTTTGTGCGCTCGGGCCCCTTAAGCGATGATAATCCCACAATAGTGTAAATACGTGTAAATCAACTCAAACAACAAATAATGATTGGGATTGTCATCGCTTAAGGGATTTGATTGGGATTACCAACTCACACAACAATAATGATTGGCAAAATGTTTGATTGACTGTCCATGGTCCGCAGGATGACCATCAGAAAAAAGCCAATGAATGGCGAAAACATGCGCTGTGATATCCAACGACATATGTGCATGTATGTGTATATATATGGACACCATGAGCTTTCCTCCTTACAATTAAGTCGCCAATCTGACAGCAATTGGTTTCCAACCCCACCAAATCCAGTCGGTTATCTCCGCCGGAAAGCAACAAGATGTGGCTATGGATCATCCTGGAAGAGTGGCTATGGATGGCTATGGATCATCCTGGAGTCGACCCTGAAAACACCCAACCCCCATGTGCCCCAGCAACACAGCTGAAACGACGCCTCCAAAAATTTGCATTCGACGCCTCGTCTCTGGCCTGCCAAGTGGGCATGGCACACCATGGGCGTGTCCAACATGGCAACCCAAAGCGATGCTTGCAAAAATGGTGGGCAAACAGCAGCCCTTTGCTAGGCAAACTTCTTTAAGACACTCAAATTACTGCACCTCCGGCAGCTTCAGGATGACTCAGAGCTAACTCAGGTGCCATTGCGGGAACAAGGAATTTCATGACAATGGCACATGGTTTCCTTCCAAAGTGATCAGCGTATAATATCAAAAACAACGGATAACATAGGTTTGGGGCTGCTACCAGAAACGCAACCCTCGACCCAAATGGGACAGCAAGCTGCACCCTGATCCCAAACATGAACTTCGAATGGGTGCCCCTAACCAGAGCACCTACTTCAAGAAAAAACGCAACGCAAAGCACCATCAATCATGGTAGATTCGAGCCATTTTCTTTCCATCAAATCCATTCAAATCCTATAGTGACTAGAAACTGAATTTATGAGCAACAAACCCATGGAAACCTGTAGAAACCCATTCAAACCTATCAAGAAAAACTATGGAAAGCCATTGAAACATATTGAAACCTCATCCACCTCGTCACCTCCCAGTGCAGCCGCGCCTCCGTCCAGCTTCCCAGGATGGGATTCAACTCCAAGGGCTGGTTCCATTGCGAGAGACGACGCACCTGGCGCCCAGCCATTGATTGGGAAGCGACGCGCGACGCGTCAAAGTGGGGATGGAAAAACATGCGTAGAAACTGGGGTTTTTTCGTTGGGAAACTGCTCCGGAAACTGTTCGGAGATTTTTTCGGCCCCTTGAATCATCCTTACCTGCCTTACCTTGGATTTGTTGCGAGGAAACGTGATGTTTTTCTTTTTGGGTACGTCATTGATGGATGCGTCTGATGCAACGCCCAAGCCACGTGGCCACGCACGTGTGAACAATGGCATGGCGGCCACCAGGACCTCGTGAAAAAAGAAGAGTCGTCCTTCAGCTGTAGCGACCTGTGGCCGAGTCAAGTCCCTGTGGTGGGAAACATGCGAACCGCTGCTAACCATTGTTACAAGGTTTGAACAGTTTGAACCACACCTTATGAAGCTTTTCTTACCGAAGTAGACCCCCCATCTCCCAAGCCCCGCCCCACCATCAACCAGGACTTAGAAAGGCAACCAACCAACGAGGGACCCCTGAGCTCCCAACCACCGTCCATCCGTACCAGTTGGCATAGTCAGACGTGCCGTCCGTGCCGTTTGCCTGCGCTGCAGTACGGTGAAGGTGGCGAATTGGGATCAGAAGCACGGTGCTTTCTCAAGTCCTAGGGGCACCCCCAAATCATCCAGTTTTTGCACCATTTATAGTAATTAACCATCCACAACTGTCACATGGACAGTTATCATCCAATATTGTATAACCGTTCCTAATGATAATCAACCAACCATTTTGGGGGGTTCCCGATTTTCAGAAACCATTAGGGAACCCCCCCTATCTATACATGTCATATGTTTTTCAGCATCTATCAGTTGCAGCAGGAATATGAAGGGCGGACCTGTTGAAAAGGCTGGTTGACCGTAGGAGGTTCTGAGTAATCCCCAACCGTTGGGTCAGTTGGTTAGCAAAATCACCTAGGAGAAGGATCTTTTTATGGTGCACTGAAGTATTGGTGCACAAATAGACGGTCTGGAACGAAAAAATGGCAAGTGCATATATGTAGAGCGTCTATTTTCATGTGTAAATGCGCATGATTTGAGAAGAAGACATCAATATATACAAATACATCTATCTACAAGGATAACCTGTATACACATAAATGCGAATGCACGTAGATCAACATGTTCTAGAATAGTGATTTCTTTTATGATCATACAAGTAATAGTAAAATAAAGTAATCAATTAATCATCGTTGTGAAAATAGTCGTAGCAATTAAAAATGACAATCGTAGTAGTAATACTAATAGGAATACTATCTTTAATGATGATAGTAATAACAAAAGTAATGATAATAGTGATAAAAATGAAAGTAACAATTAGAATAGCAATTTTAGCAATTCTCGATTCTTGGAAATGAGAAGAAATATCAATCCGAAATGATTATTAAAATAACAATACATAACAATACTAAAAAGTAAAAACAATAAAAGTAAACAGAATTGAAAAAAATCTGATGACAATGAGAACAATTTAAAAACACTTGCAATAAATAACGCACATAAAATGCATAAAATAATCACCACAAAAAGTAATAAATAATATCAATAACTATAGTAAAAAAATGCAAAAAATACTCCCAATAATACCAATATATCTGCATACTCTGTAGTGCTACATCTATACAGTGGTAGTTTCTCAAGATAGGGGCACCACTTAATCATGCTTTATTCAATTTTTACCAACCAACCATAACTGACTGGGCTTCCCAGTTCCTGGCTAGGTCGAAACCACCATATCTGCCATGAAAGATCTGCAGCTCATGGCCCCTCCCCGCAGTTCCTCGCCTCCTCGACGGCGCCGGCCGTATCGATCGTCGTCTCGTTTGGATCCTCCTGGCGACGGCACCCAAGCACCTGCCTGCTTTGAGCCATGCTTTGAGCCATGCGTTGCCTTAGTCACTTGGTCATTCGATGTCATTCGTCGTTCTGTTCTTAGTCACTTTGGTTCCCGAAAAATACCAAGTCGAAAGAATCTCGAAGATTGCGAAAGAAACCTGGAGGAATGAACCCCAAGAGTTCAAAGATGGCTCCCTAATCGCTCCCTAAAACAATGGCACCACTGCCATGGCTTCCAACAGCTTCCATCAGCTTCACTGCCTCCTCGTCACACACGCCAGGACTGCCAAACTGGGGTAACCTGGCAACGACTCAAAGCTTGGTCCAACACTGGAACCGTTTTCCAACAGTTTTCCCGGGGGGGTGACCCACATCAGGTGGGGATGGGTCAACAGTAACCAACCAACAAGAGTACATAGACAACACATACAGATGTACAGAAGTTACATAGGAGCCAACTAATCACATAGTACATAGTGGCGCGCGCTTAAGTAACCACCCTTACGAAACAGGGCTGCAGGCAGAACACTCTGCAAAACACATTTAGAAATTGCATGTTTCCAGACATACCAAAATGGGTGTTTCTCAAAATAGGGGTACTCCCAACTCATCTAGCTATTAACCATCTATAGTAATAAACCAGCCATTTTTTGGGTACCCCCATTTTGAGAAACCACCAAATCTGTTTTTCGAGTTTTTTGTTGGGAACAACCGCGGGCAAAACTCAGCGAAGCCATGTGGAGACGCCATTGCGACTCTCGCTTCCTTCCATGGAACCCCTCGGACCTGTGGTTTCAGCCAAGATGTGTGGCACTCACGAAACAAGGATTGGCATCAGTCCGAACGTCAACATGATGGTCGTTATCCTCATAGGGGTTATCACCATGGTCGTCATCATCATTGTGTTGAACATCATGGTCGTCATCATCATGGTCGTCAGCATCATTGTGTTGATCATCATGATCGTCACCATCATTGTGGCTATCATCATGGTCGTCATCACCATCATCATCATCATCATCATCATTGTGGCTATCATCGTGGTCGTCAACTTCGTCGAGATTCAACGGACCTGAGTATGGCAGGAAAATGTTCCAGGTGGTAACCCAAGCGGGTACCTACATAGTACTGGTGACATGAACCAAGAGTAACAAGAGTACATAGTACATTGCAAACCAGAATAGGAGTTCGTGTCCGCAGCAATCCAAAATAAAGAAAGAACAAGTGTGAACATCCCAAGCATAGCAGATTAGAAACTGGTTATGGGATGTGACCACCGATGTGGAAACAAAAGGTTGGTTTTCCTAGCTGGGAATAGGTGAAACACTCCTGTTCCAAACAGCAGACACGGGGAGGTGGATACAGACCCTATATCACGTCTTGCCCCATACTGGGAACCAAAATCAACAGCGGCTTTACCTCGGTTCAGCGTGGGAAAACCGGCAAGGGCGAACATCATTTGCGAAAGGATCATGCAGCCATCGGGTCAGATGCCCAAGAGTTGGGAGCCGGGGGCACACCTGGGCGTCAACGGTGATACTCCGAACATCACCCGGTAGAACGCCGCTGCTATCACAGGCTACCTGGGAAATCCTCACTTTACACCCTGCGGAAGCCGCTGGCCTGTCGTTGTCAGCCGTTGAAACAGGACTGGAGCAGCGCGATTCAGAGACCCAGCTGGTGCTTTCTGGGATGTCCTCCAACCAGATGGGGGTTGTACAATGATAAACCATGAAGAAGTCACGGGTGCACATTAAAATACCATCATGATATCGCTTCAAGGGTACACCATCGAAAGAGTTGTACCCCAAGTGTCCGTTTTGTATTTGCCCACCAATGATTGGGGTACAGCATAAGCTGAGTCGGAAGACCGAATTTTACACCTTCCGGATTTCTTCCTTTGTCAAGTGTTGGCGACCTATTATCGACCATATTAACCTATTGTTGGCTATCATCCCATCAATAGTGCTAGTGACTTCATGGGTTCATGGCTGAAGGGGATGGCAACTCAAATGTCACCTTTCTTGCCTCCGGAAGAATGAACTCTCCTCATTGATGAAGCTCATCGAATACCATGTTCCTTCTTTCTTTCATGTGGTGATGACTGGGCAGGAGAATCGTATAGAAGATGCATGCACTGCGCATAGTGCATGCACACATGGGAGGGTACCCCAAAATGGTTGGTTTATTACTACACATGACGATAAACAAATGATTAGGGGGTACCCCTATTTTGAGAAACCACCATATGTACAAAAAACGCTTCGTATCTCATAGAATTTATGCACAATTAAATGGCGTCATATATTTCCATTCGTGTTATGACCGTACCGTGATGCCAGTACCGTCGCCATCGCCATCAGGAATCTGGATATCATTGCCTCACATGTGTTACTGGTTGGAGGTTGGTTGCCCCATCACACGGAAAATGCTTGTCAATGAAGCCATCATTCCCAGGTATGGTTCAAAGTAAAAACTCGTTCAGAAACCGACCAGTCAATTGCGCTGGTTATACCCCAATATTGTTGGCTATCAATCCTTGGTATCGTTGGCTATGCCCCATCTGAAACCACCAACCCCTACCGTAAGTTTGAACCCATTCTTCAACATTAATAGTAGTTATATACCGTTGTTGACCAGTATTTGCCAGTCTCAACCAATATTAGTACGTACTTATGCAACATTATAAACCCATCATGAACCACCATCAGCCATGATATCTCAACCAGTACTAATTGCTAGTCAACCATTAATATGAGCTCTTGTTGGTAGTACTTCACTATCATTGACCCTTATTTACCATCATTATTACTTGTTAACCATCATTAACCATTTTTAAGCACCATTATTAAGCACCATTATTAAGCATTAAGCACTAATATTGACCATCATGAATCCGTATGTAGCATCATCAGTTGACGATTAGTCATCCACCAGTCCGTACATCGTCGTCCTTATGTCGCCGAGCCCAGCGGACTCTCCGCCTGCCACTTAGCGATCTGGCCACACCAGAGCAGCTCTCCAAAACCTGAAGGCTTCGCTGTCGGACCAAGAAATCACGAAGGCAACAAATGCTCTTAATCACAGTGATCCAATTAGATCTATTGGATAACAATGGGTCCATGGATTAATAACTAGTTGGACTACCATTGCTACTGAATCAGTGGATTTATATAATTAATAGTGGCCAAAGACAACCTCTATCCATTAGATTCCTGAAAGTATCCAATAAATCCAAGCACAGCCCAGTGACACGGCTTGAGAGTAGCCAAAAGATCGGTATGCTAATGGATAATATTGCTAGTATGGCAATAGATCCAATTGGTCACTCATGGATCACTAGTGCTAATTCCAATATATTCCAATCACATATGCCGATCACTGGCAATAAATAGAACGGATCACTAATGCTGATGGATAATGACTCTTATCATTACATTGACCGCATATCTTTATCAACGTGATTACTCATCACCAATCATCACTGACCACTATCAACAGGAATATGGTCAAATCTCTGGTCGCTGTTCGCAACCCGAAGACAGTATCGTCGAACTGTTGAGATGTTCATCTACCCATTTATCGGTTCCTTGCAATTCGTGACACGTAGCCCACATCCATATAAAGCACCATGAGACGTGACAAAAACCAGTATATTGACAAAGCGTTCATCCACAATTAGTCATTAACCACTATACACCATCAAGTCCCATCACCACTATTGACCACTATTAACCACTATAAACCACTATTAATCACTATTAACCACTATGAACCACTATAATACTATCCATTAACCACTATTAACCACTATTAACCACTATTGACTATTAACCACTATGAACCACTATAAACCACTATAAACCACTATTAACCACAATGAACCACTAAATAAACCATGATACCACGTCCTTTTGGCCAGTCACCAGGCTCACCGTCCACCAGTCTACAGCCCTTCGTCCTCGTGGTCACCAATCTACCAGCCTTTGGGATGGTCCGCTAATATGAAGGCACTCCAGGCTCGTTACAGCCAGTCTTGGTTGACTATGAACTCCCCCAGCTTTTCATAGGGAAACCATCCATTGATGGCTGGTTGGTGGCTACAACCCATGGTTAACTAAAGGTTAGACTATGAACTCATCTGGTTGGCGCTTTCAACCTCTATAAAAAATGCTCAAAAAATGCTGGTTGACTATGATCAACAAACCATTTGTTCATCATTAGGGAAAATAAACAATGCCTAAAACCACCAACCAGTCATGCTGCTGCCAGCTCTATACTTGCTATATATATATACATGTCAGCCAGTAGTCCTAGCTGATCATTCACCAACAACCAATGCTTCTGCCACACCAGTGCCCCCGGGGAGCACGGTTCGCCATGCCTCGTTTCGAGGGAGGATCTCCTCGCACTGGGGAGAAATGGTAACAGTACATGATGAAGCTGGTGAACCGGTTGGTGATTGTACTGTTACCATGGTGATTGTACTTTTCCCATTTCACTGGTGATTAAACATGGTCATCACCATGGTGATTTCACAAGTAATAGTTCTTCATGATCACCATGGTGATTGCGATGGTGATTACCCAGGGTGGTTACCATGGTGATTACCATGGTGATTGCCATGGTGATTATCATGGTGATTATCCATGGTGGCGAGCATTATTATCATGAATAGTGAAGGTAATGGTAAGGCATGATGCTCAACATGGGCGTTGGTTCACAAATTGCAAACACAAAAAACTGGATCCATGAACCACAACAATAAGGATTGCCAATTAACAAATTCAGAAAAATGGTTCTTAGAACTATGGGTGGCTGTAAGATTCATACATCATCTTGAGTGATTTTACCAACCATAATTGTCAATAGATCAATCCAATAATGGTTGGTGATTTCAAAATAGGATAAGGAATATAAAGGTACAGTTGATGGATAGTACTGGTTGGATATAATTAAGAATAACTATCATCCATAAGTACGGTTGCAGATTGTTCCATTGGCTTTCAGGATAGAATAATGTTAACTATCAAGAGCGATCGATAGGTTCAACAATGATGACACATACCCTCTGGCAAACTAATCTGGACAGTGAAATCACCATATTTCATCGGGAAACCAGCTATAAATATGGTGATTTTCACCATATTTCATGGGTAAATAACCATGTTTCACCATAAAGTGGTGGATGTTCCTTTTCCATCCTTTTCCAGGAAAGTTGACGGAGTGTAATCACTGCTAAAGTGCCATTACCGATAGGTTAACCAACACTGTTGGCTACAAGAAGAGCAGTGTAAACGACTTGATTGACCAATAAAAGCAGGACCGCATCGACGACTCTTCAGCCAGCAACCATAAGAGAATGGGTTGTAAACAACCAAAATTGACCAACAGCCATCACAAGCCACAAGGGTCGTAGTTCAGGTTCAGAACCAACCGCATATTGAATCTGCAATCATCAGCAACCGTCCATTGTTCGCGATCATTCGCCATAATTAACTATCTTCAACCATCATCAATCAACATTAATCAACCATTATAAACCATCAATAACCATCATTAACAACAATCGTGATTGGCCATGGCTGACCATCATTGGCCCCTATCCACGTTACAACTCACTTCGTTTCCTTCACCAAGCTGTTTGCCAGCGGCAGCACCGGCGTTGGAGACCTGAGGCAAGGGAGTACTCTCTGAGAGAGGATGAGGGAAGGGATCAATAACTGATTGGGTAATAATCTTATTTTTAACTATTAAGACCGGGATTAATAATCATGATCAGGATCAACAACTAATATTATTTTTAGCTATTAAGACCAGGATTAATAATCATGATCAGGGTACAATGATCAACCACTAAAATAAGAGTGGTTGATAGCTGATGAATAGGGGTTGATAATGCTTAATGATGGTTGATGATGGCATTAGTGATGGTAAGTAGCTGGTTAAGTGGCAGGTTCATTGGCTGGCAAATAGCTGGGAGTACAATAGCAGTGCGAAGTTTTGCTCATGGTAAATGATGTTTGATCATGGTTTATGATGTCAGGAATTCCCTTAGTGATGCTTAACAATGTGAATGAGAGGTATGCCTATGTGAGTACAAAGATGGGTGGTGTTACTGCTGGTCAATGATGACTTTGATCATGCTTAATGCTGGTTCATGAATTCAGTTCTAGGTAATGGTGGTTGAGCGCTTGATGATGGTTCAAGCAATGATGGTTCAAATGAGTTTAGATGCTGCTTATATACAGTAACTATGGTTCACTAGTCACAATGGTAGCGCTGTAAAGGAATACTAGTAGAGCGAGTCCAAAATGGTTTTAATCAAAAGGCATCAATGATGTTTGATGGTGGTCAATGGTGGCTGCAATTGTGGTTGATGGTGGTTCTTATAATGGTTCATGATGGTCCAAATGAGTTTTAATGATGGTTTGCAATGACAGTACTAGTGTGACGGAATGATAAAGCCATGCAAAAACTAGTAATTCATGGCCAGTTCTTTGCCGGGCTCAATCATTTTCACAACACACCAAAGTACAAATGTAGCTATTGACTTTTCATCTTTGATCACGAACAACCATGGACCACTGATCATTGCTGCTGCCTGTGACTAAGCAACAAAAGTTTGTGATAACAAAAGCTTGTGATAACAAAAGCTTGATAATGGTGAGCATTTTTTCATCGCACTGTTGGGAATTGTAGGTATCATTGACCAACAGCAACACCCAACACGAGCATTTGCTGCACTTTTCAAGTGTACTTTGCCGCTCTAACAGAAATAGATTCAGGGACAACAATCCTGAATCCAATCTGTCTTTCGCAAGTATCACCAACCAGCTGACCGTTGATCGCAGATAGTGATTGACTTCATTACTTGGTATTTGTCATTGTGATGATAAGAAAAAAGAGACAAGTAAAACAAGATCAAAACAATAATTATTGCTAAGAGTCTCAGTTTTCAAGGGCTGTTCTGCTTGTAGAAATGATACCAATACAGGGTTGAATACTCACTAAGTATCCATCAGCATGGCATCTTAGGGCTGCACAAGAATAACTTATCAACTGGTTGAGTGACCACCGTTGCGTGAGCGACAACAGTAGCATTCCTTCCCACTCCAACTAATGATGGCTGGATACAACTGGCAATATCGTGATGGTTGATGATCGTCATACAGCAAGAGCATATACTATATACAATTATTCACATATATTACAAGTATACTACATACAGCAATACTATTGCCCACTTATACAGTATAATGATGGTGAATCAGCAGCTCTGAGGATCCCGAGAGGCACTCCCCAGCATTGTCACAGCGATGGGTCCCTGATCACACCACTTCTAAAGGTAGCGACTCCCCGAACGGCTCACCGCTTCTGGGCTCACGGCGGGTCAGGTCTGATGGCATCTAGCTCCTACCACGCGAACGATTCAAACAGCTCATGGCTGAAATAGTGGTGCCCAGGGGATCTCCGCTCCACAGAATCAAACCATAATCAACAACAAAAAGAAATGTGAACAAGCAAAGTACTGGTTAAGTTCTCCTTAAGCTGATTACGTACACGTTTTATTGCAAATTTGAAAGCAAACAAAATCAAACGTGCGAACAATCAAAAATGTGAACCATAGTCTTCCCAATTCTGATAGGATCAATCAAAAACTGGGCGCAGAACCAATGCAATACAATGACCGCAACAATCACAATTGGTGACTTCACCACTCTTCGGGTTTCGACTGGCTTTCAGTGTGACATCGAAAATAAATTTGGCTGGGAAGTGTGATTAACGCCTGGCGGCATCTCTTTCATACGTATAATGATCGTACATAGCATATTCTCATCATGTGCATAATACCAAATCTGCCACATCTATGAATATACAAATATGTACAGTATAGATACATACAATATGCTAATCAATTCAATATACATATGTATATATATATAATAGATATGTATATATATATATATACACATATCAATTGAATACATAGTTTTTTTCTTATTGTAGTTTGTAGTGCTGCTGAGAAGCACCCAGAATGTGCCATTGGGCAGCACTTGGGATGATGAATCCGACTTCTCGCCTGGTTACCACCAAATCATATCTCCAACCAGGAAATCCAGCACCATGACTCATAGACAACCCGGGACGTCTGCAAAAATTACCGCACATGCCCCTGCCACACAGGCTGCAGTGGTTCCACACTGATTTGATCTTGTTTTGGAGCACCTAAACTTGAGCATTTTGACCCATGAGTTCGAAGGCCTTTCCACATTACAACACTTCTCTTCACAGCACATGACTTTGCGGCTCCTCTTCACCGGAAACCGGTCTCTTCGCTGGTGCATCAGCCTTCAACCAGTGCAGGGTGAACGTTCCAACAGCCAGGGGTCAGTCTCCCGCATGGATGGTTTCATGCATTCGCGGCAGCCAGTTGTTGATTCGAAAATGTTTGGACCTATATATTGATAACCATGATGGACCATATCATAGCATATCCAACCATTATTAACCACTAGTTAACCATTAGGAACCACTCGTCAACCGTTATTATTGGGTAAATCCCATCATTCCTTGGTTATTGAGCATTCTGGCTTGGTCTCACCCCCATCTCTTTTTTTCAGCACAGAAATATGGAGATCCATGTATCATACATAGATCATATTCCTGAACGATAACTACCATTAAACATCAACATATCTGGAGATCCATGTATAATCAATAATTCATAATGTTATACAAGCGATCCATGTATCATATATAGACCTACATCAAACGGCAGATTCACAATGAAAATTGCCCCAATGTATATGTCCTTTTTTGGTTGATCATGGACCCTGACAGTTTATTGTTAACCCCCATTAGTTGACTATGGACCACTATTACACTAGCTGATTATGGACGTAGATAAAGAATGGACAAAAAATGATTAAATAATGGGTAAAGAATGAATAGAAAATGGAAAAAGAATGGATAAAGAATGGGTAAAGGATAGATAAAGAATGGATAAAGAATGGATAAAGAATGGATAAATAATGGATAAAGAATGGACAAAGAACGGACAAAGAATGGACAAAGAATGGACAAAGAATGGATAAAGCATGGATAAAGAATGGATAAAGAATGGATAAAGAATGGAAAAAAATGGATAAAGAATGGATAAAGAATGGATAAAACATGGATAAAGAATGGATAAAGAATGGATAAAGAATGGATAAAGAATGGATAAAACATGGATAAAGAATGGATAAAGAATGGATAAAGAATGGATAAAGAATGGATAAAGAATGGATAAAGAATGGAGAAAGAATGGATAAAGAATGGATAAAGCATGGATAAAGAATGGATAAAGCCTGGATAAAAAATGGATAAAGCATGGGTAAAGAATGGATAAAGAATTGATAAAGCATGGATAAAGAATGGATAAAGCATGGATAAAGAATGGATAAAGCATGGATAAAGAATGGATAAAGAATGGATAAAGAATGGGTAATGAATGGACAAATAATGGATAAATAATATATAAAGAATGCCTAAAGCTGTTTAAGTTACACGAAGTAATTTATTTACTCACCTAGAAGTCGATCACTTAAGCTAAGTTGCGAAATGCCAGTAGCACAAGCGGAACTATCACCAAACCAACTAAACAAACCATGCTTCGTTGAATTCAAAAAAACAAACAAAAACAAACCAACCATGTTTCACTGCTTAGTCCTGGCTACTCTTGTTCAAAGCTCGTTGCAACAATTCATTGAGTAAGATTGAGCCCGTACACATCGATCATTTAAGCTGAATAATGGCTAAAAAAACAACACTTGAGAACATTTCATCGGCAACCAGTCGATCATTTAAGCTGAAGTTGTGAAATGCCAGTAGCACAAGCGGAACTATAACCAAACCAACTAAACAAACCATGCTTCGTTGAGTCAAAAAAGCAAGCAAAAACAAATCAACCAAGTTTCACTGCTTAGTTCTGAATACTCTTGTTCAAAGCCTGTTGCATTAATTCATTGAGTAGGATTGAGTCTGTACATATGGATCATTTGAGTTCAATATATAATGGCTGAAAAATATCAACACTTGAGAACATTTCATCGGCAACCAGTCGATCATTTAAGCTGAAGTTGTGAAATGCCAGTAGCACAAGCGGAACTATAACCAAACCAACTAAACAAACCATGCTTCGTTGAGTCAAAAAAAGCAAGCAAAAACAAATCAACCAAGTTTCACTGCTTAGTTCTGAATACTCTTGTTCAAAGCCTGTTGCATTAATTCATTGAGTAGGATTGAGTCTGTACATATGGATCATTTGAGTTCAATATATAATGGCTGAAAAATATCAACACTTGAGAACATTTCATCGGCAACCAGTCGATCATTTAAGCTGAAGTTGTGAAATGCCAGTAGCACAAGCGGAACTATAACCAAACCAACTAAACAAACCATGGTTCGTTGGATTCACAAAAACAACAAAAACAAACCAACCATGTTTCACTGCTTAGTTCTGAATACTCTTGTTCAAAGCCTGTTGCATTAATTCATTGAGTAGGATTGAGTCTGTGTATATGGATCATTTGAGTTCAACAATGGCTGAAAAAAATCAACACTTGAGAATCTTGAGAACATTTCATTGGCAACCAGTCGATCATTTAAGCTGAAGTTGTGAAATGCCAGTAGCACAAGCGGAACTATAACCAAACCAACTAAACAAACCATGCTTCGTTGGATTCACAAAAACAACAAAAACAAACCAACCATGTTTCACTGCTTAGTTCTGAATACTCTTGTTCAAAGCCTGTTGCATTAATTCATTGAGTAGGATTGAGTCTGTACATATGGATCATTTGAGTTCAATAATGGCTGAACAAAAATCAGCACTTGAGAACATTTCATCGGCAACCAGTCGATCATTTAAGCTGAAGTTGTGAAATGCCAGTAGCACAAGCGGAACTATAACCAAACCAACTAAACAAACGATGGTTCGCTTAAGTTGTGAAATGCCAGTAGCACAAGCGGGACTATAACCAAACCAACTAAACAAACCATGGTTCGTTGAATCCAAAAAAGCAAACAAAAACAAACCAACCATGGTGCACTGCTTAGTTCTGAGTCTGTACATATGAATCATTTGAGTTGGATAATGGCTGAAAAAAATCAACACTTGAGAACATTTCATTGGCAACCGTTTCACACATCAGCCTCCATGAGCACAAACAGTTCTTGTTTCACACATCAGACTCCACAAGCAAAGTATCCATTTCATCACTTTGTGTTCACCACTGTTGTGGCAAGTCATTTTAAGAAGACACTTCACATGTAACCATCACACGAGTCAGATCAACAGAATCTTGGTTATCCTTCATGCTCGTTGTTTCACACATCAGCCTCCACGAGCAAATTCAAAGCAGCACTTTTGCTAGGACCACATGAGTTCAATGAAGGAAAATCGGATGAAAACTGCGAAGCATTTACGGAAGGCATCGCTCCCAAGCTTCAGTTGCAAACCCTTCGAGATAAATCACCGAAACTGTTAGATTCAATTCAGTTTCTTGTTTGCATCACCTGATCATGCTCAATATCTGTTAGTACCGATTTATCACGAAGGGTCTCAAAAGTAATGCGAAGCATTTACGGAAGGCGTCGCTCCCAAGCTTCAATTGAGCCAACCAGACTAAGCTGGGAAATCAGGCACGTTGGTCATCATTGGTCATCCTTGTTTTCACACTTACCCAGGGTTGGTCGTCCATGTTTTCACGCTTACCCAGCTGCAAATATCTCAGCCAATGTCCATTTATCTTTCACATGTTCTTTTAAATACGGTATTCACTTCTCACCCTGCTTAGTCTTGGCTGGCGGGGCGAAGATCGGAGCACTGCGCAGTGCTCGAGCTTCGACGTCCAAAAGATATTCCCGGTTGTTCGCCAGGAAAGCCCTACGTTTCCACTCTGTCCACCTCAACTCCCCACGGACGAATGCCCGCCACGTGTCAGGGACGTCCCTGTTGCGGAAGCTTGTACCCCTTTCCTTCACTAAATCACTCAGCTCCTTGGCGGTAGGTTTTACCCTTCGGCTAGCCCGAGGCTTGGCGCATAACTTGCGCCTCTGGTCAGGGTCCATGCTCATGAATTCCGTTGCGCAGAAGCGCTGGGTTTGATATTCGGAATTTCTGTTGCCACACCCTGTGCATGCTTCCTCGAGGTTACTATTGCGAGTCATGCAGTTGGAGCACTCGCTGTATTGAAGGTTGTGGTTCTCACGCTCCCACTCCATCAGGCGCTCGTCGACGCTGGACATGGTTGCTTAAAATGAAGGAAAATCGGAAAGAAATCAGGAGAAATTCTGAGCAAAGAAGGCTTGGTTCATAAAAATGATACTGTATAGTGACCACTATAAACCACCATTAACCAACGGTTATTGATCCATCCCCATCTGGCTGTGGGTCAAAGTCCCGTACCCCTGGTGCCCCCATTACTATTACTTACCATTAATTTCCCTATTATTGTCGGTTATATTATCCCCCATAATTGGTTGGTAAATATTGACCCATAGCCATATATAGCTGGTCTATCCCCTAGTCTTGTTGGTTATTACCCCCTAATTATCAATCATTAATCCACTATCAACCATTAGTTGGTTGGTTAACTGCTTGACCCATAGCCATATAGTAGTTGGTATATATCCCCTATAGTTGCTAGTTGCAGCTATTATTAAGCATTGTTGGCTGTACCCATAGCCCATAGCCATCTAAGGTACATCGAAACCCGCCATAGAACAGGACTTCGCTCAGTCATGGCCTCCATAGCATCTCTGCCGTTCTCCAACGCAGCCTGCGTTACCGAAGCCAGCGTCCAACGGTGGCGGGGTTTGGCATGGAGACTATCCAACCATAGATGTAGATACCGGGGGCTTGGGTACACATCCAGCCCTGGTGATTTGCGGGAACAAAAACAACAAGATCGACATGTCAATATCGGTGGCTGGATATATACCAAGCGATGCTACCCCCGAAGCAAGCAGTTTCTGTGATTTCGATTACTTGGATCTCTCGTGTGTGGGCTAACTTTATGCACATTCCTAGGAATTACTTTCCAAAGACTCTCGGAATGTTCATGGCCAACATCCCG
The DNA here is from genome assembly GCA_009767595.1 of Symbiodinium kawagutii. Taxonomy (NCBI): domain Eukaryota; class Dinophyceae; order Suessiales; family Symbiodiniaceae; genus Symbiodinium; species Symbiodinium kawagutii. The sequence goes on along the minus strand of VSDK01000599.1, from coordinate 195,607 downwards.
CAGGTATATATACATACATTTATTTACACATTGTATATATATATATACCATATTATACTCTATAGCATATACACAGCATATATGTGATTATATAAGTAAAACTGCAAACATCGCAAACATGCACAGAATGATTTTTGTCAAACATTCACAATTACCTCATTTTGGAACTACTGGTTTACTACGTACCGGACTGAACTTTCGCGATCCAAACGCACACTATGACAACCTGTAACACCAGCGAGTTCGATCCGGTAGCCCTGGAAGCAAGAGTTCTATCCAGCAACTTAGCTCACAGAATTCATCGTATCATCATTCATAACCAGCTAATTAACCAGCTGATTGACCAGCTCATTAACCAGCTTATTAACCAACTAAGTAACCAACTACTTGACCAGCTCATTAACCAGCACATTAAGCAGCTAATTAACCAGGTAATCAACCAGCACATTTAGCAGCTAACCAACCAGCTAATCAACCAGCCAACTAACCAGCAACCAATTGATTAACCAGCTCATTAACCAGATCATTAACCAGCTAAGTATCCAACTAAGCAACCAAGTAATTAAACAGCTCATTAACCAGCTAACCAACCAGCTAATTAACCAGTTCATTAACCAGCTCAGTGACCAGCTCATTAGCCAGTTCATTAACCAGCTGAGTAAACAACTAATCAACCAGCTAATCAACCAGGTATTCACTACCAATTGTTTGCGCATCATCAACAACCATTGCTTAACCATCACCTGCCATCACTAAGCATGGCTCAATCGTCATCAACCATGGTTTAACCATCTCTAGGCACTGTCAACCATCGTTGCAGCACCATCAACCATTGTTTAATCATCATGAATCGGCATCATTAACCATTATCGAACCGTCGTCAACCATCAGCAGGATTTGTTTAATCATGAATCAACACGCAATAATGAAGATGCAAACAGTGCTATGGGCAAATCAATCATAGACCATGCATGTTTCACCACGAGTTGCCGCTAGACCAACCACAAACACTTGGGAGGCAGGCCACCCCTGGGGGCCGCTCCTGGCACCGCTCTTCCCTTACCCCGAACTCACGCCTCCTGGCCTCGCTCCCAACCAACCACCAAGCACCAACCAGCAGCAGCGGCCACGTCCGCCTTCGTTTCGCTGCGCAGTCCACGAGATTCTTCCGCCTCACGACGTGACCGACTGCGACCGGCAGTGGAGCTGGATCCGAAAAGGGGCACAGATTTACATGGGATTTCTCGGAATAGGGGATCTTTTGGGACCCTGAAATCATCCTTTATGTTAAAGATTTTGAGTGACCACCCTGCCATATGGCTTGAGAAACCACCACATGTGAAAGTACTTGAAGAATGCTGCTGCTGCTGATGATGATGATGATGATGATGATGATGATAATTCCACATTCATGGTTTGTGAAAATGACGTTGTGGCTGGTCAGTTGCCACATCCCAAAAACTGTTATGTTTGCCATTGCAATAGGTATGATTGATTGAACATGAAAAAACGTTTGAATCCGCTTTGAGTGATGATAATGATGTTGATAATCATGATAACGATGATGTCGCTGATGATCCACACTGGAAACCGTGCCAACGCCACACGTGCCACGGATTGCAACGGTTGCCAAGGTCCTGATACAGGGATGTTCCATCATCTTTCATAAACATCTATGACAACCTCAAGCAATCGCAATTAACACAAACCTCAGCCGACTGCAACCAACCTGAATCACCTTGAACCAATCTTAACCAACCTTGAGCAACGCCAACCTTAATACCAACCTTAACACCGACCAGCTGACTGGCTGAAGACCACCAGATTTTCCAGGTCCGCCTCAGCTTGCACCTCCGATACCAAGCTCTTCAGTTCCTGCTGCAGGTCATCTTCCTCGCACCAGCCATTCCAGGGGCTTGACTCACCCGGGTTGCCTCAGGTCATTGGGGTGCCATACATGGCTTACCAACATGTGACCAGCCAGAAATGGATGGTTCACGTCACAAGAGCTGAACCAGTGTGGTTTTGGGATTGGTTCACAGTGGTTCCGGCTACACACGGGGCCCTTGAGTCAACTGTCTTGCAATGTCTGTCCAGGATTGCCTGTCGATGGTAGCCATGGTCGCTCTGAGTCGTACCCCTCACCCCATAGCTGATGAACCGGCTGGGTCATGGAGCTATTTTTGGAGGGGAGGGTTTGATCCAATGGTGATAGGGTTTCCAGCTGGCCATAGCCAGATGTAGCATCACAAGAAAGGAATACCTTTGTGGTATAGAAACATTGTCTGTTACATCTAGTTTCAGGCAGAGTCTGGACAGGGTCGAACATCACCGAGCCCTGGATGGATGAAACAAATCGCGCACTGGCTTCAACCGATGATTTACAAGCCAGCATCTTTGGGCATCGTTGGGCCAGCCAAGCACTTCATCAAAGATCTACTCCGTCCCTAGTTCTCATCACAGCCCCCCAGCCTCAACCAAGGCTTTGGCCACTTTGTCCAGCCTGCTGGCAGAAGATCTTGCCACATCTGTGTTTCTAGAGGTGTGTAGGCAGGTAGGGATGCTCACCTACCCATCGTTGGGATGGTTGACTTCTTGGTGAGGGACCGCATCTAAGTGCCTAAGCTGCAAGACAAGTTGATCGCATTGGCATTTCAACACCAAGTTGCTTTTTAACGCAAACAGAATGTGCTTTAGGGCTGCAGTGCTTGAGGGTTAAGGCTTTAGGGTTTCAGGACCCAGGGAATTAAAAAGACAAGATTACTTTGGAAGCCAGCAGCATACCGAACTTGAAAGACGCTGATTTTCCCCATGGCCCCGAAAATCCCCAGCCGCGCTCATCAAGGCAGCTTTCGAGAACATGCTTCTTTATCGGGGAAATATTAGGAACTCCATCCTGGTCCTGCGGGAAACTGATCCTTTGGTAAACCAAGTGACTTTGTGATTAATGTCAGTAGCTGTTTACATGTCTAAAAAAAAACCTATATAAATCATTACAAACCATGCTTGATTGAGATTCTTCACAACTCACCAGTCTTAGCGATGCCCAAGATGATCCAGCATGTTCCAGAACTACTTTGAAGGAGCATTCATAGCCAAGTAGCAAGTCGACCTTAATCATCATCAACTGCCCATGATGAAGTCGTCCTCAACCATTTCTAGCTTGCAACGATGGTCAATGGAGGCAGCCTGTCTACCTAAATCAATCATCATTACCTGCCCATGATTAAGTCATCCTCAAGCATTTATAGCCTGTCTTAGGTCACCTGTGGCGTCCCCCACTTGGTTGAAGCTTGCTCTGCAAGGGATGAAGAAGATGCCTAGGTGGTGCGGCGCCAGGCCATTGATTCAACCGGTGGGTGGCAACGTTGCCCTGGGCCACAAAACCATGTGCAAGTCAATTTGTGGAGATGCATCCGCAGGTATCGTTGAACATTGAAATGACTTGCACATGGTGATGTAATTTGGTTGATTGGTGATGTAATTTGGTTGATTGAAACCATTAATAATCAAAATGGTGATGTGTGTCTGCGTGCTGCAGTGATATGCCAAATGTATGCAAGGGTTGCTCAGGAGAGCACAAACAAACACTTTTGTTGACCAGCAATTACCCATGATTTATCATCAATTAATCAACTATTATCACAAATAATTATATAGTTGTTGACCAAATATTCTCCAAATGAACCATTCATACGCATAATGTCATGATAATTCACAATAATGAAACATCTATGAAGCATCTATGCATTCATCATTTTTGACCATCGTTGACAATAACGCACCAGCAAGACACCGAAGCACCTTCCCCAACAACGAATGGTTGGGAGAGCTTTGACGGATAGGCTTCAGAGGTGAACCAACTATCCCAAACAGAGTGAGCAAAAACAAATCGCACCCGCAACTGGAGGGTACAGTGGAACAACTAACCAACCAACCAACCAACCAACCAACCAACCAACCTCAAGTTTAACAACTAAGCAACCAACTAGAGGATACAGTTGGTTGAAATCTCAAGTGGAACAACCAACCAACCAACCTCAAACTGCCAACAGCTCGAGGACTGTAAAATCTCACCACCAACAGCGCAACCTGGATGTGTTGTGAACAACTGAAACGTGACAACGAGGCAAAAGGCAAAACTTGGATCTTTTTCTCTCAAGCACTGACTGAATTCTTCAATGCTTGGCAAGTGATACACATTTCAGGGCTCTTCCCCGGTTGTGTCACCTGCAGCGGACTGGCCATGCTGTTTCAGTATCACGGCCTCCATGCTGGCCCATCGGGTGGCGGTGGTGGAGGTGGTGGCGGTGGTGGCCCCGCCTCATCCTCAGAGCCATCCTCTCCATTGTCAGACTCGTCTGGCGGGGGTGGGGCTGAGGATGCTGAAGACGACACAGGAGAAGACGACATCTTGGGTTTCACTCCTTTGGATCGAGCCTTCTGTACAGCTTCCATGTAGACCATCTTCAATGCCATCTGCAGACGTTTGGAGCTGGAGCCGCTTTTCTTCCGCACTTCTGAAGAGATGAAGTCCGAAAACTGCTCATCGTCTTCGAAGGTCTTCACCATGGTGCTGATGGACACCACAGCCTTGTCGCGGAACACCGAGATGACGTACTCGGGGAGTCCAAACTCTTGTGCCAGCTCAATCAAGTCCGTCGCCATGAGGAGTCTGCAATGAAATCAAGTGACCTGGAAAAAGAAACATGCGTCTGCCTTTGAACCTCCAACATTTGCACAAACTTGTTATGTACCAGTGCATGTGTGGAGATGCTTACACGCACATGCTGATCATTCCCTGTAACCAACATACGGAATTGCATCGCAGCTATGACTTGCGCTGGAAGACTTCTGCAGAGTTAGGGCCTTTCCTCAGTTTCTCTTCATTTGGGCCTGTCCTTTGCTCTCTTGAGCCAGGCAACATCTGCAGTTGATGCCCCAACGTTGCTTAGCACCAAGGGTGCACGGAACAGTAAGGTCTGATGGTCTGATAGGAACCATTTGTAGCGTTAATGTTCATTCACGCTCAACAATTACTTGATGCTAATTGTATTCAGTGATTGGTTCAAAGCAACACGAACACAGAGGGACATGCTAACAAGCGCCGGTTGACTACAGTAAGGGTTTAAATTGAGCACAGTGCTGCTTTCAGAACAAAGTCGAAGTTTGACACATTTGAACAGTTTCCAGAATCTTTGTTCAATCAGTTTTCATCAACCATTCTGATCTGAACCACCAACCATCAGCGACAACTTGGATGAACCATCATTTACCATCATGAAGCAACCATCATCAAGCATCGTTAACCAAGTAGTAACCATTATTGAGCACCTACTGACCACTCTGAATCAGCTATCAACCACTATTAACCAGCTACTAACCACTCTGAATCAGCTATTCACCAGCTATTGAACCACTCTGAATCAGCTACAGTCGTATCCCTGCGCAGCCCTCAGGCGCCAGCCGTTCGGCTCGTTGTGCGCAACTGACCGCTTTCGCTGCCCCGGGGATTGGTGCCTTGGGTGCATCGGAAGGTTTCAGCGCATGCTGACAAACAGAAATGGTTTAGATTTAGATATGGCTATGGGTCAATATTAATCAACCAATAATCAGGGATAATAGCTACCAAAAATGAGGGAACACAATGGTTAATGACAGGGGAACCAGGGGTACGGCGTTTTGACCCACAGCCATATGGTAGAAATATTAACCAACCAACCAACACCAATGGTTAACTAGCTGGTAATGGTTAATTAGTAAGGGAGATTACCCAGCAGTAGTAGGGGATATACCACAGCCATATGGTAGAAATGGTTTGACATGCTATGTTTCATCATATTCTACCATATTCTACCATTTGTGCGTATACATTTGCAAATTCAAATGATTTACTTTACTAACTTTAAATGTATACAATAATATATAATAGAAATATACATATCTTTAAATATATACATATATATATATGTGTGTGTATGTACATATCTACATGTATATTTGTGCATATTGATATGTGAGAAAAGCATGGAACTGCATCCAGGTGCTCTGTCAGGTTCTATGTATTGATTGGAATATATTGATATATGTCTCATTCAATCCAGTATAAGCATTCAAACACGTATCTATTCATGTAATATCATTCATATCATAGATATATGTGTATATATATATATAGTAAAAATAAGTAGTATAATCATTTATACATATATTCAAAAATGATCAAACATGTCTATAAGTATCATATGACGTGATGTGTGTGTTTTCGCGAGTGTAAACCGATTTCTTCGTTGGTGACCTTTTGAAATTGATCTCTGAACGCCACTGAAGCTTCCCGTGCACAGGGTTACGCCATTGAAGCTTCCCGTGTGCAGGGTTGTCCATGGCTTCCCCCGTAGCCGTGGTAGCCTACCGATGTCCTATGGTGGCCTCATCTTTCAGGATGCTATTGCTTGATGCTATGAAGCCGGATGCCAACCGCCTGTCATGATGGCGATGTCCATACGGTTGATACTGAACCAATGCGTTCCTTGTTGAACCAATTCGAACCCGTGACCCGACCAATTGATTAAATGATGAGGATGGCAGGTGTTGAGGACGTACCCCTTACCTCTATGGTCTTGTTGTTTGAATGCTTTCATCAACCTTTGAGAGCGCTTATTACTGTATTTCTTCATAGCTGGCATATCCCTGCGACAACAAGAGCTGATCATCCCGCTCCCTCCTTTCGCAATCCGCAGGCCTGGGCAACCCCCATAGTGACGCTCCAGTTGATATGTTGACGAACCATACATAGCGACCATTCCTAAGCGTTGATCTACCATGAGCCAAAGCTTAATCCATTCTTTCCACCATTTGAATTCACCAGTCATACTGACACCTTGGTGAAAATGGTTGTACGGTACGGTAATGTATATATAACTCATCAATATTTCTCATTGTTCCAGGGTCCTTAAACCTGAATCATTGTCGCTAATGGTTAAATCACAAAAAATGGTGAATGATCCTGGTGAATGGCTATAACCCTTCATAAGATTATTCAAAACAATGAGCCTTCATGTTCGATCATGGTTCATAAACCTCAATATTTCATGGTAGCCATCACCAGCTATTTAAGGTCGTTCGGATGTAGTTCATGTAGAAGAAATGGATCTCCCATTCCCATCACGTTACACCCCTGACGTCCCTTGAAGCACTGTCCCTTGATTGGCCATACCTCAAGCATCTCCCTGATCATGTTGTCCCTTCTACGCCAAGCATCCGTGAATGATGCTTGCATATCACCCATCATTTGTCACCATCATCCACCATCTTAACCAGCTTATTAACCATCATTACTTAGGCTATAATGGCTATACACTGGAGATCTCCCCGAATGGCCATACCTTGGGGATTCCTTGGGGATCTCCCTGAATTATGGTTTCATCCCCAAGCATTCACCACCCACCCAGCCATTGCGATCTGCCGAGTCACCATCCAGGCGTCGCGCAGAAGGAGCAGCCATGGATCGATCATCGCTTCCTGGGTACTGCCGCGGAGAACATGGACATTGGTTGATTCCCATGAGTTGGTTATGGGGTTGGTTGTCGGTTGGTTATGGTTGGTTGGGTTGGTTGTGGGTTGGCTATGGGTTGGTTATGGTTGGTTATGGGTTGGTTATGGTTGGTTGTGGGTTGGTTATGGTTGGTTATGGATGGTTATGCTTGGCTGAAATTGAGATTTGGGTTGAACTCAATTTGCTTGTTGATATTGGTGAATGGGACAACATGCAAGCTAACTGCTTGCACGTGTATCAGTAGTTGTACATTGATCAAAGACTGCTTGACAAATAACGGTGTTTCTGAGCACAGTCCGCGCGTTTGAAGGCACCATTTCGGAACAGAAACATGTAGAAACATAACCAACCAATAACCATTACAAACCAACCAATAAACCTTGATAGTACTGGCCAACCATGAAGCATGACCAACAAGGCACTTCGTAACTCAGCTGGGGCCCAGGCCACTTCCACTGGGCATTGATGGCAAACCCTGAGCCGTGCCGCACATGATCATGGCTTTGGGGGATGCTTGGAAGGAGTACCGCCGCACCTGTTCAAACCGATAGACGGTGAACGACATCATGAAGCTTTGATCATGTTTGTTCACCATTCCGTTGTCCATTACTTGTGAATGATGAACCGCAATCAATTGTGACCCACGAATAAGCATGGTTAAATTATGATTACAAGTAACGAGTTGCTCATGTTTGTCATCAGTCTCATTACTGGCCATGACTGCAACTCAAGGTATTACCATTTGTCATCGTTCACCATGCTGCAGCTGCTCTCATCCTCTAGCTGTAGGGATCCAGATTTCAAGAAGCTGATCTGTCAAATCTTGTACCAATGATGATCATAGTTGTAGCAATAACATGGACATTTTAGATGAACCCTCCCCCACAGGTGCATCACCCAACAATGGGCTTATAAGTTGGTTTTTTCCCACCACCATCAACCATTTTTCGCGATCATTGACATCAACTGCCACTCTGCCATGAACAGTTGGGATACAACGGGTCCTGGCCATCGTGCCTGCAATCATTGCAACCCGAGTCACAAAACTTTAGTGACTATCAGCTATTCTTTCAACCAACGATCATTGACCGGGAGACAATAGCAAATACTACAGGATCTATCAACAAACGTCAGGAAGTATTAGCAAAACCATTGTTGTTAACAGTTAATACCCCAATCTTTAGTATGAAGAGACAACATCACCTTAGCGGACCTTGAGACTACCAACAGTCATTCCAAAAACTACCCGACTCCTGCCCATGGTTGATGCTTTATGACTAGCCTCTTGAAATTTAGCCATGCAAATCCACAAAGCACTTGGATTTTGATACTTTCTCAGAAGGCGGGGCCTGTAAGTGACTGCACGTTACGGGTACTTGATAGGATGATCATCCTTCCCCTGACCTGCTGTACGCCCAATATAAGCAGTCTGTTGTAGCTTATGATGGCCTCCATCTGAGACGAACCATTTAATCAGCTATACCTATAATATAGGTTGGTTGTGAACGATGAAGTAGCTTGACAAAAATCGCTGGGGTTGGTGGTAGGATCCAAAATTGTGAACGGTATACACCGTCTGGCAACTTAACATAGCAATGGATAGTGCACCATTTCTGGATTTGTTTACCTCTTGCGAATTTCTATTGCTGCTATATTAGGTATGACCAAAACATATCTAGAAAATTGAATATCGGTCATTGGGTCTTGCCATAATTGGATCTATGAAAAATTTTGGTGATTCAATCTTTTCATAGATCCATTGGGTATTGCCAGTATTGCCATCATTGGATGAAAAAATTGGATCAAAATGCCATTTGGATCCCCAGAAAGTCCCCATTTTTCATCGTGAAATCGGATCCCCTCGCGACGCCAGGCATCACCGCATGCGGTTTCCACAGCAAGGCACAAATGGCAGCGGCAAACGGTCTCGGGGGGACCTGGCAGCACAGTTGCGTGACGCAGCGAACCCCTACACGACTGGTGGTACTCAAATGGCGAGCTGGGTCATCGCAATGGTTAACGATGGCAAATGACGGTTGATCATAGCTGACTCATGGAGAATCAATAACTACTAATTGATGATATTGATGGTTCATGATAGTGGAAGAGAATGGTTCATGATCAGTGGCTGATGAGTCAAGACCAAACTTCCAAAGAATGGGTAGGAGAACACCCAAACAGCCGACAATTTCGTTCATTCATGGAATGTGAAAAGCTATTTTACAGGGTGACCCACAGCCATGTATAAACGCAGTCACTGTTATATTATGGTCAGTTGGTTCTAAATGAGTTGGCCCGTTTTTATATTCAGTTTTATCATGACTAGTACTTACCATAGATACTTGCATAGCAGATACCGCGTTGTAGGAACGAGCTGAAGACTCTTGGAAGTTGACCCAGTCTTACCAAAGGGCATCTGGCCAACAAGGAGAAGGATTGGTTGCTCTTCACAACGCAAAAAGATTGACAGTTTCCAAACTCAACAATCACATGAGCTCTTGCGGCATGGTTTGGACGCCACTAGCATGTTGTTCATGTCTCTGCTTATGTGTGCCTACATAAGTTGGTAGCTACATCAGTTTGCTTTATATATGCGTGTGGGTAAATATCCTGTGCCCTGGGAAACATCCAGTAAATGGTTGGTGATAGTCCCTCTGAACAAATATTAGTCAACCAACCAAACAACAATCCCCATATATTGGGGGAAAACATGTCACTCGAGCCACCAAACAGCACCAAACAGTATTAAATCATCTAAGTTTTGTTGCCATCGCTGAACTTCCACTGGCCTAAGTCACTTGGACACAGTCGCAAAAGAACTTGCAACGAAAGTACCAAGCCATATCTACCATCACATCCATGCTAGAATTTGTTGATGTTGGTTGCTACCATCCCACACCATCCCTATTTGGGTGTTTCTCAAAATAGAGTATAGCAATAAACGATCCATTTTTGGGTCCCCAGTTTGAAGAGACCATCACTATAGTTGGTATATCATCCCCAGCTCTTGTTAGAGTCATCCTCTATGATCAACCAGCGTACCAGCTTACCCCGGTTGGTAGTACCCCCACGTGACACTGAGTCGTTGCACCATCACCACGCTCGCCCCTGCGCCCAAAACCGCCCTGGTTGCGGGACCCCAGTGGCGAATTGCCCGTCGGAGTGCCAGGTCTGAGACGGGTCAAAGTCACAGCCGGGTGGTTGGTTAGGTGGTTGGTTCAGGTTGGCTCAGGTTGGTTAAGTGGTTAGTTCAGGTTAGTTCAGGTTGGTTCTGGTTCAGGTTGGCTCAGGTTGGTTGCGCTAGGTTAGTTGGTTGTTGGCTGAGGTTGGTAATGCTTATGCTTAGTTGGTTGATTCTGCTCAATTAGTTGGCCAATGGTGAATTGCGAAGAAGCACCGTGTGCTGCGATTTCGATATCCAATCGGGGGTTCAACGGTGCACCGGCAACAGTCACAGTCGACCCATTACAGTGCCGATCATAGGGGCCCTAGTAGTTGAGGACACGCGTCATTTGTCTAAGTCGAACGCCCGACGATATTGCCATAGTGTCTAAGGTGAACCTCAATCTTGGGAGATATTCAGTGGTTTTGAGTGCCAGTCTGGTTCTGACCAAGAAAGTCTGATCCGTGACGGTTGACACTTCTTGTGTTGTTTCAACCAGGCAATTTCTCAATACTTGGATACTTAGATTTGCAGTTGGGGTTATAACCGAGACACAACCATCGTAAATAGGCCCACACTCCAGGCCTAACCCCTGCGATCATGGTGAATGTCACCAGATAGTTTCGCAGTGAGGATGTACATCCAAGTACCCCATGGTACCCCATGATGCCGTTCCCATCTGCGGAAAACTTCCATGGCACTCCCCGGGAAGCCGGGCCTGGATCCCAAACAACTGTCCAGGAAGCTTAACCCGTCCTGGCAGCAGAACCCAGGACCCCATCTGTGGGTACAATGTGTGGCTGTGTGATCTGGCCGTGTTGCATTTGTCTTTCGTGATGTTGACAGGCCAAAGGTCTTGACAACAAAGCTGTACTCATGGTTTAATTCTTGTCGTCCTTGTGATTTGTTTCAGCACCTGAAATATAGAACATGAACAAACGACATAATTCAGCGCTTCTTCTGGGTGTGATGTTTTAAAGAAGTGTTCTATTGCAAGGTCAAACTCTCATAAAAATATTCGTATTGGATAAATTGAGGCCGCCGAAACTCAATTCCTTACTAGAGGTTTCTTTAATTTCTCGGATAAGAGATGTTTTCGAAGTTTCATGGCCACCCAGAGACCAAGCCTGCCAAACTCCAGTGATCAAAGAAACGCCCAAACATGCCAAGGAAACAGCCGTTTGCCGGTACATTCATCTATCAAAATTCCCCCACATACATCTGAAATTGGATGCGCTGGCATGGAAAGTTTGTGCCATGCATTGCATTGCTCAAGAAAAGTTTATCGCCAAAATGTCGAAACTCCGATAGTTGCTTGACCATTCATGTTGGTTGTTGTCCCCCATTAATGTCAAGTCAGGATAAATAAACCCCCCCCTAGTTAATCAAAACCCCTCCTCATCCCCAGACCCTGGTCCTGACTAAAGTTAATTAGGTGCTGATTTCACCCCCAAATAAACTAGGTTCACCCTAAAATCCCCCCCAGTTAATCAAACCCCTCTGGATCCCTAATGTTTTGAAAATTATTTTCTAATATTAGTTTGCTTATTAGTTTTATTACTTCTCATGGCTAGTGGGCTCAGAAGGGTTTAGGGTTGACTTAGATTTCCCAAAAAAGTCTATGTGTTTTTCTTTATTACCCGCCTTTTTAAAATGAGAGCAGGGGACTGTGGTAGTACGCTTTTTTTGGTGATTTGCTTTGCTCCAGGTTTGCCTCAAAACCCCAAAATGTCATTGAAGTAAACTGAAATGTGAAGATTTATAGAGATATCATGAACTGTACCATGAAGTCACTACAATGGAATTCAATTGATTAGTTTCACTATGTTGAAAAGCTTGCTATCTTTATCTAAGTGTCAGTTGACACATGCCGCTAAACCAATATGCTTGTTTGTAACTGTAAGGAGGTTATATAATATTGTTCTGAAATCATGGGAAAACATTTTGTGAATTTAAAGTGGTGTTTGTTCTTAATCATAAGATGTAGTAACTTAATATCTATAGGGTATTGCAATATTCTTTAGAAATAAAAATCATATTTAGTTTCAATATTTAAAGACTTGCAACATGTTTTAAATATATATATATATATATGTATCTTCCTGTCTAGAAAATAACATATTACTTGTTGTTGTTTGTCTTATTCAAACCCAAAATAAGGAAAATCTCAATGTAACCTGCAGCACATCGTCACAACAATCTTGGCAAACATGTACTGCAACCGATGCACAATTTGATTGTTGTTGCCTTTAACAGAACATGGTTGAATGGAGTGTGCTAGCAAAATATGCAATGTGTAAGTAGTATACAATGCTTATCTCAAGAAATATGTTATATATATTTTAAAGCAATTGCTTTTCATTGTTGTAACATAACTTAAGTTATAAGATATGATGATTGTGCTTGTGAAATCCACAAGGCAATGTGTAATTGGTGTTTAGTACTTCTGCCAGAAAAATAGATTATACTCCAAAACAAAGATGTCAAGTATTTTGGGTAATGCAGCTATCATCCACCATGAATTGAGATTTGTTATTACTATAATATCAAAATCATGTTTTCCTATCAAAATATATTGTATTTAATTTAGAAATGTTCTGCAGCAAGATTGTCAACACCATATTTTTACTTACAGATGTTTGTTCTCCTCATTTGTTTCGAAGAACTATTCCTGTACTATTAATGTTTAGTCTGTAATGTATCGAAATAAGAATATAAGTCATCAATATTGAATTACTACAATTTAAAGAAACAAAGAATTTTAATAAAGAATACAAAATGTATATATAGATATATTAGTAATATTTCGAAATCATGAAAAAAATATATATATATACATTATGATTCAACAAATTCCCAAAATAATTATTTAGACACAAATCTATCTCATAAATAAACATTTGGAGGATCTAGGCGGACAAATGGTGACAGAGGAGGGCAAAGGAAGAAAAAGTAACAAAAACCTCGAGAAAACAAAAAATACAAAAAGACCAACTGTGCCTGGGACAATAGGTTGGTATTTTTGTTGATTTTCTCGAAGCCTTTGTGGTAGTTTTAAAAAAGTAGCAAAAACCTCGAGAAAACCAAAAAAACCAAAAAACCAAGCCAATGGGTAGTACAGGGTCTTGGGTCCATAGTCTTGGTTTTTTTAGTTTTTTTGTTTTTTTTTTGTTTTTTTTGGTTTTTTTGGTTTTTTTGGTTTTTTTGGTTTTCTTGGTTTTTTTGGTTTTCTTGGTGTTCTTGGTTTCTTTCAGGTTGTAGTATATTGGCAAAGGCCCACGAAGTTGTGGATACAGAGATATGAAATATCAATGATCAAATATGCACATGATCAATTATTCAATGAGCAAATATTGAAATAAAATGCACAAAAAAACGTACTACCGTGGTCCCCGGTTCTGTTTAAAATCTATTGTTGAAAAACAAAATAGAAGCTCACAAAGGGTACCCCCCACAAGCCTGGAACCCCCCTAGTTAATCAATAATAAAACAATTGAAATCAATAATAAAACAATTGAAATCAATATTAAGACAATTGAAATCAATAATAAAACAATTTGAATCTATAATAAAACAATTTAAATCAATGAGGGTGCGGTGGTTTGGGGGTGGTGACTTTTGGACACCTTTTGTCGACCTTCTCGACCTTGTGGGGGGGAGGGGGGGAGGGTTTTATTAATCCGGTGTTGCCATTAGACCATTGTGAATAGCTCTGACCAACATAAATCCCTAAAAAACTCTAAAATTCCAATGAAACAGCAAAACTAACCAAACTAATCACCTTTCCAGGATGCATCGCAAACACTCCTGGAACGCTTTCCGGGTGGATGGCGCCCCGTGCGCGTTTCACGCCCCGCCTCCGTGCGTCCCAGCGAATCCACGTCCGAGGCGTTGTCGCCACATTCCGAGGACGCCACCGAACTGGCCCAGGTCGGTGCTTCATGGCGCTTCACCATGAGGATTCCAATGGTGCACCGTGGTGACATATGTAGTGGTTAATCGTGATGATTGTTTCGTGGTGGTTCATGGCGGTTCGTGGTGATTGATTATGTTTGATCATGGGTTCATAAATTTGTCACAATTAGCAATGTGAGTAGTAATTCAAACCATGAAGCACCATGAACCGCCATGAACCTTCATAGAAAGGGAGAAAAACTCAGAATACTGAGGCCCATGATTGTTTCTAAAAGGTTTGATGGTGTTTGATCTGGTATGGCAATGGTTGATGACTGTAAACAATGATGTTTGATAGCATTTGAGAAGGGTAAATGAACATGAGAATACATGATTGGTTCGTGATGGTTCATGATGGTTTACGATGGTTCAAGAAGGGCAACGATGGTTGATGCCAGTTCATGTTGGTTCATGATTGCTTTCTATGTCTGATGACTCGATTGTAAATAAACATATGAACGGTGATGATAATCATCATCAGCGGTTTATATGTACAGTAATGCTTACAGTAGTAGTGGCAGCAGTAACAGCAGCAGTAGTAGCAGCAACAGTAGCAGTGGCAGCACCAGTAGCAGTGATGACAAGTCGTCCCCACTTTGTGGATTAGAATCAACCGAGCAGGCTGTGGTGGCTCACCTAAGCAACACAAACACAGCAGCCGTAGAGAATCCATCCTGGTTGTCCCTGCAGGCTGCAGATTAGGGATCTTTTATTCCTAGAGGCATCATGGCGACATCCCTAGCGAATGGCTATACCGTTATACCCCATTATATCTTCAAATATCTCCGTCTTGTTTTTTGTTGGTGATGGTTAATGACCGTCCAATTGGTTCATCACCTTTTTCAGATCACCCGTCAGCACCGCGGCGCATCTGGTGGTGGGCTGCAGGTCAGTACCCCGAGACACATCCAAGGAGTATCCAAGGAACAATTGGGATGAACTTGGGAACCAGGGTGACCCAGCTCGACGGATCCCGAGGAAAGAGTATCTTGGGGATTCCATGTGAAGGTTCAACTCCTCGATTTCGATAAACTTTGTAGGGTTCAATTGTTCAATTTCCTATGGAAAAGTTATGTTGCACCCATTTTGCTCCTAGACCAGATCCCTAATCTGCAAAGCAGGTCAGGGAGGGTGGGTGGCAAAGTTCAGATGAGCCGGTGAGCCGAACGGGATTCAGGGCTATGAAGTCTCAGAGCAATATGAGTCAATGCTGAAATGGGGTGTCCAGGTTGCCCATTAAGATCTTGCAAGGGTCTGTTAATAGCATTTCTCAGTTCATGGGGTTATAAACCCTAGCAATTTCAACTGGGAGCATTCACCCATAATCGTTGCTGCCGCATGATAACCTATCATTCATGATTCCATGTTGATAACCAAAGAGCCAACCCAACCCAACCCAAGCAAACCCACCAACATCCACTAACCAACCGACCAACCAACCCACCAACCCGGGTCGTATCCACAAACCACTGCGGCTCCCGTCTGCCTGGGCACTTGAATCCGCTTGTTCAGCCGCTGCAGCAAAGTATTCACCGAGCGTTCCACCTACCGCAGTGATGCATTACTAGTGATGCTAAACGATGATTGCCAGGGGTTCATAGGGGTTAATATGGGAGAATGATGGCCAACAATTACACAATTTACTGATTAATTATGGTTGATCACCATGGTCAATGAATAATGGCTTGTGTAGTGATGGTGGCTAACATCCAACAGACTACTAATTGTAGATGATTAGCATCTAACAGAGACTACTCGTCTTACCATTGGGTCAAAACACTCCTGGTAGCTCCTCGCGCGACGCTTTTTCAGAGCTGAGGCTCAGCTCATCGCTCCCAACCAGAAGGCGATGCTGAACGGCTGTGGGGGTTCAACCATGGATGGCAACTGTGCTGAGTGCCCTCAGCTGGTGTCCAGCTGCGGTGGCTGGGGCCAAGGCTGGAAAAAAAAGCTGGGAATGGGGCAAAAAAACCAACAAATGTGGAAGGCCCTTGGGTTTTTGGTCGATGATGGCTAACATCCAAGCAACACATTCTGTTCGCTATTGTAACTTGTAACGACCGTTAGTCATATCATCAACCACATTTCACCACCATAAACCGATTGTCGATGGCTTTGGGACATGCCCATGTTAACTTTGAGCCTAGTGGGCCATTGGCCAGAGGCCATTCTCCGAATTACGTAACAAGGCACTGCAGGTCATTATCTCCTAGGTAGCATGGTAAACCCAAGGAAAGGAGGATAAAGTAAACCCAAGTTGGATATACCTCAGAAGCTAAATATAGAAAAAAGTCTCATGATCGTGCTTTCGCTGTATTGTCCCATCACCCGGTGTAAGACATGATCCAAACAAAACCGAACGAAAGGGGCACTTAATCAGTACATCTAGCGAAACATTGTCATAATTCTCCTCATCAATGATGAACCAACAGATCGCTATCGGCCTGTGCGCCACGGGCTGCTACGGAGAACCGTAGCATCCCCGTTGCATCACGGCAGTCCCGCAACGAGTGGCCTCGCTTTGCCGAGCTCGGAATTGGTCAAAGGAGGCCTGGATCTCTTCGAAGTCTCGCAACTCCTGGAGAGGCCCATGAGAATTCAGCCTTGGTTTGCAATGATGGTGGATAAGCATGGAAAATGATGGCCAAGAAGGTAGCAATAATTATCTACGATGGTTGACAAGCATGGGAACTGATGGCTAATAAGGATCTATGACGGCTAATACTTGATTATCTATGACGGCTGTGATGCTTCATGGTTGCTGGTCTGTGATGGTTTAGTGATGGTTGATCATGGACACATGGACAGGTCATGAACAGCCATGCTACAAAACGGCCGAAGACTTTGTGCGCTTTCAAAGGTGAACTGACCCATGGTATGTTCCGCAATTCACCGACATATGATGTGAACATCCACAACCAGCAAACGAATCTGTTCGTTGTGGGATGTGAACAGCTAGGATACGAGGTTTTGACCCGCACACACCGAGATGCACAGGGCCGTGTTTATTGGTCAAGGTTGACAAGTTCAAGAGGGCTGCAACGGATACAGGCAACGAGGGAAAATCATATCACTTTTTCTGTTTCTTGATTGTTCGTCTCCAACTTGATCCACCCTTGTCCTGCATGACTGACCCAGAAACTGCCAGGTGGTTAGTTGCCGCTCCTTAGCTTATCGGGGGATATATGGAAACCGTGGCTCCTTAGCTCGCTTGCTCCCAATCAACGGCCAGGAAATTCATAGTTTCAACATGTTTCAACCGCAGGCCCCTGCCGCAGGCCCCTGTTGTTCAGTCCTTTTCGGTGAGACCACCCGTGGTCATAAGCTTTTCCAACGGTCTTTCACTTGCCTGGCACTTGCAGCACCACAGAAGCCTTTCTTGGAGGGAAAGTGGTATCCTGATGGAGACTGACTACCAAACAAGGAGTGCTAATCAATCTGGCATATGGCTGTGGGCCCTGTACCCCTGATGAACATCCCCTAAATGACCAGCTGGCTGGGATGCTCACCTAGCCATTGACCTGTACCCATACCCCGACTTTGCACATGACATGTCCATCCTGATCACATGAGTGACCATGACCAAAAATGTGAGCCATCATTAACCTTAGCCATTGTGCACCATCATTAATCATATCCAACATCAACATCCGAAGCTAGCCAGTAATTGGTCATTAATAGCAATTTTGAACATCAACAACCACAACTGTAACTTTGACAATTGATAGTCACATTGAAAATCAACAACCACACCTAGCTCATGATAGCCACAGCATCAACAACCGTTCTTTGCCAAAGACACAAGTCATAATATCAAAGATAAAGAGCTGTGGCATTGATAAAAATCTCGGGAATCATCATCAACCATCTTTCACCATTATATAGTTGGATGTCATTGTGATTAGTTAACCATCTTTTCACCATCTACTAGGCGTCTATTCATCATCTGCTATTTATGTGAAATCAATTGTGGACATTAATCGTTGACTAGTCATTACTCCCAATCATCAACAATGGTTATCTCAACCATCAACCATCCATTAACTATCTATTAACCATCTATCAATCATTAATTGACAGTCTGCTATTTACCAACATTGATTAACTCCTATTAGCTGCATATCAACCATGATCATGAGCAACTATTAGGCATTATGAACATGGTCAATCATCATTCACCATCAACCACAGCCCCCAACCGTGATTTACCGCACTTATCCCAGGATTCATCATCAACTATACAGTCATGAAACTACATGAAGCCATCATGAAGCCATCATGAAGCCATCATGAAGCCATCATGAAGCCATCATGAACCACCATGGCAACCACCATCATCACAGCATATCACAGCCCCCAGATTCAGCCCTCGTGGCGCCTGACCAGCGTCGACCTCCCGAGGACCTGACAGATCTGAAGCATGCGCACCCATGGCTAAGGCCGTTAAGGATGGTTCATAATGGTTAACGGGTGGTTCATAGTGGTTACCAGTGGCGAATAGATGTTATAGTGGTTGATAGTTGTTATAGACTAGTGGCTAATAGTGACTAAGAGTTGTTAGATACTAGTGGATGATGATGGTGTTTCATGATGGTAAATAGTGGGTAAATGATGGTTTGATGATTCAAATGGTAATTGTGGAGCATCATTCGACCGTTACTGGTAATTAATGATGATCAATAGTGGCTCATGATGATGGAAATGAAGCCATGGTTGATGGATGTGTTAATGATGGTTGATGGTCAATAATTGTTTTATACTCTACGCTTGACAACCATTCCGTGGTTGATGATGATAAATGGTTGACAAAGATAGTGATGGTTGAGGACACTGACAATTTTGACCGAGAAAAGGGCTCAGAATCGTGAAACAAGGGACGGGGGGTCCCCCAGTGAGGTTTGATGGTTTACACACCCATCAAACAGGCTAGTCTACCACAGAGTGTATCATCACTGAAGGTACTGAAATCCAAGAAAGGACGGATCGACGTATCCTGAGTTTTCGATTTTCCCCCGTGGAAATGCTTCCATTTTGCTCGTTTTAAATCTGAATTCACTTCCCAGTGGCTACCAGGTGGAGAGTCGTCATCGTTGTCAGCGATGGAGAAGAACTGCGGTTTCCTGCCGCACGGCAGCGCAGTTCTGAAAGGGCGGAGTGCGGGAAGGTGTTCCCATCGTGCCAACCAACCCACCAAGCAATCCAACCAACCAAACTAGCCAAGCAACAAACCATGGGCAATCATAATTCGTAAAGATCAAAGAACATGATGTCACTAGACCATCACAAACAACTTGCCATAGAAATTGGCCGCTTCAAGTCGGTATACTCGTCACTTTGTTATGGGTCAGTTCACCCTGTGCCCCTGGTTCCCCCATCATTAATCAATGCTTCCCTATGAAATTGTTGCTGAACTTGTCCCCCATAAAAGTTGGTTGATCAACTGCTTGACCCATCGCCCAGGGCGCCACTCGTTTCTATGACCGCGGCTGCTCACCATTGGAACCTTTCCACCCACCCGAGAGCTTCGCCAGCTTCGCCTCGAGCTCTTGGTCTCCAAAGGTGGCACCTGGTGAGTCGTTGTGTCGTTCCCGGTGGCACCGGGACTCGAAACTTCATCAGTAACCATTGGGGCGCTGGGATAACCATGGTGACATACAAATTCTTCGGGTTTTTGGTGGTTAATGACGGGGAACCATGGCTAACCATGGTCATTTTGCTTCATGATTGATGTCCAACAAAATGGTGATTTGTAGTAGTAAGTGACCAATTAGTCATGAATCATAGATACTTAATAGACGCTTACTGGGTAGGGGAACCATACTAATGCATATATCAATGACCATGCTAAATAACATCTTATCATGGCACGTGGTGGTTGATACTGGTTGATAATTGCCAATGATGGTTGATGATTGGTTGATGATGGTTGTCGATATTGCATGACCATAATTGACCACCTATGTGCACTCTAAAACTGACAATATGATGCAATAGGAAGTAGCATGGTTGATAATGACTAAACATGGCAGCCTAGAGTCACTTTCAGTGAAACTTCACACGTTTCAGAAGACCTTGGGATATCTGATTGAATTTTCATAACAAATTAGGTGTTCAATTAAAGCAAATCAAGCCTTCAATAATATGTCTATCAGTTTTGCAGTGGATGGTGGGATTTTTACTGCTCAGCTCTGACAATCCCGAAAAAGAACCAGCTCCGGCTGAGCCAGAATTGGTTTTTGCCTAAGCCAGGGGGCTACTGTATGTTTTCCAGTTCTCAGCCACCGAAAACTCAACAATCCGTAGCCAACCAACCGTTGCTCCTCGGATTCCAAGAATAAAGACTTGAAGAGTTGCAGCTGCTTGTTTTTGGCATGCTCAATTCTAACCAAAACGAATAGCCATGTGACCTGTTCAACGGATTGACACACTCCCGCCAGTCCATTTGACCAGACTAACTTGATCACTCCACCCACGGCCTTTAAGATGTATCTGTTGACAAACTGATTCGACCCTCACACATGCTGGAATCTCTTTTTGCTGGAGCCCCTGACTGTCGGTTGCCTGGTTAAAGCAACCCGGTTCGGCAAGGGTGGCTGTTGGTGTTCCCGATTGTGGAAAGATATCGGCAAGCTGGATGTTTTGAAGTGGTGTAAACATGTGCAAACTAGGAACATTCACAAACCCCCAATGATGATCCGAGGAACAAACTTTTACGCCTTTCGCATCCATATACTGCGGCCTGAAAGGTGATTACCCACCACATTCAGCATTTTTTCTTTGCAGATTAGCCGTTGTTGATGATGTTTAGTAGAAAAGCATGGTTACTCACCAGTCGAACCTGGCAAATACTACTATCTATTCTGGCAGTTGTTCTTGCTATTGTGGTGTTCTGAGGTTGTAAACCTACCGGCTGCTTTTTGTTAGTCAAAGGATGTGGGTATCATCGCTGGCTGCTCAGTGGAGGAATTACCACTATTCGGCAATGACTGGCCAATGTTGCTCCAATCCTTTCATCATCAACAGCAGCGTTGTCATCAGCATCATTCTTAGATGTTCAGTGATCTTTCTCACTATGACCACCATCATCGTCGTTTACTAATGGTATCCTGTCTTTCGACATTTCAAGAATTTAATGGTAACCACCCTGATCATGATTGTCATTGTCCTTAGGGACAACATTTTATCCATCATGAACCACGATAAAGCATCAGTTTTATATGGGGTCAAGTATCCTTCATCGTGGTTATTCATGCCCCATGCCCGGAGCTGGCGATCTTCCTGGGACCCCACCGGAGCCATGCTGCTGGTGGACAGCCGCTCCACTTCTGCGGCAACGGAGGGCAAAGCACTGCAACTATCAACCGAAGGGAGGGTTTAGAGTAGTGTTTAATAGGGGTTAATAGGGGTTAATAATGGTGCTTAATAGAAGTTAATATCACTTTAGAGTAGTGTTCAGGAACAAAATTACAAGTGTATTAATAGGGGTTAAGAATGGTGTCTAGTGGTTCATAGTGCCTAGTGGTTCATGATAGTGACTCATTTACCAGTAACTAGTAGTGTTTAGTAATAGTGGTTCATAGTGGCTAGTGGTTCATAGTGGTGTTTCATAGTCGATCAGAGTGTTTAGAGGCAAGAAAATTTGTTTAGAGGCAAGAAAATTGATGGTTTATCTGGCTGAACTGTGATGATAATGGAAGTATTTCACAGGGCTAGGTCACAATTTCAATGGTTTGGTTTGTGGCTAATACTTCAAAAACACAAGTTTATGGTTAGTTTCACCAGTAGCGGCTGGTAACCCACAGTAGGTCGCAACTAGTTGGTAGCCGATTGACTAGTAAAAAATCCACTGGGGTACTCCCTCCTTGCTTATGATCGCTCAAGCCTGTTCAACCAGTCAAGGAGTCAAGTAATGATAAACCACGGGAAACCCTAGATAGTCAACAATGGCTTTGTAGTGAATAAATGGTGAATATGTCCTGGCAAAGAATTGAAAATCCGAAGCACAAAGGATCTTCTTCGATACTCAAGCAACTGTTTTGGGCCATTGCAAGCCTTGGAAGCTTCCAGGATGTGGCTGTGAAACAATATCACCTTGTTCCCTGTTGTGAAAGACATCCCATAGGGTCCCAGAAATGATCAAACTGTCCGTGTTTGAAATATTCATCCATCTTTGGAATGGGAATGACCTATACCATCCTATACCCGTGTTAGAAGTGATGGGTATGGATCACGCTTGAAAAATCTTGGAACGTCATAGGTTTCCAGGAAACCACTAAGAAGCCATGGTTGAAGAACGACTTGGACCTTTGGGTTCTGAGACATCGGAGAATGGCAAGCGGTACCATGTTGGATGCTCTCCCGAACACAAAAACACAGCCGTGGAAGGCACCGTTAGAAAATGTTGCAGACATACTTAAACATGTACGATGCCATAAGTATTCATGTTGACGCAAAATTTGACAAAGCCGCTGAAATGAACATGTGGATCAAACTTGATCTGAGTCAATCTAGAAATCCAGCATAAATTTGAGCTACAAGTATCGAATGAAATGAACATGTTCGGCTGCTCTGGGAGAGCTTTGTTCAAGCACCGGCCAAGTGAATCACGAGGGATACCCATGCAGCCAGGCCTGTCGTTGATTCATCCTGGGGTACACTGGTGCTTCGTCACAGCTGCCCACGAAAAAAAGCCCTTGAAACATCCAAGAATTTCCGGTAGATCCGCAGGAAAGTCATACTTTCAGGAAACAGAACATCCTCCTTTTTTTGCTGGTACCCACTTTGCCTGAAAGCTGTGATATATTACAGCATACCACCATTTGCATCTATTTGCAGGTGTTATACCAACTGTAGCTGGTGATCCTTCGTACCGGCGATTGTATACCCACTCCTGTGGGTGTCGCTGGCAGTGACCAGTAGCTCGACATTAATAATCAAATCCAGCGTTATCATCCACAGCCGTATCATCAACAACAATCAGTGTCTCTCGTCTCTCACCCTTCCAGCCCGTACCAGTAGTTGGTTGGAGCATCAACTGCGATTCAAAGTGTCTCGATGGTTCAATCGTTCAGGGATCAAAAATCATCGGCCATAGCCCCTGCTTGCAATGTGCTGACCACTAGTTCACAACTACTTCATTAAATTCGACTGTTGGTCAATCTTGGCTAACTATCAGTTGTGAACTCCTATCATTTAACGATTTGTGAAGCAACCTGAGGGGTTGCGACCGTACAAGGGGATACCAGGTGGGTTCGTTCAACCCTTGCCTGTGGCTCCAGTTTTGATGATCCAACACCAATATCAACCCAAAAGTTCCCCCCAAATGTTCACCCTGCTGAGAAAACCAGTTGGTTTGGGGCACCATTTAAGTCGACAAACTGAATCTCCTTTTCTATATCCTCCAGATCCTATACTTTTAGTTTTAGACTGAGTGATGTTGATTAGTTCTAGCGTTGGTGAGTTGGAACGTTTGCAGTGAATGCTCTTCAATTCGACCAATCATCATGGTTGAGTTTCATAAGCCCGATTTGGGGGGCATTCTAAACTAGCCAAATCCCAAAAAAGCATCAAAAAATAACTGCCAATCATGTGATGTGTCAGTGTCTTGTGACTGATCATCAGTTAGCTGCTGCTTAACTCATGGTTACATATGGTGGTTTCTCCGAAACAGGGTACCCCTAAATCATTGAGTTTATCAACCATTTATAGTAATAAACCAACCATTTTGGGTCACCCATTTTAAGAAACCACTATGTAATGCCTTGAGTCATCCTTTCTGGCCTCCCCCACACTTCGCTGAGGCTGGCACAACAACAGCATGGGGTAGCCTCGGAGGGGCAGGGTTCCCAGAAGATGCCGCAAGTAATCATCCTGGAGTATATGGGGCACATACCAACAATGGGCTATATAGGTTGTACCAACAATCGTAAGTATATGCAAGTCGGTTCAAAACCATGGTAAGACCAAACACGTTCCCCAACACCGGGCATACTCCCTTGTACTCTGACCATCACGTCTGCATACCATGTCATGTGTAGCTAGTTCCAACTGCAGATGGAGCATGCACCTGCCAGGTTCTACCGAATGAGGTAACCGTACTAGAATGAAAAGGGATGATTCAGGGCTGGGCTTGACCAAACATGACATTTTGCTGGCCTATTGCTGATGGCGCCCAAAAAACTAAGAATCAAAAGCATCAGCGTGGAGAAAGACCATGAGAAACAATGAGAATTTTGGGAATTTTTGCTGGTTCTCTTGGTTTCTCTTGGTTGGAGGCTTAGCCATGATCAACTATCGTGATGACTCGAGGCTTTTATGAAGGCTACCTCCCTTCGTTTTCTAGGGCCCGAAACCTGGGTTTCTTGTTTAGTTCACATTAATTAGCCAGTTATCAATGATCTACTCCAATTCACCAGTATCAACCATAGTCTGCTAGTGTCTGCAACTCTTGACCATTCTTAGCAATTCTTGCTCACTATTGTTAACGAACCATGAGTAATCAAGCATTATACGTCACTATTCACTGGAAAAAGTGTTGAAAGGGATCGTGTCCCCTGCCACAACTTCGGGCTCAGATGCGAAGTGTTGGATGCGACTGTTAAATCGGAACTGTGCGACCACTGATTATCCTGTGAAATGAAGAATTCGCCGTTTGTTGCGGTGCACCTCTCCAAAGTCTATCAACCGTCAATCACTATTTACCATCGTTGTAATTGATATCAGTATAAGGCATC